>CM026558.1:45088421-45569687 GCA_015143295.1 Tetracentron sinense | reverse complement strand
CCGCAAAGAAATAGCCAGTTCAAAATGGCGCGCATATAGCTCGAGGACAAGCAGTTCACCAAGACTCAACGGCTTCTAAAAAACCATGTAAAAGAGGAAAAACGGGAAAGGGGCAGTTCACCATCTGCCTGTAAGATCCACTAGAAACAATTTTGAAAAAAAATAGCGAAAACCGGGCGCAAGCCACAGTGATGATGATGAAAAATGAACACAGATGATAAGCAAAAATGTGCAGGCACAATGACAACCACTTGCAATGGATTCAAAAAAAACATTGCTTTCAATCATAAATTATCCAAAACCCCCAAAAGTTGACGAGTGAGGTCGTAGGGCGGTGTGCATCCATATTCAGCACCTGTAAACATATGCGTGATCCTGGGCATCTAATTGTCATCAATGTAGTGCAGTTGTCTAAGTAAGAATACATACTCAAGAATAGTCAGCGTGCCAACAAAATAGGTCCTTGTTGGGGGGGAGATGATGTGACGTCTCCATCACTCTTGTAAAGACCGAAACAGGATGTAGGAGCTTTGGGAGGAGAAACGAGGGAAGAATTTTGGATAATGCACTACTTGACTAAGGGGTGAAACTCGACCGGAATAATCTTTGATCATACCATTGCTCGCTTTGGGGTATGGAATCAAAATACTATGAAAGAGATATACTGTTGATTCAACTCATCAAAACACCCTAAATCATACAAAGACGTTATCATCAACACTGGGTATGGAAGTCTGGGACCAACAAGATCACAACAGGCTAGATAAACTTCGAAAGATGAGACTGGATCATCAGTGGGCAGGAGCCCTTGTCACACCATCCATATCTCGGATAAGCCCCCAAGGACACTCTCCTAAAAGCAGCTCCAATTAATCTTAAGGTTCACCTAAGTAGACATTCAAAGGAAGGCCTTCCAATTTGGGCGCAAAGTCCTTTTCATTGTATAGGTCCTTGATGAAGGGAAGAAAGGACACAAGGTTGTCCGCAAATCTCTACCGAACCCTCAACGCCCACTCTCTGGTCCCACCTTTAGACTAGAGATAAAGTACTTTTTCGGTGATAAAGTCATTCTCTGAAAAAATATATGGGTTCCGATACCTCTTTGAGCCAAAACAAAACAAGCCTTCCTATTTCCAACTAAGCTCATCCATCTTGGCCGTTGGCTGGTAAGTATTTCCAACTTCATTCACCCCCTTGAGTGGAGCCTCCTAAAACAGAGGAGAGATCTGATTCTTCCGCTATGTCAAATCACATATGCCCTGTAGGGAGGCTAGTAGTTAGTCTAGGTGGGACATACCAAAAAACATCTCTTGATTCCAGGCTTTAAGGCGGGCTTTGAGAGCCTTGAGCTGGCCCAATATCGTGTACTGGACTAACCCCTGGACCCCTTCTAGAGTTCAGTACTTACGCCATGACCCCGCTTGAAAAACCTACCGTCTTGAATCCACATGTTCTCAAACCATCATGTAACGGAATTCTCGATTTTTTGAAAAAAATTCCCGAATTATTCGCGAATTTTTAGGTTCGATAGGTTTTTCCGAAACTTTATTCACCAAATTTGCGAATTATCCCGAATTTCAGGAATTATTCCCGAAGTATTTGCAAATTTGGCAATAATTCAATTTAGTCAACAAAGTAAACTGATCTTTTGAATATGATCTAATCAAATTGTTGAATATCTTTTTATAATTATTATTTTTTTCCTGAATTTTCCGAACTTGAAACCTTGCCGAATTATTCCCGAACCCCGAACTTTGTCACTATGCTCGAACGTAAATGGAGTGGGAGAAGGCCCCTCTAAAATGCCCAATCTCTAGCGATATCGATACATGATCTAAGATGGGACGTGGCAAGTATGACTAGACGATATTTGGATAATGGCTCCCATTCCGGGAAACGTAGAACCTATCCAATCTGCTCACTAAAATGCTGGTTACAGAGTGAGCATACGTATACAAATGACCCTTCAACGGAAAATCGATCAAACTCTTGACGCCCAATAAATGCCCTGAATCGCTCATCTTTGCATTCACTACACAACCACTTTTCACTCCTCGGAGCACCGAATACTGTTAAAAATCTTCGCCCAGGCACCTAGGAGCACCCCATCTAACACTAACATCATCTAACCCTCCCAGAAGGCTGCATATCGTCTGTCCCGTCAGAGGGGTTGTAAACTCCTAAAAAAAAAAAACCCATGAAAACTCTTCACCCACCCATCGACAATAAATAGAGATTGAATAAGCCCTGCGTAGTTTTGATTCTACAACCTCCAGTTCTCTTTTTATCCCAAATCAAAAGAATTCCTCCCGAGGCTCCCAAATGATTGGTATTGCGAGCCAATTAGGTATTGAAACATCCCACACGTCTCGAATGATGAAGTCTTGGACCACTTCCAATTTTCTCTCCTAAATACACAAGATAGTGGCCTCCTAGATCTTACCGTTTGAAACAGCCACACGCTTGTTCGGGTAGACCAAACCCAAAGATTGGAGAAATTTGTACATTTAGGAACTTGTCGGCCCTTTCCTAACCTTGGACTGCACAGAATACTTTGAGGACCCTGGCCTATCGTAATTGACACCTCACTCCAATCTCCTCAACTTCGATGCTGAGCTAACCCCCCGACTTATCTTTGATTTCTATTGGAAAATCTGTCTTTTCAACTCCCTCTCTCACGAGACTTAGAACAAAGCCCTAGCTTCCTTTTCATAGCCCACAACTGATAAGGCAAGAAACTTCAAAAGGGTCTAATTGGCATGGACTCCCTGGAATCCACCTCCTTGGCTCTCGGCTATATGTTGCCTAAGGAGTGAGGGACTACTCTCTTAACACCCTTGGCCGCTCTGAGAACTATGGACGGGAGACACTAACTTGGGTCTTGGAGGAGTTTCAGTGAGATCCCTATCACCCACCTTCAAGCTAGGTCCTACACCCCCTTCCTCATTAAGTTGTGCCGCTGTGGTATCATGTCTCCATGAACATGACGAAATTGAAACATTAGACTCAACATAGAACACAATGAACTCCCTAAATCCACTCTCTCCCCACTCGAAAGCGGAAAGAGGAAAGATATCGAGAGATGAGGGTGTAGGCATACCTCGCAAGGGAACAATGGGTGTATCCCCAATTCCCCATTCTTTGGCGGATCCCCTTCTCGCAATGAAATGAGAGATGTTTGCACTCCCGGATGAGACGAGCATTGATTCTTTGCTTCTCTTCCCAGCGTTACTTCCGCAAAACGAGCTGGAATTGGGCTCTCATGAGATAGATCAGGCTGGACTAAACCACTAAATGTAGTTTCTGCTGCTACTACAACCCCATATGCCGAAAAGGGGCCACCTAGCCCCATGCTACCCCTGGCTTCTACATTACGACCTCCTGCCCTTGCACTATAGTCTGAGCTTCGGATACGTGAGCATCCACTAATGGGTCCGACCCTGGGAGAGTTCGGATTCCGGCATGGCCATAGCTAGAATGTGCATGCTTTCATCAACTCTCTCTACTGCATTATCAATTTATGGAAACTTGCCTTCTTCAACCCAGAATCGACCCTGAAGAGGAAGAAGAATGACCACTACCACCTTGTTCCGGTACGAGCACCCTGGTTGATGGATCTGATGTATCTTTGAACTCTTGGACCCTTGAATTGTAGCCATCTAGTCCCCTTGCTGCGCGAGGCCCGTGAGAGGATCTGCCCCCTGGGATTCCATACTCCCCCTTAACACAACCATCATATACATCTCTTGCCCTAGCTCACTTGAGTTGAACTCTTGACCACCATACGATGCCTCCACAATACCTTCCTTTTGAACATGAATAGCAAGAACACCGTGTTCCCCATCTACAAAGGAGAGAACGACCTCTATGTTCCCCTCTTGACCTTCTGAAACCAAACCCTTTCCTACAGTCTCAAGAGTTAAAATCACACCCCCACAAAGCAGCAGCTCCTCCTAGGGTGCAGCTCCTCAAGTATACTCACATTTACCAACATTTGTCATTCGGAATCGAAGTGTACCCCATTTGCACTACCTTTGGTGAAATTTCCCTAAAAGTAAGATTTTCTTTAAATTAGAAGGGGTTTTGCATAATTAGTGTCATTATTCCTAAACTAGTGCAAATGTATCAATTTGATGCATTTAGATTTCTGAGTTCAAATTTCTTACTTTAGAGAGGGGAAATTGAGGGAAACTCAAAATTTTCAATTTTTGGAGCTTAACTCCACATGAATCTGATTGTAGTTCTTGGGGTGGGCTTGATCATGGATGTATTATGCATAGAACTCTGATTATATATTTTTATCGTTATGATTGATTGAGGGATGAAAGAAACAATTTATGTATGTTATATCAATATTAGTCAATCATACATTGTCGCCAGCGCACATCTTTACCCCCTTCCCATTGCATCTCTTATGTACATTTTTTTTTTCTCAAATGTGTATTAACATTTATTTTAACATTTCCTGAAGTTTCACTGAAAATTTTGATATTTTTTCTCATTTTCTCCAATTTTTTTCCTCGACGTGCGATATATTCCCCGCAAAAACGATATATCTCGCAATATATCTTTTTCCAAGTGCGACATATCCCGCGATATCGACATTCAGAACCTTGTAGAATTTTTCTCCTCACCTATAGGCATCGGTCATTCTATTTATTTAAGCATATGGGAAGGGCCAGACATAGCCTCCAACCAGAATTTTCCTAGCAAAGAATAGCATATATATATTGTGTTTGTGCATGTATTTAGGTATTGACATTGTTCTATAGCATTGTAGATATTCTAGATTAAGAAGTAACTGAGAGCCAAAACATTCAACTATTAAGTAGATTATGAGAATGGCATACCGTTTGGTGGCCTAATTTTGTTACTCATTTATATCTAAAGTTAGAAGCCAGACCTTGAGGGTATCCAACAACAGCAACAGCTTCTTGCAAGAATGGAATGTCTCCAAGTTCCAAAAAATTCATGCCCTCCCAGAATTCTTCACTTTCAACAACAAGAATAGCTAAATCACAATCATGTCCAATAGCATGAACTTCTGCTCTATGCTTGTTGGGAGAACCATGCTTTCTCACAAGTACAAATGTATGATCAGCCACTACATGAGCATTTGTAAGAATCCTTTTCCCAGTGATAACAAATCCTACATTAACATTGTCAAAATATTGAAGTTAGATGAGCATCATGCTATGATGATTCCCCAAATTTAAGCAATATGAGTACTTCAGAATTTTTAAGTTACACAAATGACCAAGTGGGGTTCAACAAATTTGAGCTCTGTGACAATTCAAACTATAAGAAAATGGACAAAATGGGACTTCAAGTATTTAGACCAGAAATACAAGACATGATAAATTGTTTTTATTTTCTTTCGTTTTCTTTTGTGTCTGTTAAGCTGGGACGGACCCACCAAAGTAAAGGTTCACACTACACACACCATCAAATTGAATTACAGGTTTGATCCCAATTGTTTTGGAATTATAATATAAAAGAATGGAGATGGGATGCTTCAAGTATTAAAAGAAAAAAAAACCAGGCAGGATGGAGGGGTGCAATCCTGAAGTACAAACATTAGCAAAGAGGAGTTCTTCTAAAATCTAAACTTCAAATTGGAAAGAATGAAAGGAAAAAAGGTTGTCAAATGTAAAAAAATTCAAGTTTAATTCACAAGATTGGAATTTTTGAAGTCCTGGCTTTTAAAATAATGTGTCCCAAATTATTAAGAATGAGAGAAATGGATTCTCCAAATTATTAATAATGTGTTTCAAATTTTTGAAGTCCTGCCAGGAGACGCATAAGAAAGCATTTTCAACATTCCCAATCATATACAATGTGCAAGCTGCATCTTCAAAATTCTCAATTACAGATAGTGGGAAAAAGATGAGATACTATAAACTTCGAACTATAAACTTCGAACAAAAATCAGATGGAAGATGGAATCTTTTATTTTTTTTGGTAAATAAGATCAAATAGCATAGATAAAAGAAAATGCAAAGAAGCTCACTAATGAGTGAACGAGGTAAAACAAAAAAAGATATAAACGGGACTCTTACAATCGGATAGACAACTTATAGACCATACAGGAATAGAAGGTTAACATCAAAATCATCACGAATCACACACCATGATGTGATAAGGTTAAAAAAGCCGAAGATGTTCCTCTGAATTGCAGTGTGGGAGTTATCAAACACCCTTCAATTCCTCTCCTTCCAAATGCTTCAGCAAATGGCCCCCGGAAGAAGCCACTATATCACCAACTGAAGCATCCTCCACTCTCAAAAACCAACTAGAGATTAAAATGGGATAAGAAAAGGGACCAGATAATATTGACCAAAGGACAATGGACCAATAGGTCCAGAATGAGGATTTTATCCAAGATTGTTGTCCAAGAAAAGTCGGGATTCCAAACCACTATGTGAGGAAAGTAACTACAATGCTGAGGCTTAGAGACTAATAGAAAGATCTCATAGAAAAATAACCCTAACTGTCCTCCGCCCAAACACAACTATCAGCCACTAAAGGGTTGGGTCTACAGCTAGAGATGCAGCTCAACAACTTAACAAAATCTTCCAATTCCCAATCGTTAAAGCCTTTTTCTCAACTTAGGAGCCCAAACCACCTCACCATTACTAAGATCATATGACTCCTCAACCAAATAGGATTTATCACAAGCTAAGGAATAAATGTTCAGTGGTAAGGGCCTAATAAATAAGTCCATTACTCTTTACTTTTCTATTTATCTCTTTCTCAAATGCCTTTAAATAACCAAACCCTAGTTTTCTAATTGGTATCAGAGCAAATCAAGATCCAGGGCGACAAAACATCAATCAAAAAGAATAAAGGAACGTAACCCTAAGGCTTACATCAGCTAACGCAGTAGGCAGTACAACAGACATTAGCAGACATGCAGTCCCCCTCCTCCTAGGTTAAAAAAAAAGTTAATTTTTAGAGATGTATTTTTTGGGAATTGTGGTGTTTTTTTCAGATTTTTTTAAAGGTGTTTGAATGGTTCTATACCCATTCATTTGGCTTGGGAGGGAAATTCGGTTTTGTAATTATTAGCTTGGGTGGAACTTTTTAAGACCAGTTTTGTGTGATGAAGTGTTAAAGATTGATGAGGTTTATTGTTATGAAACTTTTTAATTACTTTTCGTAAAGTTTGGGCAAGAATTGAAGGCTCTACAAAGATTTATTTATGGTATATTTGTTCTCCCCTATACTTTGTGGGTATGATTGAGCTGTGAATCAATTGTATGACTGTTAATTGATTCATGGGGATTGTTGGTTGTGATTGAAAAGCTGATATGTAAACAAGCCTTGTTTTCCTCGTTGTTGGAGTTATTTTTTGTATTTAGGAGGCCCTAGACCTATTTACCACATAGTGTGTTCTAGTAATTGACAGTATGTCAAGGATAAGTGGTATGGACTACGGAGGGTAGTTCTTCGAGCACCGGTAACCTGGATCTTTCTACCTATGCATCCTCTCAACCTAAGAAACCAAATTTGCAGATCACAGCTGTAAATTTGTATGCCCGTAATTATTTGGAATGGTCTGTCTATCAGAAAATCATCCAGTAATGTCTTGGTTATTACACTCTATGCAACCTCAAATTCCTGTGGGTTTCTTTTCCTTAGGACTGCTAAGGAATTTGGGATTCTGCTGCACAGACCTATTCTCAGGCACTTAATATTGCATGAGTTTATTAGTTGCGCCTGGAGATTGCTCATTTTAGACAGGATGACCTTCTTTTAGCTGATTATTTTTCCCGCCTTCGAGCTATGTGCGAAGAGTTGGATCACTATCAGTTGTTTCAGCCAGTATGTGCAGCTGATGGTGAACAATATCAATAATATGTGGACTGGCCAACAGGGTGCCATGTATGTTCTTGCTAATAATTCAGAGGGGTCCATCCTAGCTACAGCTGCACAACCATATAAAGGGGGAAAGGAGGACCTTGTTAGACAAATGAAGCTATGAGTTCAGAATAGGGGGACAAATCCATGTGTGACCATTGTAGGAGATCGAGGCATACTAAGGAGACTTGTTGGGAATCTAGTGTTAAAGTCAAGGTTGCTAATGGTTCTCTTTCCTCAGTCTCTGGAAAGGGGACCATTCGCGTTTGTCCTAATCTTTCCTTGTCTTTTGTTCTCCATGCACATAGTTTTTCTTCTAATTAACAGCTTTACAGCTGGACTAAGACTTTATACCGCAACGTAACTTTCTTTCATTCACATTGTGTATTTCAAGATCTGAAAAACACAGCGACAAATTGCAACTAGTCATAAAGTTGATGTCAAAGATTTAAATACGGATTTTGAGGTGCTTAACGGTTTCAACCGAAACCAATGCGTATAAAACAAATTGTTTAAAAAAAACAAATTAAACATATCGGTCGAGCCCTACCGAGACGTGTTGGATGGGTCTTACCGAAATCGATATCTATTGGGCCATCGGCCAAGTCCTACTGATACTATAGGTTTTAGATGAGTCATATTAAACCTGTATTTTTAACGTCCCAACATAAATATCATTTTGATCATTATCGAGACCAATAAGTATCGGCCGATATGTATCGGTTTCAGCAATTTTTATTTCTATATGTCATGGTCTTTACTTCCTAGATTCGGCCCTGACTTCTCCTAGTGCAGACCACTCTAGTAGTAGTGATAATAAAGACCGGATTATGCTTTGTCATAACCGATTGGGTCATTTGTCTTTTCAATCCTTAAATTAGTTTTTTGGAGTCTGTTTACTTATGTTAGTCCACTAAGTTTACAGTGTGAAGTGTGTGAACTAGCTAAACATTGTCATGTCTATTTTCCTCCGAACAATAAAAGGGTAAGTTTCATTGTGATATTGTTCATTCTGATGTATGGAGTCGTTACCCTACTTTGTCTATTTTTTGCTTCCGCTATTTTCTCTTGTTTGTGGATGATTGCATCCGGTATACTTGGATTTAACTAATGAAAACCAAAAATGGAAGTACCTCATCCCATTTGTGTCTTTCATAAGATGGTAAATACACAATTTCACAAGAGTATCAAAGTTCTCAGATCAGACAATGGTCGGGAGTACTTAGAAGGACAGTTACAATTCTATCTAGCAGAACATAGAGTAATTCACTATAACAGTTGTATCTATACTCCAAATTAAAATGGAGTGGCATAAAGAAAAAATAGACACCTTCCGGAAGTAACTATAAGTCTTTTGTTGGTGATGAAGGTTAAGAAACAGTATTAGCTTGACGTCGTACTTGGAGCACAAATACGATCAAAGTCATCAAGAGGGTTTGCAAACAACAAACAAGGGGCAGATTTTTTGCTGACGTCAGTTGACGTCATTCACCATATGGGCAACAATCCCCCTCCCCGAAAAAATTAAACCAGGTGAGAGGGAATGTAATTTCAGAAACATTTGATGATTTTTGCATGATTTTTTGGATAAAATTTAGATTAGTTTTTTATCACACGAAGTGTTTCGCAAGGAAAATTTTAATTTTTGAAAATGTTAATGGTACGATCTGTTAGGGATTTTTTACTGAGGCAAATTTATATTGTTTGATGAGTTTGAAATTTGAATATTTCAGAATTTCTTAAACTTGTTGGAGAAGTTCCGTGAAGAATTGAAGTCGGAGTGGTGTTTTTTTTTCCCCTTGAGTATCTATTTTGCAGTTTTGTGGTTTTGAGGTGCTAAATTTCATTGGTTGAGATTTAGTTGACCTGTGGAGATCCAACAGAATATTTAAAGGATATTTTTTGATATTATAAGCAATGTCAACTGCAAGTGAGTCTGAAGCGACTTCAGGGTGTCCAGGATTTCCAGTTTGATGCCTATCACAAGTAACTATGATGAAAACCTAAGTTTGCATATCACAATTATAAAGTTGGATGGCACTAACTTCCTAGAATGGTCTAAATCCGTTAAGAAGGCAGGAAAGGGAAGCTAGGGTACTTGAACGATAGGGGAAGGAACTTACTACTGATGATGTATTTCATGTGATGAATGGGAACAAGAGAGTCTTATGGTAATGCCATGGATATTGGATCCTCAATACCATATAATCACACATTGGTAAAGATTTCTTATTCCTTCGGTCAGCAAAGGAGATTTGGGATAAAGTTACCAAAACTTATTCGTCAGAACATTGCAAAGGTTTATCAGTTGAGGCAAGATATTGATACTCTTTGACAGGGGGAGAAGAATTTAGCAACTTACTATTCTACTCTTCACGGACTTTGGGAAGAGTTAGATCACTATCAGGTCACATAGTGGGACATTGATAGAGACGGGGATAGACATCGATAACAGGTAGAGCAGAACATAATTTTTGAGTTATTGGCTGGTGTGAACCATGAGTTTGAGTTCATTATGCACTTACCTCCAAGCTTCCTCTTCCTTTCCCTCTTGACTGGGAAGCTATTACTAAGAAGGCTACTAGGCCAATCGAATTTTTGATCCGGACGGCTTTAAGGAACGGTTTCCTTATTCAATAGTAGAAATCTGTGATTTTGTGATTTTATGCCAGCTTGAAGAAGCTACTTGAAACTATCCTTGAATCCCGACATGCGCAAGTAGGGATTCAACCTCTCAAGCCCTATCTTACAAAAATAAAGGTTTACCTTCATCAGAGTTCAAATTTTAGGAAGAGGTCCACTTAATACTTTGGAAAAAACTCTTATGGCACAAAGTGAGGATAGCCGTAACTGTTAAAGGCTACGCAGCCTACTCCGACCAGCAATCATACAGTCATTACTGCATTTTCTAGTTCTCAAAAGGGGAGGAAAGGTCTCATCCAAAAGAACAGGCCTACTAATGACAAAATAATCTAAAGTGTGATCATTGTGGAAAGAATAGACATACACGGGAGCATAGTTACCAGAGCGAGAAGCGAAAACGAGAAACAAAGCGAAAGCAAAAAGCAGGAAGCGAGACTCCAAAAAACCTTAGGAAATGGGAAGCGAAAACTGAGATATAGGCTCGTCATTCTCATTATGTTATTTATGGGTAGTTTATACCTTTGATTTTATCTTACATGAAATTTTTGTGAAAAAGTAGGTGCCTTAGGTTTCAAACCGACAATACTTGCTTAAAGTCTACACCCTAGGTTATAGACTGTGGTCTACCACATCACTTCACACATACAGCTCTATTTGACTACTAGATGGGGTGTGATGGAAGCGAGCTACCTAGGAAGCAAGTCTATCCGACGAAGCGAGTTAGGGAAACGAGCTTCCTGGGAAGCGAGCTTTCCACCCTGTACATAGCTTCTCTGCAACTATGCACAGGAGACTTGTTGCAATCTATATGGCAAACCGACGAGGTAGAACCATCTCGAGTAACAGATGAATACTCCTACTGGGCCAAGTGCAACGATTATGACTCCTTTGGGTATCTCTTCTTCATCAGCTCCTTCTCTAAGAAACTCCTCATCAACCTGAGACAATTTTTCTATGGCTGAGATTGATCATCTCCAACATCTTTTGAATCAGTGGGAAGGTCCTTCTGCCTCAATCACTTTTGCACAATCAAGTACTCATTAATCTGCTAATTTCGTTAGTCATTCATCATTTAGTCCAGCATGGATTATCGATTCAGGTAAGCCTAATCATACGACCCTGTCCCCCATATTTTCTTCTTATAATCTATCTTCTGAAAGAGATAAGATAAAGATTGTTAATGGGTCCCTTTAATCTATCTCTGAGAAGGGAAATGTCAACCTGGCGAATAACTTATCTCTTTCATATGTTCATGTTCCAAATTTATCAACAAGCTTGTTGTCTATTAATAGTATTACTAAAAATCTTAACCAGTGTTACCTAGGCACGTGGTACGGGTGCCAAGTGTCCAGGTGTTTAGGAGTGTTCAGCATCGCAAGCTCTGAAAATCTCAATACGGCAGCACGGATGTACATATTTTTAAAAATGATTAAATATATATATATATATATATATATATATATATATATATATATATATTATAATTTATAACTCAAAATTTTTAAATAACAATAATAATAAAAAGAGGGGGATCACCGGTCCCTAATGTTTTAAAAAAGTATATACATAAGTTATAAAAAATATTCATATAGGGAGTAGAAATAAGCAACAAGAGAGAAGAGAAGAGAGAGATGTACATATCGATCGTTGTTGTTGTCGCTGCTCTCCTAATAAAATTTCGTCTATGTTTCTAAAAAAACAACACAAATTAACAAAAAATTCCTTACAATTGTATTTTTAAAAGGGCATGGCATACTTGAAGCACCATGCGCCTAATCATAATGTTAATGTCACCATGATATGGTATAGGCATGTATCAAGAAGTGTCGTGTCGTGTTATGGAGTGTCGTGTCCAAATGTTGGCACAGCAAAATTTGGGAAAACCAAAGTGCCTAGGTAACACTGATCTTAACTATTGTGTAACCTTTTTCCAACCCATTAAGAATTTTAGGACTTCACGATGAGGAAAATGATTAAGAATGGTCATGAAGCAGGTGGTTCTCCTTCAGCATTACAGTCTAGTAGTAGTCTTAGTAAGAGTAGAAAAAATGCCCAAATGAAATTGTGGCACAGTTGTCTATATCATTTATCTTTTAAGTCATTGATGTTGGTTTTTCCTAACTTGTTTGAGTCTGTCTCAGGCTATCGTCTACAATGTGAAGTTTGTAAGTTATCCAAGCATTGTAGAACTATGTTTTTCCCAAATATGAATAGGAGTTCTATTCGCTTGTTCATTCTGATTTATGGGGACCTATTCTATGCATAGCTATCGCTATTTATTTCTTTTGTAGATGATTTCTCTCGCTGCACTTGGCTCTATTGGATGAAGACTCGAGATGAAGTCCCAAGCATCATTAAAAAAAATGCATAAGATGATACTGACTCAATTTGATAAGCAATTTAAGGTATTTGGATCAAACAATACTAGAGAATACTTTGAAAGTGAACCACATAGTTATTTGGAAAATTATGGTATGATACATCCAAGGTTAAAACAATCGACAATATCAGTGATATTTATCGATATCGCTAGTCAGCGACACATCTACATGTTATTTAAAAAATTTTACACCATATCAAGGGTATATCGCCGATATCGCCAATATCGTGCATTATCGAGCAATATATATATATATATATATATATATACATATATGTTTGGATCAAACAATGCAAGAGAATACTTTGAAAGTGAACCACATAATTATTTGGAAAATTATGGTATGATACATCCAAGGTTAAAACAATCGACAATATCAGTGATATTTATCGATATCGCTAGTCGGCGACACATCTACATGTTGTTTAAAAAGTTTTACACCATATCAAGGGTATATCGCCAATATCATGCATTATCGAGTAATATATATAATAAAAGACTTTAACCTTTGGATATGAGAGTGAAGCTTATTGCTTCACTCTGTCTTATTTACATATAAATATCACCCTCCTTGGAATATAATAAAAATTATCTTAGATCCAAATTCCTGAAGAATAAAAAGTCAACTTTTCAATTCAAGAACAAAATCAATTTTTAACGCCTTTTTGAGAATTTCAACTGTCAAATGCTAAGGTATTTCTCAAATCTTAAAATTTCCTACATTCTACCATATCAAAACATTACTAAAACCCAAAAGTCCGGTGAAAAAATCTCATATTTTAGTCTTCACTCTTCAAAAATATTTTCATCAAAAAGTCAACTAACAGTTCAGGCTATTTAGAAGAGAAAGACTTTACATTCAAGCTTTAAAAAAAATTAAGCATATTATGGATACCCTCCATTTAAAATACTCCCAAATTTAAATTATATAAAAATCATATGGATATATTTTTTGGTATAAGCCGTATGAATATAAGTATGGGGGTATAGCACTATAGCCTTATGTGCCAATGTGACAATTGTGCTCTCAAGAACATAGTTATGTAAAGCCAAAGGGCCAATATCCATATAGATATGTTTTTGTGTATGAGTCACATTCATATGGGTATAGAGGTGTACAACCTCATTTGCCAGTGTCGGTGGCAGTCGAGCCTTTGCTTAACTCCTTTAGGTTTTGATTGTAGTTCTGGGAGTGGGTTGGATTATTATTATGTATGTTTGTACTGTAACGAGTCTTATGAATTATATATTTATAATTGATTGAGAAATGAATGAAAAATTTTATGTAAGTTAGTTATGATTTAGGAATATGACCAGCTTAACATCCCAAAAAAAAAATGATTTAGGAATATGAATCAACCATACATTGTGTCATCTTTTCCCTCTTACATTGTTGTTTTTTAAATATTTTTATTCTCAAATATGTATTAACATCTATTTTAATATTTACTGAAGTTCCACTGCAAAATTCCAAGTTTTACCCCATTTTTTTCAAATATCACAGATAGATGATTCCTGATATTTTTTTTTTTCCGCAACTCGACATGTTGAGCGATATCGACATTTAGAACCTTAGATACATCAGAGTACACGTCCATATACACCTTAGCAAAATAGGGTAATAAAATTGAAGTCTCCACGTAACACTCTTTGTCAAAATCAGTTCCCCTTCGTTTCTCAGTCTTCAGTTGTGTGTGCTTTATTTATTTCTCTACGGTTGATGCGACCCATAGACTAAAACGTATGATATATTGATTAAAACTAATTTAATATTTCTCTTATTAATAAATAATTAAAAAATATTTTTCTTAAATTCTTATTTTTCAAAAAAAATAATATGAATCTTGTTTTGTGTGTTTAACATTATCATATTTGTTTCATTATTGTGTTTTTTTAATGGTATTATTGTGTTGCAGACTTACAGTAGTTAATCATGCTTAGAAGATCTTTCGATATTGGTTGGGAGCACGGAGAGAGGGTAGATCGTGAGAGTAGGCCCAAGATTAGGTTTAAATATTGTTCTAAGATAATTTCGAGAGTTGTCACTAGGTTTAAGGAGTACTTGGATGCCTAAACTTCCCCAAGGAGATCAGGAAGATGATGATGACGGAGCATTTACTGACTAACCTGCAGGAAAATGAATAAAAAAAGTATCTGGCTCTAAGGGATAGTGCGGCTGAACCCTATCTCTTCAACTAATGAAGATCATGTTTTTCAGGAGGTTGACAAGAAGACTGATTTCCATATAGTTGCAAGACATAGCATTGAGACTTTGAGATGGAAAAGGAATCCCAAAATTTCTTTGTTATTCATGTGACAAATGAAGTGAAGTTCATTTCATCTCTTCAAACGAGGAGGACCCTGATTTCTAGCTTATTGTAAGACAGAGCATTGAGACTCTTCAGAAGGAGGAAGAAGCCCAATATTCTGAGAGGTAGTTTGAGACTGAAGATTCCTCACACTTGCAGCAACATAGTCGACCTCTTATGAGATAATGACTAGGTGTAGTTAAACTTTTGTTTATGGAAGGAGCCCACCTCTTTATGTATTTTAGTTTTTGAGAAATAAATCACTTTATGTATTCTAGTAATTATAAATGACTATTTATTGCATAATCATGCTTTAATTTGTTTTTATACAACCTATATAATATGTGTATATTTATACATTTACTCACAGCTTATATGCGGTTTTAGGAAGTAATTCATAGTAGAAATATATATAAATAGTTCAAATAGTATCTATAGGACTCTAACTACCATGTTTTGATGTTATCATTGCATTGAAAGAAGTATGGGTTTAAGTTTCTCAGTATCCTATGTTTCCGTAATTTTTTACAGTGTTTCTGTGTGCATCCTTGATGCATAACCTATTTTGGATTTACTGATACATACCTTGATACCAATATTTTAAACTATGATGACACCCAAAAAGAGTATAAATGGAGAGTGTATCATTATCCAAAATCCCACATTCCCAATTCTTATCTTCTTCTCCCCTCTTTCTCATCTCCATTAGCAAGAACACTATTTTCTACTAAGATAACCAAATGCATCACTCATGCCACACTTTAAAAGTTCTCAAAAGAAGACAACATCCCCTTTCAATAGTTAATACCAAAGAAATAAGGATGTGCTTGGATTTGCAGAAGACAGAATTGTCAATTCCATCCTTGAATTCCAATTATGTCATGTGGGGTGCATTACAATAAGGTCATACCCATAATTCAAGTTCATCAATTTCATGCGAAATTGAAGTGTTGAATTCATGTGTCAAATATTCGAAATTCAAAACCATATTTGCAGGTGTTATTTGAAAATCCCGCATTATTGCTGAATTAAGGAAAATATGTGATTCTAGCGAAAATCTCTCCTTCAAGTCATCGTCATTGTCACCATTGGACGTCAACTAGGGGTGGCAACGGTCGGGTTAGTTTCTGATTGAATAAATATAACCTCAACCCAAATCCATCTCATTTATAAGGGAGCCATCAAACTGAAGCCACCACCTATCCTGTGAATTAAAAGAATAATAACTAAATATATAAGTTAATTATACTTTTGAATTATAATAATATTTAAATTTAGTATTTAATTAATATATTATATACATAGTCATATATGTTTATTATAATATTTTGAATTATAATACCATTTAAACTTATATTTAAAATTTAATAAATATCTATTGTTCGTTACTAAATTAAGTAGGTTCTTTTTTTATCAATAAGCATCATATTAGATATATTGGCTAAGGGATTACAAGTGCACTAAAAGACATATCCACGAGGTTACTAAGTAGTAAACTCAAAGGAGCATGAAACTAAAGACCTAAAATGCCCTGGGATTAAAAAGTTAGATCCCACAATTCATCCAAGGAGTTCTAATAAAAAAAATCTTCCAAGGAGTTCCCCAAGGTCCATAGTCATATGATGAATTGACAGTCATTCCAAAATTACAAGTCTTATGAACCCTCGATTCCAGGAGGTGGGAGCCATACCCGAACCCAACACAATTATAAATGGGTTGTGAAAATCAATCGCAAACCCAAATCAAGGGTCCAAATTTTCAGTTCAAGGACTCTTCATTGCATTGGTTCTTCTAAATTGGAAAATTTAACACAAGGACAACATGTTAATATTCTCAAGATCCAACCTCAAAGCACAAGGAGAACATCCAACATCAGAAAAATAAATAATTACAATAAGACAAAAGAAAATGGAGATTTTGTTTGCTGTTCCAGGAGGTCCTTCAAAAGTCATTGTAGAAAACAATCCACGACATGTAAATGTCCCAAGCAATTCACTCTATTGGTTTCTGAGTACCCCAAACTACATGTAATACAAAAACCTTAATAAATAAATCTTTGAAGTTAGAAGCAACAGCTAATCATTAAAGAAGTTGAAAAGATAAACAAAAGGGGGAAGATGGGTTTTCCCAAAATTGAATTCAAAGTAAGCATTACCCGAACCCATTGTTTCTCGCTGGGGCTTGTTCTGCCATGGAAGGAAATAGTTGGGGCTGCTGGACACCGTGAAGATCTTCACGACAGAGTCTAGAGCAAGCTCGATCGCGGCATACGCATTGGTGTGTGGAGGCTCGTCGTCGGAAACTGGATATGAAATGTTGGCATTGATGTTGTTGACATTTTTTACTACAGAAGTCGAATGGAACGAAGAAATGGAAAACAGAGGAGCTGAGGACAGAAGAGAAGACTCCAATACACTTCTGTTTGCTAGAAGATGGAGACGAGATTCGAAGAAAAGAGGGCGAAGATAGGAGAGCTTCCGAAATGTACGGACAGATGAGGATAGCATGTTTTTTTTTTCTTTCTAAGTCTCTCTGCAAGTAGAGAGAGAGAGTCTAGGTTTTCATGTATTGTGGCGGGCTCTCTGTTTTCGTCACCCCGGGGGAAAAGATTTGCTCCTTCGGTCTTTGAGTAGGGCTGCATTCATGCCAAGCTTGCACGTCGGCTCGTTTGAGCCAAGCTCATCAAATCAATTAAGTCATAAAAATTCATCCAACCATTCCTCCATTATTTCTCATCATCCGTTTCACACATCCATATCATTAAACAACTGTTACTAACACCATAATAGTCGAGTCATACTTAATAAAATTGCTAACCACATGTAAAATTCATATTTCATGCTTCAATACCCAAATCAATACATAAACATGTAAAACATATATTAATCTTCATTTTTATCTTATTAGAACATGCAAAAGCATAATAGAGTTAGGTTAGACAGTATCGACATTCGTAATCAATTCCTTATAATCCAAAACGCTTGAGGAATGTTCTCGAGCGATTTCCAAGCTCGAACTCGTCCTCTCCAATCAAGTTCCTTAGAAACTTAGGGTTTCTCTCTTCACTCTTTCTATTAGGGTTTAGGGTTCTCATAAACTCTAACTCCTAAATTAAAGGGCTATTTATAAGGCTAGGGTTTTCAAAATACCCTTAGAATTTTGCGCAAAAGGGAAAATTTCACAATTCACGAAATTCGGTCGACCGGTTTGGGCAGTCAGTTGACCGGATTGAGTGAACAACCCCTATTTTTTATTTTTCTTTCCAAACATCCACCAGTCGGTCGATCGGTTGTGAAATCCAGTTGACCGGATTGCCTTGGAACCTCCTGTTTCGAAACCCCCACTAGTCGGTCGACCAGTTTGGGCTTTCCTCCCATTTTTCTGGATTTCTCCATTGACCTTCCCTTAGTTTAGTGTTTTATACATTTTCAAACATTCACGATTGTTAATTATCATTAAACAAACGACACAATCAATTTTACTAATTTACCCCTGATAAACATGATAATGGCATAAAATTAAGTTTGGGTCTCTACTTCTTTCACCCCTTATAAAAATTTCATCCTCAAAATTGCGTACCTTAGTTGAATATGTGATGGTACTTTTCACGGACTTCATTCTCTCTATAACGATTCTGAATTTATGATTTAAATGTTAAGGGTATTTTCGTAATTTCTTAGTCTAGAGGTATTTTAGTAATATCTCTGTGTGTTGCTTGGCCATGAGAATTTAATAACATTGGGTGGAATAATTAAATTGTAGCATAAACACTTAAGGGTTTTACTTAGGCTTGTGACCAAACACAATTATTTGTATTTGGGTAAAAGAACAAAATGAGGTTTTAGTATAAATAGCTAAAGATAACCTAATCTCTCATTTTGTTTTAGAAAACCTAAACTGATAGAGAAAGCTTTGAAAGAAGAGAGAAGAGGAGGCTTCAAAGCTTGGAAAGGGAGATTCAAGGCTCAAGGAAAGAATTTCTCGTATGAGGAAAGTTGTTTTCATGAAGCAAACTCATTTGGGGGTTTTCCTCTTCCTAAAACCTTAAATCTCAAGGGTTAAGGCAAGTAAACACCTCCTTGAACATTAAATTCATTGTAGTACTTTCTTTATTGTGTTAAATAGTGTAATAAATGCTTAGAAATAATCTAGGTTTAAGATGGGTTTGATTGGGAGATTTTGGGGGTTTTTCTCTCTTCTTAAAAGCCCTAAATCTCTAGGGTGGAAGCAATTGAGCACTCTTTCATCTTTAAATTCTAATTTTGTTAAGGTATTCACCTTTGTAGTTGTGTGAAATTGTTTGGAAATCAACCAAGGAGTAAGGGGCATGGATTTGGGGGAAATGGGGTCAGAATTCTGGGTTTTTCCCAAGTTTCACGATCTTTGATCGATCAGAGGGTTTCACCGATCGATTGCAGGAGTTACAGAAAAGTGGTTGGAATTTGTCAACTGATCGATCGATTGATCGGAAGGTTATGTAAGCTTGTGATCAATTGGAGAGTATCACCAATCAATCGGAGGGTGTAGTTTTTGAACATCAATTCTTTCGAACCAGAACTTAGAAATCATGCATCCTTAGGATCCTTTTAGCATAATCATACTTTTTTCCTATTTTATTAAATTGGTACTCTTGTGTTTAACTCTATTGCATTCATATTGATGTCATCTCATATTGTGTACATTCTCCATGATGATTAACTGTTGTGCATGCTTGTGTGAACTGCTTTAAATGTTTAGACCTTTCACAACTTAGTTAGATCCGTCTTCCTATGGTATATAGGATGTTATAGAGCTATAATGGGGAGGATATAGCTAGCTTACCTTGGTTAATAACTTGCAGTTAGATCGGTCTTGCTATGTGTGGTATGGGACATCGTAGCAGTGAAGATATAACACATTTATTATTGTCTATACAATTATAATTGTTAATTAATAAATGACTTAACCTTGGGTGGACGGAGTACGATTCCATCTGTTTCCGTGAAGTGTTACCAAGGGCCGCCAAAAGAGGACATGTGTGTGATCCCATTTGCTTCCATGAGGTGTGACGAGATGGCCACCAAAAGAAGACATGCGTATGATCTAAATTCGTGTCATGGGGCGTTGTCGGGAGGGCCGTTGTAGGGATGTTATAGGATGAGATTTCATTGGTATCAGTGAGATGATGCCAAGGGCCACCAACAAAGCAATTGGCTTGTTTCCTAAAGGGCGTTGCCAAAGGGGTCGTCGGATGGGAACCAAGTAATTCGGAATGAAGAAAATGAATTCACTTGAATGGTCATTAAATTTCATATTGAGTAAAATGTAATTATGACTTGTGATTACATGTGTTTCATATGTGTATGTGTTTACCATACTGGGCTTAAATGCTCACTCTTGCTATGTTGACATTTTTCAGGAGATATCTAAAGGACATTAGCGACTTCGAGGGTTGTGTAGCTAGAAGAATATTTTCCTTTTTATCGTTTGTGAATTGAGAAATTGTGTAAGGAAAACTGATAAGAATTTAGAGATGCACTTTTATATTTGTTTAAAGATGCTCATTTATACATATGAATGGATTTTAATTTTTTTGAATTCCATTTACTTTTGGGGTGTGTCACAGGTTCACGACTCTGAACCTATACAAATATAAGGTATATTATGCATATGTTGCTGGGCGTGACACTCACATTTCCATGTGGCCTCTTCTACTGCATGGGGTTGTCAACACGAGAACTTACGGAATCATCTTCGTGCGCAAGACTTGCTCATTCCGGTCCAAAATTTGAGCCGATTGCTCAACAAGAGTCAAATCTTCTCGAATCTTCAATGGTTCCAAGTTGATGACGTGTGATGGATCCGGGATGTACTTCATGAGCATGGAAATATGGAAGACATTATGTACACTTGTCATGTGAGAAGGTAGAACAACCCTATAAGAAACTTCCCCAACCCTGGTGACGATCTCGAAAGGACCCACATATCTTAGGCCTAACCTCGTTTGCCGAATCTCATCACCCTCTTCATAGGCGAGATCTTGACAAATATTCAATCTCCAACTTGAAACTCAAGATCTCTCCTGTGAGTATCGTCGTTACTCTTCTACCTACTTTGAGCCGTTTTCAATCTTTCCCTAATTAACTGGACCCTATCGACAGTTTGTCCAATGAGCTTGGGACTCGGGAGTTTCCTCTCACCAACTTTGTCCAAACTTAGACGTGAACGACAACTCCTCTCATAAAGTGCCTCAAATGGTGCCATCTAGATGCTTGCCTGGTAGCTATTGTTATAGGAAAATTCAACTAACGCCCAACTGCCTTGAAAGTCAAGCATACATTCCCGTAGCATATCCTCGATGATCTGGTTCATCCTCTAAGTCTGCCCATCTTTCTGCGGATAAAATGTCGTACTGAAGTCTAAGCGAGAACCCATAACTTGCTGAAAACTCTTCCAGAATTTGGAAGTAAATTTCGAGTCTCGATCAGATAAAATGTTGACTGGCACTCCATGCGAACAGAATACTTTCTTAATGTATAGAATTGCAAGCTAGTTGCAATTGAATGTTGTTCGGTACAGAAGAAAGTAAGTTTCAATCTGCCGACCACTACCCAAATGGCATCAAAATTCTTCATTGTTCTTGGTAAACCGACAATGAAGTCCGTAGAAATATTTTCCACTTCCACTCAGGAATAGGAAGAGATTGAAGGAGTCCTGCAGGTCTTTGGTGTTCGGCCCTTACTTGCTGGAAAACCAAACAGTTGGACACGTAGGTGACCACATCCCTTTTCATGTTCCTCCACCAAAAGTATTTCTTGAGATTTTGGTACCTCTCGGATGGACAATGTACTTGGATCGGTGTGTCTTATCCAAAATCTCTTGTCTAAGCTCCTCATTGGATGGAACGCGTAATCGTCTCCTAAAAGCAAGAGCAACTCTCCTATTCATGCAGAAATCCAACTGCCATTTTTAAACGACTTGGCCCAATAGGCTCGCAACTCTCCATCCGAATTTTGATGTTCTTTAATCTTATCCAGAATGATAGGTCTGACCACAATGTTAGCCACTAAAGCTCCAGACACTCCAATACTGAAACTCATAACTTTTCATATCGGCTGATGACGAAATCACATTGACTCTTCCCCTGAAAGGCCCAGTGTCCTGAAGCCAACAAAAACAACGAAAAATATAAGCATGCTAAACTTAAGCTAATTAACTTGCCATGAAATCATCTCTGACAGGGCTACCCCTCAAACCCTCCTTGAACTTTCCGAAGTGGAGTATGACTTAGAACAAGAAGAGGAACTACCTCAGGTATAGAACGTTATTGAAAGGATTGAATTCATCGTAGAAGGCTCTACTGACCGGTAACCCTGAAATGTGGTTCATCGCATGAATTGAAAGTCCGACCTCCCCCCAGGCCATGTGAAAAGTGTTGGTCTCGGCGCACCACCTGTTGAGAAGGCTGCGAAATAGAAGGGCCAAATAGGCCCCTAGGGGCAATCTCGCCTTTTTAAAAGGCGGTGGGCCCCGCTTTCACTGCAAACTTCATTTTTTTTTTTTTTTTTTTATAATAATAAAATATATTAAATCTCGCCTTTTAAAACGGCGCGGAATTAGTGTTATCCACGTTGCCGCCCTACTATTCACACTTTTTTTTTTTTAATAAAGCATCTCAGAAGGAGAGGGGGGTTAGGCAGACCCCTACCAATTATTAAAATTTTAAAGATGGGGGGGACATAAACCTTACCCCTACAGACTCCAGGAAGTAGAAAAAAAGGGGGGGACATAAAGCCTTACCCCTACATACACAAATAAAAAGAAAAAAAAGGAGCGGACATAAAACCTTACCCCTACAAAAAAACAACAACCTTGCCCTTGAAACCACAAAAGAGAAAAAAAAAAGCATTAAGACCTAACTTTTCAAAGATTCCGAATACTAGATTTATCCAATTGGATAAGAGCTTTGATGTACCTAGGGATGTTATCATAAGAAGTAAGAATACCAGAATTCAAGCTGTCACATCCAAAATTAGCCAAACAATCCACAACTGAATTAGCTTCTCGATAGGTATGATTAAAGAGATAACCTTCTAGAAGGATAGCTTTGATTTTATTATCCTAAATCCAAGACTTCCATGAATGGTTGGACCTTTTCCAAGATTCTACTGAGGCTTTCGAATCTGATTCAATAATCAAATTGAGAATGCTGAGACTTTTACACAAATTAAGCCCATCTAGAAGAGCTCTAGTTTCTGCTACAAAGTTAGAACAAGAGCCATAATTAGAGAAAAAACCTACTATGAAGTCACCATTATGGTCTCTCACAATGCCCCCTCCTCCAGCATTACCCGGGTTTCCTCTAGATGCACCATCCACATTCAATTTAAATTTAGAATGAGGAGGACAAATCCATTTAATAAAAGTAAACTGAAACTGAATACAATGAGGAGAACTCAAAGGAAATAAAGGAGATATATCAAGGCTTCTTCTACCACTGAAAGCATCAATATCACCCACCCTTTTAAGAATAGAGTCAATAAGAGATTTAGCACGACGATATTTAGTATCATATCTCCTCCTGCATCTTTCTGTCCAGATCTCCCAAACAATCAAGGCTAGAATAATAATAAATAACTCATTGTGACGAAAATTAGCAGCTCTAAACCATCTAGATATAGCACACTGAATAGAATCATGAGCTCTAAACGGCATAAAACACCTAGAAGAAAAAAACTCCCAAATAGATGAAGCAATATCACTACTGATGAAAAGGTGGTTGGAGTTTTCTATCTCTAAATCAAAAGAACAACAACATTTGCTCACCATTTGGATGCCTAGAGTCTGCACATCCAAATCAATAGGAATGGCATGGTACATAATTTTCCAGCAAAAGACACTAATCTTGGAAGGGATGACCGTATTCCAAGCTGCCTTGCACCAATCCAAAACAATCCCAGAATTTCTTAGAGACTCCCAAGCAGAACAGATAGAGAATTCACCTGAAGAAGTGGGTTTCCAAATGATTTTATCTTCATTATTTGAAATGAAAAAATCACCTGATTTGATATCTTCTATGGTATCTTGAGGCAAAAGATGACTCACTTGAGAAATATCCCAATCCCCTTCATAATTTAAAATATTAGAAATAGAGGGATTTTGGCGAGGAGAATCAGTAGCCAAGGAAATAAGAGAGTCTTCCTTATACCATCTATCAAACCAGAAGTTAACTTTCTCACCATTACCAATGAGAACTGCAATATTAGAAAGCATGTATTGGACTACTCCACAAATAGAAGACCAAATTCTTGATGCTCCCTATCTAGGAAACGCATTCCAAATATGGTTTATGCAATATTTAGCTTTAAAAAACCGAGCCCAAAGACTATCTGAAGAGTAAAGATTCCAAGCTTGTTTATAACGGAATGCCATAGCAAAATCTTTCATTATTCTAATACCCAAGCCTCCTTCGGAATGAGGAAGAGCACATTTATTCCAATTGACCCAGTGTTTTCTTCTTTGCGAATCCGAATTATTCCAGAAAAATTTCGCCATAATTTTATCTATCCTTGAGTGGATTCCAGAGGGAATGTTGATAGCTGCTAAAATATGAACAGGGATAGAGGAAATGACATGTTTAATCAAAAGAAGTCTACCACCAGCAGAGAGAAGCTTTCCAGACCACCCTGAAACTCGATTTCTAATCTTCTCAATAAGAGGAAAAAAATGGATTAATTTTTGTCTACCTTTGATCAAAGGAACTCCCAGATAAATGAAGGGAAAGTGCTTAAAATGAAACCCAGTGATGTTGGTAATGGCTCTTTTCCTGACATTAGAAATATTGTCCGAACAATATAGAAAGCTTTTGTCTTTGTTAATCAGCTGACCAGAAACATCTTCATACTTAGACAGAAAATCAAGGAGTTTTTTTTACATTTCTAGAGCTACCATTACTGAATATAAGGGAGTCATCAGCAAAGAGAAGATGAGATACTGCAAATCCATTTCTTCCAATGTTGTAGGAGTTAGGCTAGATGGAAGAAATATATCTAAGACCTCTACTAAAAATCTCTTGTACTATAATAAAGAGAGCAGGAGAAAGAGGGTCACCCTGTCTTAATCCTCTCGAGCTGGAGAAAAAGCCATGAAGAGAACTATTAATAATAATCGAAAAGCTTTGATTCTGTAAGCAACCCTTGATAAGCCGAATAAATTTCTCAGAGAAACCAAACTTATCCAAAACATCAATAATGAAGTTCCATTCCATACGATCATATGCCTTAGCCATATCGAGCTTAATAATGACGTTTCCTCCGAAAGAGTTACGATCAATATCCTCAACCATTTCTTGAGCAATAACTATATTATCATAAATATTTCTGCCTTTAATAAAGCTAGATTGTTCCTTAGAAATAATAGAGGGAAGAATGGTCGCTAACCGCACTGCTAAAATCTTGGAGAAAATCTTATAAAAGAAATTACATAAGCTAATAGGGCGAAAATCTGTAAAAGCAGTAGGATCATTATGCTTAGTAATTAGAGCGATAGCAATTGCATTAACAGACTTGGGGATATTCGGGTGGAGAAAAAAATATTTCACTGCCAAAAGTAAGTCCTACTGAATAATATCCCAACAACCACGATAAAAATGTCCATCAAACCCATCTGGACCTGGAGCACTATCCTCAAATAAATTAAACACCGCCTGTTTAATCTCTTTCAATTCCGGAATAGAAGTAAGGAAATTGTTATTATCTTCAAAAACCAACTGGGGGATGTAATCAAGCATGTCATTATCTCTAACAGGAGAAGAAGATAGAAGATTCTGAAAATAAGAAACTACTTCAGTTGCAATGTCTTGCTGATTGTTCACCCATTCACCCAAACCATTCTTGATTTTGTGAATATTGTTATTTTTCCTTCTTTGATTGACAACAGCATGAAAAAATTTAGTATTCATGTCTCCTTCTTTGAGCCATTTAATCTTGGATTTTTGCTTCCAGAATATTTCTTCTTGAACTAATACCCGTTGCAGATTATCCTTCAGAGAAGTAAGGTGAGCATCCAGACTATCAACCCAAGATTCTTGAAGAGCAATTTCAGTCTCACAAATTTTTTCCTCTAGATCCTTGATCCTGAGAAAAATATTACCAAAAATCTCCCTGTTCCAACTCTTAAGAGAATTTTTAAGTCTCTTAAGTTTAAGGAAAAAACCGAATAAAGGGTTAGCATAAATTGGTAAAGACCAAGAATCTTCTACTAACCTTTGAAAATCTGAATGGGATAGCCACATCTTTTGAAACTTGAAAGAAAAAGGATATCGAGAGATGCCATTATCAAACTTCAGGATAAGAGGAGCATGGTCTGAGTTGAGTCTAGATAAGTGAGAAACTTGAGTTGGTGAGAATTTAGAATTCCAGACTTCATTATAAAGAATCCTATCCAACCTCGCATAAATTCTGTTAAGCCCAGACTGGTTATTGCACCAAGTGAATTTATTTCCAGAATAACCAGCATCAATAAGCCTGAGATCATTTATAAAGGCGTTGAATTCTTCCATAGACCGGATATTGGGGTTTCTACCACCCATTTTTTCTTTAGGACTAGAGATAGCATTGAAGTCACCAGCAAGAAAAAGGGGACCAGTAAACCCAAAAAGAATAAAAGATAAATCATTTCACAGAAGCATTCTTTCTTCGCAAAGGCATTTATCATAGACAAAACCACATCGGATTTTATCTAAATCATGTGCAGACACGTCCACAATAAGAGTTTGATCTAAAGAGGCATAGAGATCAATATTTATCCCATCTTTCCATAAGAGCGATCTTCGGATGAGCTTGATAACCAGGCATTTTAAGTAACTGACTGAGCTGCAATAACTTATTTGGAGGTTGCATAGGCTCTATAATGGCAATGATAGAAATACTATAAATTTCCATAATTTTCTTTAAGCGGACTTTAGAAGCTAAATTCCCTACTCCCCTAATATTCCAAGATAGGATACTGATCATTGGAAACTATAGAGTTTTCACATTTGCCTATAGGCGCATGCCATTCGGTCTCTGTAATGCACCGACAACTTTTCAACGGTGTATGATGTCTATTTTCTCCGACATGGTGGAGAAAATTCTCAAGGTCTTTATGGATGACTTTTCAGTTTTTGGGTCATCCTTCCAAGATTGTCTCCACAATCTCTCATTAGTTCTTAAACGTTGTGAGGAGACAAATCTCATCTTAAGTTGGGAAAAGAGTCATTTTATGGTTCAAGATGGGATTGTCCTGGGACACATTGTGTCCAAGCGCATAGAGGTAGACAAGGCCAAAGTTGACCTTATTGCGAGTCTTCCCCCACCTAGCACGGTTCGGCAGATTCGTTCATTTTTAGGCCATGCAGGGTTTTATCGCCGTTTTATCAAAGACTTTAGTAAGATTGCACGCCCTTTGAGAAACTTGCTTGCCAAAGATATCACATTCTCCTTTGATAAAAATTACCTCGAGGCCTTCGAAAAACTCCGCACTCTACTCTCTACCGCCCCCATCATGCAGCCTCCCGATTGGTCCCTACCCTTCGAACTCATGTGTGATGCATCCTACTATGCAGTTGGTGCAGTTCTAGGACCAAGGGTACATAGGGTCCCTCCCGTCATCTATTACTCAAGTAAGACCCTCTCGGATGCTCAACTGAATTACACTACTACCAAGAAGGAATTACTGGCTGTTGTCTATGCTTTAGAAAAATTTTGATCCTACCTTTTAGGATCCAAGATCTTGGCATACACCGATCATGCCGCGTTATGGTATCTCCTTTCTAAGAAGGACACCAAGCCTAGATTGATCCAAGGGATCCTCTTGCTTCAAGAGTTTGATTTGGAGATTCGTGATAAAAAGGGGTCCGACAATGTTGTCCCTGACCATCTCTCTCGAATCCTAGTCAACTCCTCACCGGATTCCCGACCCGTTTGTGACACCTTTCCAAAGGAGCAGTTGTTCGAGGTATCACAAACAAAACCACCATGGTTTGCAAATATTGTCAATTACCTCGCTACTGGTCAAATTCCTTCCTCTTGGTCCAAACAGGACAAAAGCCGTTTCTTCTCCCAAGTTAAATATTATTTCTGGGAAGACCTGATGCTTTTCAGATATTGCCCTGATCAAGTGATTCGGCGTTGCATACCCGAGAATGAGTTTCATAGCATACTCACATTTTGCCATTCTCTTGCATGTGGTAGCCACTTTGGTGGTAAGAAGACCGCTACAAAAGTTTTGCAAGTGGATTCTATTGGCCCTCTCTCTCTTCAAGGATGCCCACGAATTTTGTTAGGTTTGTACTAGGTGCCAGCAAATGGGAGCTATGTCACGTCAAGACATGATGCCTCTTACCCCCATTCTCATAGTCGAAATTTTTTATGTTTGGGGTATAGACTTCATGAGTCCCTTTCCACCATCTTTCGGGATGGAATACATATTGGTGGGAGTGGACTATGTTTCGAAATTGGTCGAAGCGGTTGCCACAAAAACTAATGACCACAAGGTTGTGGTCAAGTTCTTAAACGAGAACATCTTTAGTCGGTTTGGCACACCGCGAGCCATTATAAGTGATGGAGGGACACACTTTTGTAATAGAGCATTCCAAGCTCTAACCCATAAATACTCCATTACTCATAAGGTGGCAACTCGCTCCACCCACAAACTAGTGGTCAAGTTGAGGTCTCGAATAGGGAAATCAAGAACATCCTCATGAAAACTATGAGGATGGATAGAAAAGATTGGTCTTCGAGATTGGAATCTTATCATAAAACAATTTGAAGTCCTCTACTTATTGTTTCATGTATAATGTTTGAATACAACTCACAGCTGCTATATACTTAGCCTCAGCTGTAGATAGAGCTACAGAGTTTTGTTTCTTACATGACCAAGAAACTAATGAGTGTCCTAAGAAGTGACAAGTGTCACTAGTGCTTTTCCGATCAACTTTGCATCTAGCAAAGTCAGCATTAGAATAACTAACTAGTTCTAGTGATATGTTCTTAGGGTACCATAATCCTAGTTCAATAGTTCAAATTAAATATTTGAAAATTCTTTTAAATGCAGTCATATGTGATTCTTTAGGATTAGCTTGAAATCTAGCACACATGCAAACACTAAACATAATATTAGTTCTACTAGCAGTCAAATACAATAAACCACCAATCATACCTCGATATTTTGTATCTTTCACACTAATGCCATTTTCATCTTTATCAAGCTTTGTGGTTGGACTCATGGGAATATCAGCATCCTTTGAGTTATCCATCCCAAACTTCTTGAGCAGCTTTCTAGTGTACTTGGCTTGATTTATGAAGACGTTTTCCTTTGTTTGCTTGATATGGAGTCCGAGGAAGAAGTTCAACTCCCCTATCATGCTCATCTCAAATTCATCTTGCATGGACTTAGCAAATTCTTGATAAAGAGTTTCATTAGTAGATCCAAAAATAATGTCATCAACATAGATTTGCACTAATAGCATATCATCATTTTTGGATTTTATAAACAAAGTAGTATCTATTTTACCTCTAATGAACTCATTTTCAAGTAGGAAGCCACTTAGTCTATCATACCAAACTCTAGGAGCTTGCTTTAAACTATAAAGAGCTTTAGTGAGTTTGAATACATGATTTGACATTTTATGATTTTCAAAGCAAGAAGGTTGTTTTACATAGACTTCCTCCAATATAAATTCATTTAAAAAAGTATTTTTAACATCCATTTGATAAAGTTTAAAGTCTTTAAAGGTAGCATATGCAAGCAACATCCTAATAGCTTCAAGTCTTGCAATAAGGGTAAAAGTTTCATCATAATCAATCTCCTCTTCTTGGTTGTATCCTTGAGCTACTAGTCTAACTTTATTTTTAACAATGTTTTCACTTTCATCCTTTTTATTTCTAAAAATTAATTTAGTACCTATTATAGATTTGATTTTAGGTTTAGGCATTAAATCACATACTTGATTTCTTTTAAATTGATTTAATTCTTCTTGCATAGCAATTCCTCAAGATTCATCATTAATTACTTCAAGAGCATTCTTAGGTTTAATTTGAGAGAGAAAAGCAAGGTTATTACAAATGTTTTTTTTTATTCTTACACCTTATTCCATATTACCAAGAATTTGTTCTTTAGGATGATCTTTTATTAGTCTTCATGCCTTAGGAAAATGAATTTCATTTTCTTCTTTATTTTCATCTAAATTCTCAACTTCTAAGGTTTTATCAACATCATTATCTTGGTTTGCATTATCTTCTTTATTGATTTTCAAGTTTGCTTTACTTTTAGATAAGTTATCCATTTTGTCAATATGATCATCATCTTCAATTCTTTTGATTTTAAATGGATTAGATTCATCAAATATTACATGCATGGATTTTTCTATAATTAGAGAGGTTTTATTAAACACCCTAAATGCTTTGCAATTTGAGGAGTAACCAAGAAAAATTCCCTTCACTAGATTTTGATTCAAATTTCTTTAAGTTTGGCTTACTATTTAGAATAAAACATTTGTAACCAAATACTTTAAAGCAACCAATATTGGGTGATCTACCATTCCAAAGTTCATAAAAGGTTTTATTCAATTTATTTCTAATAACAACCCTATTAATTACATAGCAAGATGTATTAATGGTTTCAGCCCAAAAATAATTAGGTAATTTATGTTCATTTAACATAGTCCTATCCATTTCTTGCAATGACCTATTCTTTCTTTCAACTACTCTGTTTTGCTAAGGAGTTCTAAGGGCGGAGAAGTTATGGTTGAAACCATTTTCTTCACAAAAAGATTTAAGTTCTTTATTCTTGAATTTTCCACCTCTATCACTTCTAATTGAGTTAATAGAGTAGCCTTTTTCATTTTACACTCTCTTACATAATTTCTCAAACAAGACATGCACTTCATTTTTATGAGATAGAAATAGCACCAAAGTGAATCTAGAATATTCATCTACAATAACAAAAGCATAAAGTTTTTCGGCTAAGCTAGCAACATCATTTGGTCCAAACAAATCCATATGTAATAATTCTAATGGCCTAGAGGTTGATATTACTAGTTTCTTTTTGAAAGAAGATTTGATTTGTTTTCCTAGTTGGCAAGCATCACACACTTTATCTTTTGAAAACTATGTTTTAGGCAAGACTTTAACAAGTTCATTCCTAGAAAGTTTAGATGACAAGTCCATACTTGCATGAACGAATCTTCTATATCATAGCCAACTAGTCTCATTTATAGCAAAAAAACATATTAGGTTTTGAGAAATAAGTTCATCAAAATCAATTGTACATATATTTTCATATCTATAAGCTATGAACAAAGTATTAATATTACCTTTATTTTTAATGATGCATATATTCGATTTAAAAGATACATTTAGTCCTTTATCACGTAATTAACTAATACTAATTAAATTATGCTTAAGACCTTCAACAAGTAAGACATTTTCAGTAAAGGTAGTAGAGTCCTTACCAACATTACCTATACTGATGATCTTCATTTTTGCGTTGTCCCCAAAGGTCACATGCCCTCCATCTTTTGGAGCGATTGAGATGAATAAGTCTTTGTTCCCCAACATGTGCCTAGAGCATCCACTATCCAAGAACCATCTTAACTTGGAGGAGTTAGATTTCAAACATACCTACAAGAAAAAATTTAAGTAACTCCAACATATGTTCCTCCCGGTACCCACACAATTTTGGTTGAAACCCAAACTGATTTTTGGATGGTCTTGGGAGTGTAAGTTCCTTTAGGGACCCAAACCATGTTTAGTCCTTTATGAATGGTCTTGGGAGTGAATGATCCCTTTGAGACCCAAATTTTCTTAACCACTTTCTTTCCATTAAAAGTAAAAAATGCATTAGATGGTGGGTTTACTGCATTAGTTGATTTTGAAAAGAAATTTTGATACTCTTTTTATTTTGCAAAAGGGTTGTATCCAAGACCTGCCTTTCCAAAGATACATCTTTGTTGGCCCAAAAGTTTTTCAATATTTTTTTCTTCCGTAGACAAAGTGTGAGCAATTTTAGTCAAATCTTTGACTTTAGCTTTAAGCTCTTCACACTCACATGATAGTCCTTGGGGTGAATTTTGAAAGTCTTTTAATTTTACATTCAAAACATCATTTTCTTTAACAAGGATGGTCTTTTCATTTTGTAAATCATTTTTCTCTTTTAGTAAAGATTCAATTGAGCTTGAAAGAGAAAAATTGTCATTTTTAAGTTTATTTTTTTTATCCTAGTTTTAGAAATTCAATATCAAGTTCATCAAAGGCTTCTCTAATATCTTCATAAGAAAGAGAATCATTTTGGGAAGAATTTGCCTCTTCATTTTCAAGTGCCATGAGGCAAAGGTTTGTGACATCTTCATCACTTGAGCTTCCATCCGACCTACTTTCTTCTGAGTCGTCCCAAGTAGCCTTCATTGCCTTTTTCTTGAATTTTTGGCCTTTTTTTAGTTGAGAACACTCGGTCTTGATGTGTCCCATATTCTTACACATAATAAATGATTTGCTCTTTTTTGCTGGATTCTCCTTTCGCTATCTCTTTGGAGAATTCTCTTTTATAAGGCCTCTTCTTGAAGTTCCTTTTGTGCTTCAAGAATTTTTTGAATTTTCTCGCCATTAGTGCGATGTCATCATCTCCATCGCTTTCTTCCTCACTTTCTTGAGTAGTCTTCAAGGCGAGTCCCTTTTTTGCTTTCGGCTCATCTTTTTGATCCTTCATTATGACCTCATGAGTCATGAGAGATTCAAGAAGCTCATCCATTTGAAGCTTGGTCAAATCTTTAGCTTTTTGGATAGTAGTGACTTTGGGACCCCAACTTTTTGGGAGTAAGCGAAGAACTTTCTTAACATTTTCTGCATTGGAATACACTTTACTAAGAGATTTTAGTCCATTCAAAATGTTAGTAAAGCGAGTAAACATATCACTTATTGATTCATCTTTTTCCATTTTGAAAAGTTCATATTTATGAACTAACATGTTTATCTTTTCTTCTTTTACTTGATTCGTGCCTTCATATCTGACTTGAAGTTTGTCCCATATCTCTTTATTAGAATCACATCCAGAGATTCCATTGAACTCTTGTGGACTTAGAGCACAATAAAAATTGCTAATTGTCTTAGCATTTGTTTGAATGAGTTTAATATCAGCCTCATTCCATTCTTCTTCAGTTTTAGGAATTTTAATACCATCAACTACTTTATGAGGTAGATGAGGTCATTTGACAATAACTTTCCAGCAGTCATAGTCAAGAGCTTGGATGTAAACCATCATTCGGGTTTTCCAATAATTATAATTTTCTCTATTGAATAATGGAGGACGGGTGGTGGATTGGCCCTGTAGAACCCCGGAGTTTAGATTCACTATTCATGTGAATAGTGTGTGAATAGTGTTGTGAATAGTGTGTGAATAGTGCTGTGAATAGTGCCTTCAAGGCCTAAAGCTTTAATGAAATTGGGGGTTCATGTTTTATAATGAAAGGAGGTTTTGAATGAATCAAAATATGTATGAAAAATATTTTTGGGGGTTAGGGATAAATGAAAAATGAGAGTATAACATACTCCAAGTATCAAAGAAAGGGATGCCTAAACATACCCTCGACTTTAAAGAGCTCTAGAGTTCTCGCTACTTATCGGAATTGAGTGATTCTTGAATATTTAGAAAGATATCGAAACCCTCTTCGAGGTTTATGTTTATCACTTTTTCAAATTTTGAGTCGAGATTGGGTCAAACATCAGATTTCCGAAAATGAGTCTGCTGAGATCTGGGCTACTGAAATCCATTTTCAGAACAGTTAGCTTTAAGGGTATTTTGGTCCATAAATAAAGAAGAATTAGAAATTTTTCAAAACATAAAAATTGTTTCCCTTTGAAAGATGAATCCAACGCAAGTTAAATCGTCAAAATCCGATAAGCAAGTCAAAAGTTATGGTCCAAATACCGAAGTGGGAAAAACCCAGTCCTGTCACAGCATCACTAGTCGGCGAGTGAGCGTCACTCGTTGACGAGTCAGCTCCAAAACGGCCAAAAAAGACCCTGTAACAGCCCAGAACTCTTCCACCGACCTTGGGAGATATTTTGCAAAGGTTAATTTGGATTTTTGGCACCCTTTAGCTTATAAATAGAAGAGATTTCGTGGGTATGGATTTACCCAAACCTAAAGCATAGATTTTGAGGATTTTTGGAAGAGAAGAAGAAGAAGAAAACTCTGATTTCTCAAATCGTTATTCTCAGATCAAAGTGAAGCTCAATCATTGCTTCTAAGGTTTGTACTTTGCTATTTTTAGTGTTTTAGAGCTTGGGTTTTCTACCCAAGGTGATTCTCAAATTCTGAAATCAAAAGAGGGGTTTTTGGTGTGTTTTCCCATTAAGGTTTCAGCTTTCTCAAAGCTTCAACCAAGTTTCCTCAAGCTTGATTCTGATCCACAGAAGTGTAAAACTTCCTTTTAAGGTAGATATAATCTACTATCTAGCCTTGTTATGAATTCTCTACGACTTCCCTTTGTTTCACTATATGATGTTTCCTACAAAAAGTAATCCTCTATGTTTAAGAAAGTCTAGATTTTTTTGATGTATGATACTTTATGCATATGTCTCAATGCTATTAAGGTATTTTATAATTTCCATGATACTCACAAGAGCTATGTGCTATGTTTAAGATATTCTAAGTCTAACATGATACTCAAAGTTCTCACATGTTATATTCCAAGTTTTCAAAGGATTATGCTATTATGTCAAAAGGTTTAGTCTTGCATGAATCGGATTTCTCATAAATTGGATGTTTCAAAATTCATGAGAAATATTTAAGAAACCTCATAAGAACTCACATGATTTTGCGGATCATAGATGCTCACAAGTATCTCAAAAGCTCATTCATATCTCACAAGGCATCATTCATATCTCTCAAGACATTATTCATATCTCTCAAGGTATTCATATCTCACAAGGCATCATTCATATCTCTCAAGGCATTCATATCTCACAAGGCATCATGCATATCTCACAAGGCATCATATGTAGCTCACACAACTCACAAGAACTCATAAGCATTCTTAAGAACTCATAAGCGATTGATTTACACACGACCTTATAAGATATATTTTATTTTCTACGAAAGCTCAAAGGATAAGGTTTCAAAAGCTATGCACTTGTAAAAGTATGATTTCCAAGTTCAGTTTAAAGCATGAAATATGAATTGTTAATTCTCTATATGCTCGCATGATATTGTTGCCTTATAACACTGTTAGCTAATAGTTTGTACCCACTGAGTATTCCATGCTCAACTGAATTGTTGACTTCGGTAGGTTTTGCGGATTCACATGCTCCTGAGCCTTGGATAGAGGAGGAGTACTACGAGCCGGAGCCTGCTATCGATCACTACCAGGATGATGGAGCTCTAGGTGGGGGGCCCTATCTAGACTATTGTTGAGTGATGTGAGGGAGAGGGTCATGTATTTTGAAAGTGGAGAATGTCCACTTTAAACTTTATATTCTGTATAATCTGTTTGTTTGGACTTGGAATATAAATCATAGGTTTATGTTAGTTAGAATCTTTCTTCCGCTATGTATTGCCTTGTGTTTTTTCACATGATGGTTTTGATATGATAAGTCACGAGCTAAAGTATCCCTAACTCCTAGGGGGTCTTTTGGGTTGCGACAAACTTGGTATTACTTCAGGTGCCTTGCACATTAGCAAGTGCTTAGCACGGGTGTTGATTGACACTGGATCAACACATTCATTTGTCTCGCCTAGCTTCACCAAGGGCTTTACTTCAGAGCTGAGTCGATTACCCCAAGAGTTATCCATTTCGACTCTGCTCGGAAAGTCGGTTGATGCAGACAAGGTGCATCGGGGTTGTGTTGTGCAAGTTGGGAAGCATGAGTTACCAGTTGATCTGATCATCCTTGAGTTCCAAGACTTGGACTTTGATGTCATCCTCAGGATGGATTGGCTCTCGACTCATCATGGGCATGTAGCATGCTATGAGAAGATGGTGGACTTTAGGCCAGCGGGTGGGAAGCCGTTTCATTTCTGAGGGATACGGAGGAGAGACATCGTTCGCTTTACAGCCCTTAGTCTCTCAAGTTTAGAGGTACAAGACTCCTCAGCCATTCCGGTAGTCAGTGAGTACCTGGACGTGTTTCCAGAAGTGTTACCAGGATTGCCTTCGAATTGAGAGATAGAGTTCGCTATTGAGCTTACTCCTGGTACTGCTCCGATTTCTAGGGCTCTATACAGGATGGCCCTTATTAAGCTTTAGGAGTTGAAGGAGCAATTGGAAGAATTGCAGGGCCTTGGCTTCATTCGGCCTAGTGTTTCACCATGGAGAGCTCCTGTGCTCTTCATAAAGAAGAAGGATGAGTCGATGTGGATGTGCATTGACTACAGGCAGCTGAACAAGGTCACGATCAAGAATCGTTATCCATTGCCTCGGATAGACGACTTGTTTGACCAGCTAAAGGGAGCGAGGTTCTTCTTGAAGATTGATCTTAGATCAGGATACCATCAGTTGAAGATCAAGGGCAAAGACGTTCCCAAGACTGACTTTAGGACTCGGTACGGGCACTACGAGTTCCTGGTCATGCTTTTTGGTTTGACGAATGTGCCGGCTGCTTTTATGGACTTGATGAACTGGGTATTCAGACCATCTCTCAATCGGTGTGTGATCGTGTTCGTTGATGATATCCTTGTGTATTCCAAGACACAGGATGATCATACGAGAGATCTTTGCCTTATGTTGCAGATTCTTCGAGAGCATAGCCTGTATGCTAAGTTGAGGAAGTGCGAGTTTTGATTGGAGTTAATGTCGAATCTTGATACTAGCTTCAACATGCCTACTTTTGGGCAAGTTATGGCTAATCTTATGGTCAAGCATTATATCCTGGTTCGAATTAAGGAGTTGCAGAGTTCGGATGCAGAGTTACTTGCTTACCGAGATAAGTCGGTTAGCAGTGGTAGTCAGGAGTTGGCCTTGAATTGTGATGGTGCCATCACATTCAAAGGTAGGTTGTGTGTTCCCGTCGACACGGTATTGAAGGGTGAGATCTTGGATGAAGCCCACCGTTCCAAGTTCACGGTACATCTTGGAGGTACTAAGATGTACCAGAATCTCAAGAAACACTACTAGTGGCGAAACATGAAGAGGGAAGTCGCAGAGTATGTTTTTAGATGTTTGGTGTGCCAGCAGGTGAAGGCCGAGAATCAAAGGCCAGCAGGTCTTTTACAGTCCCTCCCTACTCCGGAATGGAAATGGGAGAATATCTCGATGGACTTCATAGTTGGCTTGCCAAGGATGGCAAGGGGCTCCAATGCTACCTAGGTTATAGTTGATCGATTGACAAAGTCTGCACATTTCCTACCCTATCGGACTACGTACAGCATGAGCCAGCTTGTAGCCTTATACACCAAGGAGGTGCTTCGGCTGCACGGGGTACCATTTACCATTGTTTCTTATCGGGACCCTACGTTTACTTCCAGGTTCTGGAAGGGCTTTCAGAGTGCTATGGGTTCTCGGTTAGATTTCAGCACCGCCTTTCATCCTCAGACTGATGGGCAGACTGAGAGGGTGAACCAGGTGATTGAGGATATGCTCTGAGCCTATATGTTAGACTTCCAGGGTAGTTGGGAGGATCATTTGCCTTTGGTTGAGTTCGACTACAATAACAGTTACCAGGTGAGCATCCAGATGGCACCTTTCGAGGCCTTGTATGGGCGAAGTTGCCGGTCTCCTCTCTACTGGGATGAGGTTGGAGAGAGAAAGGTTTTGGGTCCTGAGTTGATCGAGAAGACTGCTGAGATAGTCAGGGTTATTCGAGAGAGGTTGAAGACTGCCCAGGACAGGCAGAAGAGCTATGCGGACACTCGCCACAAAGACTTGGAATTCCAGGTCGGGGATCGAGCCTTTGTGAAGATTTCTCCGAGTCGGGGGATCATGAGGTTCGGTAAGAGGGGGAAACTTAGCCTGAGGTATGTTGGACCTTTTGAGGTGATCACACACATTGGAGAGGTCGCTTACAGAGTGGCTTTACCTCCTCACATGGCGGCGGTCCATAACGTTTTTCATATTTCCATGCTCAGGAAATATGTGCCGGACCCTTCGCATGTCATTGACCTTGATCCTGTGGAGATTAGAGAGGATCTTACGCTAGTGGAGTAACCAGCTTAGATGTTGGATTGTAGAGATCAAGTCTTGCGCACCAAGACAATACTATTAGTCCTCGTGAAATGGCAACACCATTCTGCGGATGAAGCTACTTGGGAATGCGAGGTAAGTAAGGGAGAAATACCCTCACTTGTTTGAGTAGTATTTTTTTTGTGTATGTAAAGTTGGTTGTTTTATGTTTTTTCCATGTATGTAGGTTCTTCCTAATTTCGAGGATGAAATTTCTATAAGGGGGAGGATGTAGAACCCTGGATCTCGTTTTCATAGCCTGTGAATAGTGCTATGAATAGTGACCATGTAATGAAATTTTCCGAATTTTGAGATAAAAAGTCTCGGTAATGGTTGTTTATATGTTAACTAAGCTCACATAATTTTCTGGGATTGTTTTCACATGTTTAGAATGGATTCCTGGGCAATGGGAAATTTTACGATGAACCGGATTATCGGATTTTGCCTAAAACTGGAAATTCAAATTTTGAGTTATGGGGAATTGGAATTTCTAAGTATTTTTCTTGGATTCAAATGGAGGGTACTTCCTTATTTTAATTTAAAACTTAAAGTTAATGTTAAGTTAAAAAACATTAACTTAAATGTTTTAAAGTAAAATAAGTAGAAGACTAAGTAGAAGAAGGGGAAAAGAACAAAGCACGGGTCAAAAACAGGGAAATCCGGTCGACCGAATTTGCTACCGGTCGACCGAACCTCCTTACCGGTCGACTGAAGGCACAAAAATTTGTATGGGGAATTTAGACAGAGAGGGGTCTTTTTACTGGTCGACCGATCCTTTCTACCGGTCAACCGATTGTGCTGTTTTTGCCTATGGCCGACCTCGTGAGATATTTTGAAGGGTGTATGAGTCTTTGACTCATTCTCTTTGGCTATAAATAGCCCAATTTCGTGCCTTAGGGTTTCACAAACCCTAGAGAACTAAGAAAAGAGAAAAGAGAGAGAAACAAGAAGAAGGAAGAGGTGCTTTGGTTTTGGTTCTTGAATGTTCTTGAGTTGATTTCTCAACATCAAAGACGTTCCTTCTCGCTTCTCAACTTTTCTAAAGCGTTTTAAATCAAAGGGTTGATCTAGGAAGGTAGATATACTCTACTACCTAACCTTGTGCTATACTTTTTAAGAAAAACTATGTTGAACAATATATTCTTGGATGAATTGGATGATGATTTGGATATAAGATGTAAGCTATCACTAGTATTGATCTTTCATAAACATGATGCCATGTTTACAAGTTTTCTAAGCTAAAAAAATTTAGTGAACCTCAAATCTAAGGTTTGAGTTGAGAACTCACAAAGTCAAGGGGATGGTTAGGGCTCCCTATAAGTCTATCTACCATTTTTGATGTTTTAACAATTAAGTTATAAATTAAGGAATGATATTCTTTAAGTGAGGAAAATATAAAACCAAGCAAACCACAACACAAGGATTTTTACGTGGAAACCCTTTCGGGAAAAACCACGGGACCTAGTCTAGTCATGAGAATCCACTAAGACAAAGTAAAAAGAACTTACAAGACTCGACTTGACTCCTTCGAACTCGACACTTCGATCCTTCATTTCTTAGTCCTCCATGCCTCGAAAATTCATCACGTGCTCTCAAGTCCTGTGATCAAGCGCAACCGCTCGCACTTCTCTTTGTGTCTCGAAAATAGTCCACGATCTTCCAATCGATCTCCGTCAATGATGGCTTCGGATTACACCGACCAATTCACACATTCACGATCCATCTCAGATCGATTCTCCTTCGCAAAGGCTCCGAAACACTCCGGCCAAGGTGTTTTATCCAGAACGAGTTGATGGTTTTATCAAAATCAATACCTAGATGGACTCCTTCAAAGGACAAGTCCAAACAAGCAAAATTGGAACTTTGAGCTTGCAAACTCTAGGTTGAATACACTAACAAAGGGGAGGAGAACACTAAGTTTCCAGAGTTTTATGAACTCTAGAATGAGTTAAAAACCCTCACTATACTCCCCCAAAGTGGTGCTCCACGAAGTAGAAGGGTTCTAACTTTATAGGGAATCAAAACCAAGCTTTGGAAGTTGCTAAAGTGGTTTAAAAACCAAAGAGGAAGGAAAAAATCTTATAGGAATGATTTCCTATATCAAGGTTGACCCTCAAGGATACTTGGGTCGATGCAAATGTGCACTTGGGTTGACCCAAGTATCCGCCAGGGTCGACCCTCAATATTTGCACTTGCTGGAAATTTGCACCATAGTAATTTTTAACACTTCAGGGTTGACCCTCAATGCCCAGGGTTGACCCTGAGGTAAAAACCAAATTTCAAACTTCATTTTTAGTCCTCAGTCCCTTCATAAAAGTGGTAGCTCTTTTTAACGCGGTCGATTTGACATATTATGCAGCAAAATCCAAGCTACGATTTGGGAGATATGCCAAAAACAAGAAACCTTGGTTTTTTGAAAAATTTCAGAATTTTAAACAAGTTTTGCGCTGTTTATCTCATCACCTAGGGTCCGTATGATTAGTCTAGGACACTTACCACCTAAGGCATCATGTTAGGCCTATGGTAGCATAGTATCTAGGTCACTTACCATCCTATGAAGGAAATGTTCAACCGAGTCGATCAACGGTCTTCAAAGCTCTTCAACTTCACTTGTCGTAAATGCTTGACGGCAATGACACAAGATACACACCTAGACACCTAGACTTACTTTTTTTGACACCGAAATAAGCCAACACATAAAACATGGACTTTACATTCTCCCCCTTTGGCAATTCCATGGCAAAACCAAACTAAAGTACATGACTTGACACAAACTCACCCAAACACATCAAAACAACGAATTAGGACATTACATGACTCCAACACTTTTAAACTGAAGTAGATGACTTGACACAAACTTTCCTAAACACATCAAAACGGCGAATGAGGACATTACATGACTCCAACACTTTTACATCAACACTTTTACATGACATCAAATGAAAAATCAACTTAAATGAAGACATTGAAGCTCCTGTCAAGTAAAATCAGTTTGCTGCAACCCTGTACTTGCACATGCTCATAAACAAAACACCCAATGAAGCATGTGTGGAATATGAAAATAAGTAACCACAGGTGAAACAAGGAATGTACTAAACTAGGGAAATACTACCCTAACATTCTCCCCCTTTTTGGCACAATTGTCAAAGGAAGGTAGGAAGCCAATATTCCAAAAAATATACCAATTTAGCAAATGTGAAATATCAAGGCAACCACAGTACAACCAATCAAAAGCAGACAATGAGGGGACTTAAGAGCGGAGAACAAGATAGAAATATAAAGCACAAACTCCCCCTAAACTACTCAGGCACAAAACTCTCCCTCAACAACTCAACTTGATCTTCTTCCCCTAAGATCAAGGATACCACCAAAAATAGGGCACTTATGCTAGAAAGGCCCCTACCAAATAAAAAGGAAACACACAAAAATTATCATGTGCCACACAAACATGCATCAAAAGTATTCCAAGCAGTAGTAATTTAAAATTACAAATGCAATGAAGAACATGATTAGTTAGACCGACTGAGGATACATATCTAACTAAATCTCATGGAATGCTAAAGCGTAGCCAGTTCACTTAATCACATTTAGTGAACAGTTCAAAAGTGAAGCAATATGTGTGTAATGGTGGTCTGATAAGATACTAGATCAAGGTTTCTTTCCCTTTCCAAGGATATGACATTAACCACTAAGGAGACTCCCAGAGATATACATCATAGAAGTCAAACCTAGTTAGATCCAGATATGCTGATTTTTTTTTTTTTACATTTTAGTGCTCTTGTATTTATTTTATTTGACTCATTATTTTTCTTTTATTTTTGGTCAAATACCTCCAAACATTGTAAGATTTCTTTTTGATGTTCTTTAATTATTTGAACATATCTTTTTCATGCAATGATGGCTTTCACACTATCTAGGTAGTCCTAGCTATTGGCAGCAGGGGCTTTCACTCTAGTGAACCAGATAGATACCTACTGTCTGCCTAGGTAGCCATTGCATACTGGTTGCATCCAATAGTAACTTTCACATTAGCCCAGTAGGTAGCCATTTTCATTGCAACAATTTAAGCTCATGGAGGATACACAAAATGGGGATGACTAACAAATATGGTCATTCTAGATTGGTCATCCAAGGTCACACTTAAGGGATAAGTCAAACACCTACAGATTGGAAGATAGACCTCTCAACAGAATCAGTCAGAGTGCGTGTGAAATTTGTGAAGCATACACACATGAATACGTCTCTAACTGTTCAAGGTAAAACCGGTCTAATTTTCAGCCTAACCAAGAGACTATGCAGGTGATATATCCTCAATCAGTAACAAACTCATGTTCAACCCTGAACAAGTATAGAAATAAAAATCACACAAGGAATGCAGATCATGCAAGTCAAACAAGGGCAACATGAAAACAAAAATCTTTTTGGATTTTATGGTTTTTCAATGTTTTTGGGTTTTTCAAAATAAAGAAAACAGAAAAACATACCAAATAAAATAAACACTAGTAAAAAGAAAAAAAAATACTAGAATACACAAATAGCATAGCACTAGGACAAGATAGAGCACTAACAGCACACCCTAGGCTATGATAGGCACGGGCTAAGTGAAGCCCTTCAGGTCTTCCTTTCTCACCCAAACAGTTTTAGAAGTTTGATTGAACCTTTGGTCTCTAACCATTTCAGTTGAGATAGGTATGACCTTTTGCCTCCTTCTCTTGCTCCTCTTTTTCTAGGATTGAGTCCTAGAATTATGACGGGCATTATGGTTCTCCCCGTTACCTCCTCTATATCTAGTATGAGGAGTGTCATGACCATACCACTGTCTAGAGTTATGAGCAATTTTCATCACATCTTCACACAAACTCCTAGACTTCTCCACTAGGACCTCAACTCTCCTTTGAAGATTCTCATCAAAGTTGTTGTGGTTCTTAAAACCATGATTGGACATTCTTCGAAGTTTAGGACATCGAGGCTTAATATGATCCTTCACTCCACATTTATGACTTGTAGGAAGGGTCTTTCCCTTTAGCAGGAGGGCGCCTTTTAGCACCAAGCTCAGTGTTTGAGGTGGATGAAGTTCCCTTCTCCTCTCGACACCTTTGATTTTGCTCAAGATCAACCAACTTGATTTGAAGACTTGTCTTATCATTAAGACAAACATGTAAATCAGATTCAAGTAGCTGAATCCTGGCAAGGAGGGAAGCCTTCTCTTCCTCAAGCTGTGACACAAGAGCTCTCAACCCTGAAGCCACTTGGTCTAAGACATCTTTTTCCATTACAATAGATTTGATCTTTTTGGACATGGAAAACTGAACAATTTTCAGCTTTAGACATTCCTGAAATAGTTCATCATAGGCTGCCTCAAGGTCTCCCTCAGAATCTGAGTCATTCTAACTCTCATCATCCTCCTCACCATCATTACAGTATTGGTTACTCACAACATTTGAAGAAGATTTCTCAATCTCAAATACGGATGCAGTGAAGCCCACATAACCCCTAGTCTCCTCCCAAGAAGAACTATCTGATTCTTCAGATTCAGATTCATTGTCATCTCTTGCTTTGCCTTTAAATCTTTTCTTATTAGAGCATTCGGTGGCAATATGGCTAGAGCCTTGACATTCATAGCATTGAACACCCTGGGATTTCTTGTCCACACTTTTAAAATGTTTCTTGTTTTCAAAGTGCTTGGACTTGGGCTTTTCAAGAGATTTTTGTCTTTCCGGATTAAATCTCTTAATAAGTTTCAAAAAAATTCTAAATTTCTTAGCAAATAAAGCCAACTCTTCTTCTTCATCCTTAGAGTCACTATCTGAACCATCTATGGATTCCTTGACGGACTTCAAGGCAATGGATTTTGGTTTCTTAGATGGGTTCAGATTTAACTCATAGGGTTGGAGAGAACCAACCAACTCTTCAAGTTTGAGAGCATCAACATTTTTGCTGTCCTCGATGGCGGTAACCTTCGATCGAAATCTCTCAAATAGAGATCTCAAAATTTTTCTGACAATTTTGGACTTAGGAATTCTTTCCCCTAGATTGAAACTAGAATTGACAATGTCACTCAGATTAGAATAAAAACGGTCAAAAGTTTCATTATCATCCATCATCAATTTTTCAAACTTAGAGGTGAGCATTTGAATTTTTGAGATCTTGACAGTTGTAGTCCCTTCATGGGTGATTTGAAGAATGTCTCATGCCTCCTTCGAAGTGTCACATTTAGAAATACGTCGAAATTCTTCGAGTGTGACAGTAGCGAAGATTGCATTTAGACCCTTACTGTTCCATCTACAACTCTCAAGCTCTATATTGCTCCATTCAGAATATGGTTTATGGATGGTCTGATTATCTATGGTCTTTATTGGATGGGTCCAACCTTATTCAATAGAGAACCATACTCTCTCATCTAGTGATTTTAGAAACACTCTCATTCGAGCTTTTCAATAGGCATAATTATTCCCATCAAATAATGGGGGGCAAGAGATGGATCCTCCCTCTCTTTGGAGATTCATATTCACCGAAAATTTTGAGACAAGATCACACAAAAAGTAAGTGAACCCGCTCTAATACCAATTGAAAAAAATTCTTTGAACCTCAAATCTAAGGTTTGAGTTGAGAACTCACAAAGTCAAGGGGATGGTTAGGGCTCCCTATAAGTTTATCTACCCTTTTTGATGTTTTAACAATTAAGGGATGATATACTTTAAGTGCGGAAAATAGAAAATCAAGCAAACTACAATACAAGAATTTTTACGTGGAAACCCTTCCGTGAAAAATCACGGGACCTAGTCCAGCCATGAGAATCCACTAAGACAAAGTAAACAAGAATGTACAAGACTCGAACTTGACTCATTCGGACTCGACACTTCGATCCTTCAGTTCTTAGTCCTCCATGCCTTGAAAATTCATCACGTACTCTCAAGTCTCGTAATCAACCGCAGCCACTCGTACTTCTCTTTGTGTCCCGAAAACAGTCCACGATCTTCCGATCGATCTCCGTCAATGACTGCTTCGGATTCCACCGACCAATTCACACATCCACGATCCATCTCAGATCTATTCTCCTTCGCAAAGGCTCCAGAACACTCCGGCCAAGGTGTTGTTAGCCTCAGGGTTACAACCATGGGTACCCCTAATAATTTTGATAATAACATAATAATGAAATGAACTATTTGGTACTAATAATCTTGTTTAAAGTGCTTGAACATTTCAGAATACACAAGTTGATAGCACTCTAATCAAGAAAAAGAATGGAAATTACCCAACAGGAAGTTCAACTCATTGTATACAAGATGAAGATTCAAGATAAGACCATAGTCGAAGTCAGGTCCATTGAAGATACAATGCAAAATCACAAGACCCAAGTCAAGCCAAGATCATCTCTCAATGATTTAAATGTATTTATTTTCTTTTTAAGAGATTATAGGTCTTATGTAAAAAGTCCCCAAAAGAATGGTAAGTTGAAAAGCTCAAGAATCATAGATTGACCATAAAAGCCTAGGACACCTTTTGAAAATCATTATAAGGCTCTAAATGATTATAAAATCATGATAAAAATATAGCTAATTGACTTAGGAAATCAATCACATTCCTTTGGTCTGATCCAAAACAGAATTCAGGATTTTTACTTTGAATTCATCGACGAATTCTCTGGGTAGATAGAAATCGGTGACGAAGTCATGACAAAGTTTTTAAAATTCAATTCTGTCTCTTGATTTCGGCGACGAATTCTTTGATTAGTTTGAATTCGGTGACGAAGTCATTACAAGGTTTTTCAAGATTCAATTCTGTCTTATGTATTCGGCAACGAATTCAAGTGGGAACTCCACTTCGTCGACGAAATCTTGACTGAAACTGAAAAATCGTTGTAACGGCTATTTGTCAACGGATCAAATTGCATTTAATGAGCCTATAACGACTTTATTGGATCAAATGCTATAAAAAGAGTTCATTTATGAACAAACAACAAATTTTGATTCACAACAATAACTTCTATTGATCACTCATTCATTGCTATTGATTTTCACTCACTCTCAGACTTAGAAAATCCCCAAAAATCTCTATTGAGCTCATTCAACTCCTATTCCCTTTGAGAGACTTTATTAGAGTTTGTATATCATTCTTATCCAGCTCATTTAAGGAGCTTTCAATTCGGATTTCAATCCCAAACTCATTTACTGAGGTCAGTCAAGAATCTAGGATTCTTGCACTGAAGTTGTTGCTTCAGTTTTATCAAGAGAGGATTGTGCTTTTGAAAGGCTTCAGCTTGGCCTAAAGGAGAGCTTGTAAAGGTAATATCTCGACCTATAAGAGAGATTGTAAGGGTTTGGAATCCACCTGTGAAGGAGCCTGTGCGATTAAGGAATCGTGGTGAATCCTCTAGCTAGAAGCTGAGGCGGGGAGTAGGCTGGTTTGCTGAACCTCGTGAACAAATTCTGAGTTTGCACTCTTTTTATCTCTTCTCTCTTTTTCTTAATAAATTTCTATTGTTTTTACTTGCTGCATATTTTATTTATTCTGCATCTTGAACTAATAGTTCATAAATTTTTAAATCTACCATAGACCCTATTCACCTCCCCTTTAGGATCATTTCCTAGCCTACAAGTGTTCTATCCAGAACGGGTTGATGGTTTTATCAAAATCAATACCTAGATGGACTCCTTCAAAGGACAAGTCTAAACAAGCAAAATTGGAACTTTGAGCTTGCAAACTCTAGGTTGAATGCACTAACAAACGGGAGGAGAACACTAAGTTTCCAGAGTTTTTATGAACTCTAGAATGAGTTAAAAACCCTCTCTATACTCCCCCAAAGTGGTGCTTCACGAAGTAGAAGGGTTCTAACTTTATAGGGAATCAAAACCAAGCTTTGGAAGTTGCTAAAGTGGTTTAAAAACCAAAGATGAAGGAAAAAATCTTATAGGAATGATTTCCCATATCAGGGTCGACCCTCAAGGATACTTGGGTCGACCCAAATGTGCATTTGGGTCGACCCAAGTATCCTCCAGGGTCGACCCTCAATATTTGCACTATTGGGTCGACCCAAGTAGTACTTCAGGGTCGACCCTCAACGCCCAGGGTCGACCTTGAGGTAAAAACCAAATTTCAAACTTCATTTTTAGCCCTCGATCCCTTCATGAAAGTTGTAACTCTTTTCGACATGGTCGATTTGAAATATTATGAAGCAAAATCCGAGCTACGGTTTGAGAGATATGCCAAAAACAAGTAACCTTGGTTTATTGAAAAATTTCAGAATTTGAAACAAGTTTTGCACTGTTTATCTCATCACCTAGGTCCGTATAGTTAGTCTAGGACACTTACCACCTAAGGCATCATGTTAGGATTATTCTAAGTCAATTCCCACCTATGGTAGCATGGTATCTAGGTCACTTACCATCCTATGAAGGAAATGTTCAACCAAGTCGATCAATGGTCTTCAACTCTTTTCAACTTCACTTGTCGTGAATGCTTGACGGCAATGACACAAGATACACACCTAGACACCTAGATTTACTTGTTTTGACACCGGAATAAGCCAACACATAAAACATGGACTTTACACTAACTTTACCATGATATTCACAAGTACTATATGCACCTTATGTTCACAAGTCTAGCATGATGTTTACAAGTCTCGCATGATCCGATGATTTCTCACAAGAAAATATGTTTTCCATAAGTTCATAAGCAAGGTTTTGTTAAAAGAATTCTCACAAGTAATTGATAAGGCCAAACTATGGGTTGGTAAGTTACAAGGCCAAACTTTGGGTTGGTGTCTAAGATCGTTTCAAAGCTCACAAGGAATCCCACTATACATGGACTCACAAGTAGTCATGTCTCACAAGCTCACAAGAAATCATGCATACTCAGATCTCGTATGCTCACAAGGAATCCCAACTCTCGCAAAAATTCACAAGAATCATGATTATCACATGACCTCACAAGATTTACTTGATTTTGATTTCACACGAAAACTGTCAAGGAAAAAGTTTTGGGGAAACTACTTGCAAGGATTATATACTCTGAGCTTTTGCATGTTCATGATATTATTCACTGTTAGTGAGTAGTTTGTATGTGACTGAGTATTCCATGCTCAGCTGAATTATTGACTTTGGCAAGTGCACGTGTTCCATTTGAAGTATGTGGTTCGGAGCTTTGAATAGAGGAAGATTACTACGATCTGGAGCCCTCTATGGACCACTACTAGGATGATGGATTGCTAGATAAATGGCCCAATTTTGACTTCTGCTGACCGTACTAGGAAGAAAGGATATTTTGTGTATGTTGAGAGTGGGACTTGTCCACTCCATCTCTTTTTGGATATATTTTTTTGGTTCAGACTTGAACCTAACGATAGGAGTATTTTATTATAAACTATTTCCGCTAATTTCCGCTATGTGTATAACTTGTGTACTCTGACAGGATGGTATGTACGCCTTATGTGTCGTACGGGATGGTATGATACGGCGGTCATGGGCTAAAGTATCCCTAACTCCTAGGCGGTATTTTGGCTCGCGACAGAGTTGGTATTAGAGCCTAGGGATTAGTTCCCTTGGGCTCGGTTGTCTTCTAAGCGGAAGTAGGTTTTAGGGCTAGGGTGCTCTTTGAGTTGAACTTAGAACTCAGACGAACATATACGATACTGTGAGAACGTAGCTTCGCTAGGACTCTGTAGTATGCTTATGCTATTATGTGTATACTCCGATGTATACAATGCTTATATAAAGCACTAAATACTCATTGAACTGCAATATTCAAGTGCTTGATGTTCGCTATTATCCTCGGGATTATTATTATGAGGCGGAACATTCGAGGTAGAGAGTATCAGACCCGAGGAAATAGAGGAGATGTTCCTATGGGTGATGAGCAGCCCGACTTGACTCAGATCCTTGGAGCTATGGCGGCAGCTATGACTAGGCTGGCGGACAGGGTTGATACTCCTGCTCTTGCTGCACCTGCACCTCTTCTGGTGCATCACACCTCAGGACTAGAGGCTATTCAGAGACTACGGCCTCCTACTTTTTATGGGACTCTGGATCCCCTGATTGCAGAGATGTGGATTATGCAGCTGGAGAAGATCTTCAGGGCACTCCATAGTACTGATGAACAATGCATTGAGTGGGCTTCCTTCGTGATGGAAAGTGAAGCTGAGCACTGATGGAGAGCTGCCCAGAGGCAGAGGGATAGCGTGAAGGCAGGGGTACCCTGGACATGGGGAGGGTTTTTGGATACGTTCCATGAGCAGTACTTCCTCAGGTTTATCAGGGAACAGAAGGAGAGAGAATTTATGCTTTTGGAGCAGGGGGAGATGAGTGTAGCTCTGGATATGATCGCTACGGAGGGTATGCGGGTCAGAAAGTTCAAGACGGGGCTGGAATCTTCCATTCAGGATCGGGTTTCCATTCTCCAAGTAGAAACCTGGAAGGAAATTATGTGCAAGGCAAGGATTGCCGAGAGGAATTCAGAGGAGTTTCTTAGGAGGAGAGACAGTTGTTTAGGGAGAGGCATGTCCAAAGGATAGTTCAGTGGCTTAACACCGCCTAAGAAGAGGGCCAGGACTACTCCCTTTCAGATTTCTTCACCTACATAGGCTCAGAGGCCTCATTTTGTTCCACAAACACCTCGCTCCACTATGACACAAGCCATTAGATATGTGCCGGCCGCATCCTCAGCATTTTCATTAGAGGCTTGCACATCTTGTGGCAAGAGGCACAAGGTTGGAGAGTGCCTTAGACTCTCTGGTGGTTGCTTCCACTGTGGTGCTCTAGGACACATGATCAAAGATTGCCCACAGAAGGAGATGCAACTAGCCAAGTCTCAGGGAAGTAGGCTCCCAGTTCGACAGGCCACACAACAGGGGTCTTCTCAGACTTACAGACCATTGCAGCCCACCCAGCCGCCTCAATAGGCAAGTTAGAGCAGAGCAGAGCCTTATCTGGGAGAGACATACATGCATCCGAGGATATTTTGTAAGGTACGCTCAAGTCAAAGTTGTTAAACTATAAATTATCGATAGATGTGATATATGTTGCTATGTGTGTAAGAGCATACTACTTATATTCTATGGATGTTGTTATACGTTGCTTGACTTAGTTATGGATAATAAAGTCTGAAAAAAGTATCCCCGCTTGATTTATGTCATCCTAATTTCGCGGACGAAATTCTTATAAGGGGGGGGGGGGGAGGATGTAGAACCCCGGAATTTAGAATCACTATTCATGTGAATAGTGCTATGAATAGTGTGTGAATAGTGCCTTCAAGGCCTAAAGCTTTAATGAAACTGGGGGTTTATGTTTTATAATGAAAGGAGGTTTTGAATGAATCAAAATATGCATGGAAATTTTTTTTGGGGGTTAGGTATAAATGAAAAATGAGAGTATAACATACTCCAAGTGTCAAAGAAAGGGATGCCTAAACATACCCTCGACTTTAAAGATCTCTAGAGTTCTCACTGGTGATTGGAATTGAGTGATTCTTGAATATTTGGAAAGATATCAAAACTCTCTTTGAGATTCATGTTTATCACTTTTTCAGATTTTGAGTCGAGGTTGGGTCAAACGTCAGATTTCTGGAAACGAGTCTGCAGAAAATCTGGGCTGCTGAAATCCATTTTCAGACCGGTCAGCTTTAAGGGCATTTTGGTCCATGAATAAAGAAGAATTGAAAATTTTGCAAAACATAAAAGTTGTTTCCCTTTGAATGACGAATCCAACGCAAGTTGAATCGTCAAAATCCAATAAGTGAGTCAAAATTCATGGTCAAAACTCTGAAGCGGGAAAAACCTAGTCTTGTCACAGCATCACTAGTCGACGAGTGAGCATCACTAGTTGACGAGTGAGCGTCACTCGTCGACGAGTCAGCCCCAAAACAGCCAAAACGACCCTGTAACAGTCTAAAACTCTTCCACCGACCTTGGGAGATATTTTGGGATATTTTACAAAGGTTAATTTGGGTTTTTGGTACCCTTTAGCCTATAAATAGAAGAGATTTCGTGGGTATGGATTTACCCAAACCTAAAGCATAGATTTTGAGGATTTTTGGAAGAGAAGAAGAAGAAGAAAACTCTGATTTCTCAAAGCATTCTTCTCAGACCAAAGTGAAGCTCAATCCCTGCTTCTAAGGTTTGTACTTTACTATTTTTAGTGTTTTATAGCTTGGGTTTTCTACTCAAGGTGATTCTCAAATTCTGAAATCAAAAGAGGGATTTTTGATTTGTTTTCCAATTAAGGTTCCAGCTTTCTCAAAGCTTCAACCAAGTTTCCTCATGTAGCATCTCGGACTTTTTCATCCTTAATAAATAGCACCTTCGTAGCTAATTGGCCGTTTTTGTAGTCTAATTAATAAATAAGGGAGAAATCGGAAATTCCGAAAAGTCAGAAATGTTCGGTTTCGAAAGACGGATCCAACGCAAGTTGAATCGTCGAAATCCGACGAGCGAGTCAAAAGATATGGTCAAAACAGTCCAAACATAACAGAGCACCGATCGCTCGGTCATTACCTGCGATCGATCGGTCAACCACCGATCGCTCGATAGCTGTCGCACGGTTAACTTTTTTGTATGGGAAAAATTTCCAGAGAGCGTGTTTTTGACCGATCTCTCGGTCACAACACCGATCGACCGGAAGCCACCGATCGCTCGGTCCATACCACCGATCGATCGGTCAGACGCAGTTTTTCTTCATTAAGGGTGTTTAAGACTTTGGCCATCACCCTTTGCCTATAAATAGGCTGAGTTCGTGCCTTAGGGTTTCAGAAACCCTCTGTGCCCTATCTTAGGAGATTTTGAGAGAGAGAAGAAGGAGAGGAACTACTTGTTGATCAAGCTTGTGGAAGATCAAGGTTCTTCCACTTCCCTTGGTGATTCTCAACCAAGAACACAAGGTTATTGCTTGTTCCAGCCATTGGGAGTCAAACTCATTGATTTCCCCAAGGTAGATACACTCTACTACAATCTTGCAATCCTACTAGTTACTAATTATGATTCTTCTTATCTATGCCCTATCTTTATGTATTGATTTTATGTATGAAAAGGTGTGATTATATACTTGGATGAAGGTTACTATTATGATGCACTCTAAGTGTTTGATAAAATACCTCTAAGGGATTCTATGCTTAAATATGATGATTTCTCTTATTAAGTGCATATGTTCGCATGTCTCGCATAAACCGATGGTTTCCATGGATTTCTCCAAGTACAAACAAAGGTTTTTCACGAAAAGACGAATAATGAATGATTCTAAGTAACTCTATGATTTCTCTAAGATCGTTTCACAAGCTCTAAGGATCATACCATGCTCACAAGGAAACTCTATGATAATGCTCTAAGATCGTCTCACAAGCTCCACGGATCACAATGAAATGCTCTAAGATCTCTATGGTTATGCTCTATGGAAATGCTCTAAGGTTATTGCTCTATGCTCTATGTCTCTACGGATCATAATGACTCTAAGTAACTCCATGAACTCACAAGAACTCATAAGGTTATGATTATCGATTGACTCACACGGTTACAGTTTTATTATCTCACATACGTTTTCACGGTTTCCATGCTTTAAGGAATTTACGGATTTCATTCTCCATGTCTTGTATACTCCATGCCTAACCGCTTTATTGTTATTAGTTTGTATACACTGAGTATTCCATGCTCAGTCGATATTGTTATGATCGGCAGGTGCTCGGGTTCCATTCGATTTGTGTGGCGAAGAACCTTGGGTCGAGGAAGAGTACCGTGACCCGGAGCCTTCCATGGATCACTATCATGACGATGGTGCTTTAGATAGGAGTCGTGACTTCGATTTCTGTTGATCGACCGGCTTAGAACTTGTGTCTTTTGTTATGTGAGTGTGGGGTTTGTCCACTCCACTTTTGTGTTTCTCACGCATGTACACTTGTTGGTTCTTACTTGAGCCAAGTTATAGGAGTATTCATTTTGCTTCCGCTATGTTTAGTATTTTGTTTTCCGCTGTGCATTGTATTTCATTTCCGCTATGTATATTTAGGTACTCTGACAGGTTTCCACGTGTGCCTTATGTATCATACTGGAGGTATGATACGGCGGTCACGAGTCAAGGTACCCTTAACTCCTAGGGGGTATTTTGGGTCACGACAGACTTGGTATCAGAGCTAGTTATGTCTAACGACAGACTTAATTAGGTCACTCAGGCTTGGCCTAAGCGGAAGTAATTCCTATGAGTTGAACTTAGAACTCAGAAGGACTCAGTTGTCTTAGGCTTGTTACCACGACATAACCGGTATCAAGTGAATCCTTAGGTCAGTATAGGATCCGAGATTGATGTGGTCCTATGCGAGGTTCTAGTATAGGCTCTAAAGTATAATTATATGATGATGTATATATACCTCGATGTATACTATGTGCGGTATAGCATTTCATGATTATTGAATTGCTATATGATATGTGAGGTTTGGTATCCAGTTAGACTCATGTTTTGCCAAATTGATCTCAGGATTCGATATCATGAGACGCGGCAATCGGGGTCGAGGTTACCATACTCGGAGGGCCGAGAGTGAAGTTCCGAGAGAAGAGGAACCGTTGTATTTCACGAATGCTATGGACTCCATAGCCGAGACTTTGGCATTGTTGGCAGCAAGGCCTATGCCTACCCCACCGTCCACGCCTGTGCCTACACCGGTGCATCACACCGCGGGGCTCGAAGCTTTTAGGAGACTGCGGCCTCCTACATTCTATGGCACTCTGGACCCCATGGTGGCCGAGTCTTGGATTATGCAGCTGGAGAAGACCTTCCGGGCTCTCCGTTGTACCGATGAGCAAAGGGTAGAATGGGCTTCCTTCGTGATGGAAGGTGAAGCCGAACACTGGTGGAGAGCTGCCCAAAGGCAGAGGGATGTTGCTAAGGCAGGTGTGCCCTGGACTTGGGCGGAGTTCTTAGAGACTTTCAGGGAACAGTACTTTCCCAGGTTTATTCGGGAACAAAAGGCGAGAGAGTTTATGCTTTTGGAGCAAGGGTCGATGAGCGTAGCCGAGTATGAGGCTAAGTTCACCGAGTTGTCTAGGTTTGCTCCGCACTTGGTGGCTACTGAAGACCTACAGGTCAGGAAGTTTGAGATGGGCTTGAAGGCTTTCATCCGAGATCGGGTGTCCATTCTCCAGGTAGAGTCTTGGAGAGAGATAGTAGGGAAGGCGAAGATCGCCGAAAAGAATGCGGAAGACTTCGTGAGAAGAAGAGACAGTGGCTTCGGGAAGAGCATGTCTCGGGGTCAGTCGAGTAGTTCTTCAGAGAAAAGGACTAGGAGTGCACCGTACCAGTTCTCCCAGCCGATGTCGGCTCAGAGACCTTCTTTTGCGCCTCAAGCACCGCGTCCTACGGCATCGCAAGCTACGAGGGTTATGCCTCCGGCTTCCTCCGCATCGCAGACATTTGAGGAGTGCGCTGCATGTGGTCGTCGGCATAAGACTGGAGATTGCCGAAGAATGTCAGGTGGATGCTTCCACTGTGGCGAGATGGGCCATATGATTCGAGATTGCCCGCGCAAGCAGTCACAGTCTGGATCACAGGGAGTTCGGCCTCCAGGCAGGCAGAATTCACTTCAGGGGTCTTCATCTCAGGCCTCTAGATCCTTGCAGCCTACCCAGCAGCCTCGTCAGGCAAACCAGGGTAGAGTCTTTGCCATGACTGATAGAGAAGCACAGGCATCTGATGATGTTGTGCAAGGTACGTGCGAACTAGTCCTTGTCAAAGTTCTAATATTGTCATGATATGTTCGTATCTATATATATCCTATGTGGTGTTTTGCGATGTTTGTATCTATATGTACAGTTGTGTTATAACTGAGATGATTCAAATTCTCAGGTTCGTTGCTCGTAAATGAATGTTTGGCAAGAGTGTTGATAGACACAGGATCTACTCACTCGTTCGTTTCACCAAGCTTTTCCAAGGGCTTTACGTCCGAGCCAAGCAAGCTACCTAGGGAGTTGTCCATTTCGACTCCATTGGGAAAATCTATTGAGACAAATAAAGTGTATCCGGATAGTGTTGTACAAGTCATGCAGCACGAGTTACCAGTCGACTTGATCCTTCTGGGAATTCAGGATTGGGATTTCGATATCATCCTAGGTATGGATTGGCTCTCAACTCACCATGGACACGTGGCGTGTTTCGAGAAGGTGGTGCATTTTAAACCCGTGGGGTTAAAGCCGTTTCATTTCAGGGGACTTCAGAGAAGAGACATTGCCTGCTTTGCAGCTCTTAGTCTCGAGGGTGTAGAAGTGCGAGACTCCACACCCATTCCAGTGGTATGTGAGTATATGGATGTTTTTCCGGAAACCTTGCCGGGATTGCCTCCCGATCGTGCAATCGAGTTTGCGATTGAGCTAGCTCCAGGCATAGTTCCGATTTCAAGAGCTCCGTATAGGATGGCCCCTATTGAGCTTAAGGAGTTAAAAGAGCAGTTAGAAGAATTGCAAGGCCTTGGTTTTATCCGGCCAAGTGTTTCACCTTAGGGAGCTCCGGTTCTCTTCGTGAAGAAGAAAGATGGATCAATGCGTATGTGCATTGATTACAGGCAATTGAACAAGGTCACGATCAAGAATCGTTATCCATTACCTCGGATAGACGACTTGTTTGACCAATTGAAGGGTGCGCAGTTTTTCTCCAAGATTGACCTTCGATCTGGTTATCATCAGTTGAAGATCAAGAAAGAGGACATTCCGAAGACAGCATTCCGAACTCGATACGGTCATTACGAGTTTTTGGTCATGTCTTTTGGACTGACTAATGCGCCGGCAGCATTCATGGATTTGATGAATCGGGTGTTCAGATCGTCTCTCGATCAATGTGTGATCGTGTTCGTAGATGATATCCTTGTGTATTCACAGTCACAGGAGGATCACACGAGAGATCTCCGTCTGGTCTTGCAGACACTTCGAGAGCATAGTCTGTATGCTAAGTTGAGCAAGTGCGAGTTCTGGCTGAACAAGGTGTCTTTTCTTAGACACGTGGTATCTGCTGAAGGTATTTCAGTTGATCCTGCAAAGATTGAAGCGGTGATGAATTGGGAAAGGCCGAAGAGTGTCACCGAGATTCGTAGTTTCCTCGGGTTGGCAGGATATTACCGAAAGTTTGTGGAAGGATTTTCAAGTTTAGCAGCTCCGCTTACCTATCTCACACGGAAGAACACGAGTTTCACTTGGAGTGATAAGTGCGAGGCTAGTTTCTTGGAGTTGAAAAAGAAGCTTACTTCGGCTCTTGTTCTCACAGTTCCATCTGGGAGCGGTGGTTTCGAAGTCTATAGTGATGCTTCACTAGTGGGACTTGGATGTGTTTTGATGCAGCATAAAAAGGTGGTCGCCTATGCTTCCCGTCAGCTGAAGGAGCATGAGCAGAATTACCCCACACATGACTTAGAGCTCGCTGCGGTCATTTTTGCACTGAAACTTTGGCGTCACTACCTCTACGGAGAAGAATTCGTGGTGTTCACAGACCACAAGAGTTTGAAGTATCTTTTCCTCCAGAAGGAGTTGAATATGAGGCAGCGTCGTTGGATGGAGTTCATGAAGGACTACGACTGTTCCATCCAGTACCACCCGGGTAAGGCTAACGTGGTGGCCGATGCTCTTAGCAGAAAACCTTACGGAGTTATGGCTCAATTGAGAGTGCAAGAGTGGAAGTTATTACATGATATGTGTCATTTGGACACTACTCTCAGGCATGTCACGTATGGGCCGATAATGTCCAATGTGGTGGTTAGGCCACAGATCTTGAGCCAGATCAAGGAGTTACAGAATTCAGATGTTGAGTTGCTTGCTTACCGAGACAAGTCGGTGAGTAACGGCAATCAGGAGTTCGCTTTAAATGATGATGGTGCTATCACATTTAAAGGCAGGTTGTGTGTCCCCGCCGACACAGTTTTGAGGGATGAAGTTTTGAATAAAGCTCACCGATCAAAGTACACGGTACATCCGGGAGGTACTAAGATGTACCAGAATCTCAAGAAGCACTACTGGTGGAGAAACATGAAGAGGGAAGTCACTGAGTACGTCGCCAGATGTTTGATTTGCCAGCAGGTAAAAGCCGAACATCAAAGGCCGGCAGGTCTTTTGCAGTCCCTTCCTATTCCGGAGTGGAAATGGGAGAACATCTCGATGGATTTCATTGTGGGTTTGCCGCGAACGGCGAAGGGCTCCGATGCTATTTGGGTGATTGTGGACAGGTTGACTAAGTCTGCACATTTTATTCCGTACCAAACTACTTTCAATGCAAATCAGTTGGTAGCCCTGTATGTTAAGGAGGTGGTTCGACTGCACGGTGTGCCAGTTTCTATCGTGTCTGATCGAGATCCTCGGTTTACTTCCAGGTTTTGGAAAACTTTCCAGGATGCTATGGGTTCTCGTTTAGAATTCAGTACCGCCTTCCATCCTCAGACCGATGGACAAACGGAGAGGGTGAATCAAGTAGTGGAGGATATGCTCCGAGCTTGTATGCTGGATTTTCAGGGTAGTTGGGAGGAACAATTGCCGTTGGTTGAGTTTGCCTACAACAATAGCTATCAGGCAAGCATCCAGATGGCACCTTTTGAAGCTCTGTATGGTCGGAGTTGTCGATCACCGCTATACTGGGATGAAGTTGGTGAGAGGAAGATTCTTGGTCCTGAGTTGATAGAGCGGACCGCAGAAAGGGTCAAAATTATCCGGGAGCGATTGAAAAGTGCTCAGGATAGGCAGAAGAGCTATGCGGATACACGCCACAGAGATTTAGAGTTCCGAGTTGGAGATCGGGTCTTTGTGAAGATTTCGCCGAGTCGGGGAATCATGCGATTCGGGAAGAAGGGGAAGCTCAGTCCGAGATATGTGGGTCCATTCGAGATCATTACTCGAGTTGGTGAGGTAGCTTACCGAGTTGCCTTGCCCGCTCACATGGCGGCGATCCACAACGTATTTCACGTCTCCGTGCTTCGGAAGTATATCCCGGATCCTTCTCATGTCATCGAGCTCGATCCGAGAGGACCTCACCCTAGTTGAACAACCGGTGCAGATCTTGGATAGGAGAGATCAAGTCTTGCGCAACAAGACCATTCCCTTGGTCTTGGTAAGATGGCAACACCATTCAAGGGAGGAAGCTACTTCGGAACGAGAAGCCGAAGTACGAGAAAAGTACCCCCATTTATTTGTTTAAGGCCTTGGCATTCCCTTGTATTTTGTTATAGTTTTACGCATGTATGTATCTTCCAAATTTCGGGGACGAAATTTTTGTAAGGGGGGAGAATGTAGCATCCCGGACTTTTTCATCCTTAATAAATAGCACCTTCGTAGCTAATTGGCCGTTTTTGTAGTCTAATTAATAAATAAGGGAGAAATCGGAAATTCCGAAAAGTCAGAAATGTTCGGTTTCGAAAGACGGATCCAACGCAAGTTGAATCGTCGAAATCCGACGAGCGAGTCAAAAGATATGGTCAAAACAGTCCAAACATAACAGAGCACCGATCGCTCGGTCATTACCTGCGATCGATCGGTCAACCACCGATCGCTCGATAGCTGTCGCACGGTTAACTTTTTTGTATGGGAAAAATTTCCAGAGAGCGTGTTTTTGACCGATCTCTCGGTCACAACACCGATCGACCGGAAGCCACCGATCGCTCGGTCCATACCACCGATCGATCGGTCAGACGCAGTTTTTCTTCATTAAGGGTGTTTAAGACTTTGGCCATCACCCTTTGCCTATAAATAGGCTGAGTTCGTGCCTTAGGGTTTCAGAAACCCTCTGTGCCCTATCTTAGGAGATTTTGAGAGAGAGAAGAAGGAGAGGAACTACTTGTTGATCAAGCTTGTGGAAGATCAAGGTTCTTCCACTTCCCTTGGTGATTCTCAACCAAGAACACAAGGTTATTGCTTGTTCCAGCCATTGGGAGTCAAACTCATTGATTTCCCCAAGGTAGATACACTCTACTACAATCTTGCAATCCTACTAGTTACTAATTATGATTCTTCTTATCTATGCCCTATCTTTATGTATTGATTTTATGTATGAAAAGGTGTGATTATATACTTGGATGAAGGTTACTATTATGATGCACTCTAAGTGTTTGATAAAATACCTCTAAGGGATTCTATGCTTAAATATGATGATTTCTCTTATTAAGTGCATATGTTCGCATGTCTCGCATAAACCGATGGTTTCCATGGATTTCTCCAAGTACAAACAAAGGTTTTTCACGAAAAGACGAATAATGAATGATTCTAAGTAACTCTATGATTTCTCTAAGATCGTTTCACAAGCTCTAAGGATCATACCATGCTCACAAGGAAACTCTATGATAATGCTCTAAGATCGTCTCACAAGCTCCACGGATCACAATGAAATGCTCTAAGATCTCTATGGTTATGCTCTATGGAAATGCTCTAAGGTTATTGCTCTATGCTCTATGTCTCTACGGATCATAATGACTCTAAGTAACTCCATGAACTCACAAGAACTCATAAGGTTATGATTATCGATTGACTCACACGGTTACAGTTTTATTATCTCACATACGTTTTCACGGTTTCCATGCTTTAAGGAATTTACGGATTTCATTCTCCATGTCTTGTATACTCCATGCCTAACCGCTTTATTGTTATTAGTTTGTATACACTGAGTATTCCATGCTCAGTCGATATTGTTATGATCGGCAGGTGCTCGGGTTCCATTCGATTTGTGTGGCGAAGAACCTTGGGTCGAGGAAGAGTACCGTGACCCGGAGCCTTCCATGGATCACTATCATGACGATGGTGCTTTAGATAGGAGTCGTGACTTCGATTTCTGTTGATCGACCGGCTTAGAACTTGTGTCTTTTGTTATGTGAGTGTGGGGTTTGTCCACTCCACTTTTGTGTTTCTCACGCATGTACACTTGTTGGTTCTTACTTGAGCCAAGTTATAGGAGTATTCATTTTGCTTCCGCTATGTTTAGTATTTTGTTTTCCGCTGTGCATTGTATTTCATTTCCGCTATGTATATTCAGGTACTCTGACAGGTTTCCACGTGTGCCTTATGTATCATACTGGAGGTATGATACGGCGGTCACGAGTCAAGGTACCCTTAACTCCTAGGGGGTATTTTGGGTCGCGACACCTCAAGCTTGATTCTGATCCACAGAAGTGTAAAAACTTCCTTTTAAAGTAGATATAATCTACCATCTAGCCTTGTTATGAATTCTCTATGACTTCCCTTTGTTATTCACTATATGATGTTTCCTACAAAAAGCAATCCTCTATGTTTAAGAAAGTCTAGATTTCTATGATGTATGATACTTTATGCATATGTCTCAATGCTATTAAGGTATTTTATGATTTCCATGTTACTCACAAGAGCTATGTGCTATGTTTAAGATATTCTAAGTCTAACATGATACTCAAAGTTCTCACATGTTATATTCCAAGTTTTCAAAGGATTATGCTATTATGTCGAAAGGTTAAGTCTCGCATGAATCGGATTTCTCATAAGTTGGATGTTTCAAAATTCATAAGAAATGTTTAAGAAACCTCATAAGAACTCACAAGTGATTTTGCGGGATCTTAGATGATCACAAGTATCTCAAAAGCTCATTCATATCTCACAAGACATCATTCATATCTCTCAAGGCATTCATATCTCACAAGGCATCATTCATATCTCTCAAGGCATTCATATCTTACAAGGCATCATACATATCTCATAAGGCATCATATGTGGTTCACACGACTCACAAGAACTCATAAGCATTCTTAAGAACTTATAAGCGATTGATTTATGCACGACCTCATAAGATACATTTTGTTTTCTATGAAAGCTCAAAAGATAAGGTTTAAAAAGCTATGCACTTGTAAAAGTATGATTTTCAAGTTCGGTTTAAAGCATGAAATATGAATTGTTAATTCTCTATATGCTTGCATGATATTGTTGCTTTATAACACTGCTAGCTAGTAGTTTGTTCCCACTGAGTATTCCATGCTCAGCCGAATTGTTGACTTCGGTATGTTTTGCGGATGCACATGCTCCTGAGCCTTGGATAGAGGAGGAGTACTACGAGCCGAAGCTTGCTATGGATCACTATCAGAATGATGGAGCTCTAGATAGGGGGCCCTATCTAGACTATTGTTGAGTGATGTGAGGGAGAGGGTCATGCATTTTGAAAGTGGAGAATGTCCACTTTAAACTTTATATTATGTATAATCTGTTGGTTTGGACTTGGAATAAAAATTACAGGTTTATGTTAGTTAGAATCTTGCTTCCGCTATGTATTGCCTTGTGTGTTTTCACAAGATGATTTTGATATGATAAGTCATGAGCTAAAGTATCCCTAACTCCTAGGGGGTATTTTGGGTCGCGATAGGCCCTCTCTTAACTCTCCTAAGGTAGTAGCAAATATATTTGCCATTAAAGGATCTTTAATTCAAGATGGTTAAATCAGAAATAGAGCTGATACCAATTGATGCCCAGATAATGGACCCTAAAGGGGAGGTGAAGAGGGTTTATGGTAATTTAAAATTTAAGCTAAGTGACTTTTACGGAATTAGAAATTAATCACTACTACTATTACCAAATATTAATCAGAGATAAAAGGATAGAGTGAGTGATAGAGATACTAAACACTGGATGTGATATCGGGGTTCAGCAACTTGCCTACGTCCCAGCCTTTAAGCTTCCCACTTTAAGGATTTTCACACGCTTCACTAATTGTACTCTTCTTTCCGGACAGAGAGCAAGCCTTTACAATCCTTTTTCAGGCTCAGGAAGAACCTCTTACAATCCTTTTAACAAGCTAAGGAATAACCTTTTCAAGAAAATCCCTCTCTTGGGTACAAGAAGACACTCTTCTCAAATGGTGCAAGAATTTTAGATTCTTGACTTTTAGCTTTTACAGAAAATTTGAGTGCTTGAATGTGTAAGTGAAAGCTCACAACTGAGTTAGATAAGAATGAAAAAACAAAGCTTACAATCTCTCAAGATGGATTGGAATTGAATGCTCAAATAAGGAGGGATTGGGTTTCAAAGTATTGAATGTAAAAACAAAGTATTGATTGCTTGAAGGTGTAAGTGATTTATGAATGATATAATAGAGTAATGAATGCTTAGGGATGTCTATTTTGTTCATAATTCAACTCATTTTATAGTTGAGCAATTAATATGGCCATTGGGTTAGCATTTAATGCAGACTAGCCATTATACGATTTTCCCCCAGTCACTCGTCGACGAGTGGAGACAGAAGCAATTGCTTCGTTTATGTACTTCCACTCGTCGATGAGTCCCTTGTACTCGTCGACGAGTTCACTGAAAGTTTTCAGTAAACTCATCTTAATGAGACCAAAAAGATGGGAATCATGCTAAGACCCTTAGGCATTCAAATTAACATAATTTTAATCATTTTTAGGGCCTTAGATTGATGTTCAAATTACACTAGGTCTCCTAGAGTCTATCTAGGTGATCTTTGAGCAATTGTTTCCCAATGTCTTGAGGACTTTTACAAGGTCCTAGACATTTTTAAGAAAGACACTAGTCTTCATTGAGAGATTGATCTTCATTCTTGATTTGAGGAGCTTTACTCTTGATGGATCTTCATGGAATGTCTTGAGCTCTTGAAGCTTTTTCTTTTGAAGAACTAGCACTTGAATTTTGATCTTGATGACCTTGAATGGTTGATTTCTTGAATTCTCCATGACTTGAAAGTTAATCTCAATACTCTAAAATTTCACATCTTAAATGAAAGAATTAATATCAAAAGGTTCATTCCATTATTGTGTTATCATCGAAACTAGTAAGGGTACTTAGAGTTGTAACCTTGAGGCTAACATACCGAGTCCTGGTAAAAACCCGAAAGGGCCCAGGGGCAAAAAAAAAAAAGGGATAAATCAAACTTCAAATTTCATGAGCCTAAGGAATCATCAATCCTGCTATTGCGCAAAAGTTACGTGAAACCAATCCTGGTAAAAACCTGAAAAGGCCCAGGGGCAAAAAAGGGATAAAGATCAAAATGTGTAACCCAGTCCCGGTGAAAAGCTGAAAAAACCCGGGAGCAAAATAGGGAAGAATAATCAATACAAGTTTGAGCATCAAGTACCTGAAAAAATCAATCAAGAGCAGATGCAGATCTACTTCAAAGAAGGTCAAACATAGCTTAATCATTTTTACCTGAGGGAAAAGGAACCTAGCTAGGTCTCCCACTACATGCAATCTCAGGCACATTTCTAAAATACAAATAGTCATCATTATAGACAGTCTATTGGTCAATCGTCAGTCTACCACTAAACCACCTGTCAGTCAATCCATCAGTCTTTTTAGCAAGTTATTCTCGTCAATATTTAATCAAAGTTCATTCCTCAGTAGAGTCAGCTCAAAGTCGACTGCTCATTCTCGCTGGTGTAAGAAAAGCAGTAAAACCAGGGCAAAGCAAAGTCAGTAAAACATCCTGGATGAAACAGATGTTGGAAGATCAGTAAATCCTGAGGGACAAGTACAAACAATCGGATCATCTGAGCAAGGGGCAATTTAGGACAGATATATACACAGAGGCAAAGATTCATGTAATGGCTCAAGGTCATGGCTCTCACTCCTCATCCTGCTTCACAAATTCATTTTCATAATCTTTGGAATTCTTACTCGCTCCTATTTGCTATCTTTTTGGTTTTCTTTGAAAGAAATAGTCGGGCAGCTATCTTTGCTCACCTTCTATGCTTGTGATGAAGCAAATTCAATGATCCCTTCAAAAATACCCTAGTGAGACAATCAAGCGGTTGTCTGCACTATGTTGCATTTTTCCCAGTGAGACAATCGGGCGGTTGTCTGCACTATCTTGCATCCTACCCCAAGTGAAGCAGTCGGGCGACTGTCTTTACACCCTCATTATCTTCTTGGTTTGCTACCAGGTGAAGCAGTCAGGTGGCTGTCTTTATCTTTCATTATCTTCTTGGCTTGCTACCAGGTGAAACAGTCGGGCGGCTGTCTTTACCCTCTCTTTATCTTCTTGGCTTACTACCAGGTAAAGCAGTCGGGCGGCTGTCTTTACCCTCCTTATCTTCTTGGCTTGCTACCAGGTGAAGCAGTTGGGTGACTGTCTTTAACCTCATTATCTTCTTAGCTTGCTACCAGGTGAAGCAGTCGGGCAACTGTCTTCACCCTCCTTATCTTATTGGCTTGCTACCAGGTGAAGCAGTCGGGCGACTGTCTTTACCTTTCTTATCTTCTTATCTTGCTACCTAGTCAGATAGTCGGGCGGTTGTTTGTAGTATTGCTTCCCACCTTAATTGATCAATGAGTATACTGAAACGGTCGTGTGACCGGATTTCAGTTGCGGCCTCTTGTGAAGCTCATTCCCGCACTACTAGCTCACTATTCAAGGAGTATACGGACACGGTCATGTGACCGGATGTCAGTTACGACCTCTTGTGACGTTAGTCTTGCATCCATCATTTTCATTTTCGCTCTACTAACTCACTATTCAAGGAGTATACAGATACGGTCGTATGATCGGATGTCAATTACGGCCTCTAGTGATGTTAATCTTGCACCCATCACATTCATTCTTGTTCTACTAGCTCACTATTCAAGGAGTATACAGACACGGTCATATGACCAGATGTCAGTTGCGGCCTCTAGTGACGTTAGTCTTACACCCATCACCTCAATTCTCGCTTTGCTAGCTCACTATTCAAGGAGCATACCGACACGGTCATGAGACCGGATGTCAGTTGCGGCCTCTAGTGACGCTAATCCTGCACCCTTCACTGCTTTGCATCCTATCCTGGTGAAATTGTTGTATGATCAACCCTCACCTCTTCTCTGTTGAAGAAGTCGTGTGATCGACCTTCGCTTCTCTTATCCATCATGTACTTACATCCCCAGCAGCACTTCGAAAAGAGTTTATAAACTAATATCCAACGCTTCAACTTTTTATCTTGGAAAACTAAACTTAGGATTAGATTAGCTCATTCTCATTTCTTGTGCATTTCAAAGTTTCACAGGTTTTCGGTGCAAAAATGGTAGTGATTTCAGTCTTTGTCGTTCGCTTGCCCGTACCCTCTGACAAAGAGGGCAGCTGTAAGCACCCCATTTTTGCACCCCCTATCCCTCTTCCCGCTTCTTCAAAGGCTCCAATGTTCACTCAAAGCCCAAGCCCATTTGGCCAAACTTATACCCAAATGACCCAATTGAGTCCAATTACCAAATTTCATTACCCTAAACCCAAGTAGTCAATCTCAATTACCCAATTACCCAATTGCCAAAACCTATTTACCATAGCCCAAGCCCAAATGTCATAGTCAAAGTCCAATAACCATAACCCATCACCCATCTACTAATAACCCATGATCCATAAGATCTAGTCCACATATCCATATCCACCTAACCTATATCCTACAACCCATGCCCATATAATTCATAGTTCACTCAACCCATTAACTCTCTTACACCTCTTACAACTCTCTTACACCCATTACAACACTCAACCCATCAACTCTCTTACATTCCTTACAACACTCAACCAATCAACTCACCTTACAACACTCAACTCTTTATCCACTAACTCCTTTTATCCACCATATAAAAGGCTCAACCCAACCTCTTAGTTTTCCTATAAATACTAATCCCTTAGCCCCTTAGATTCATCTCTCATGACCCCTAGAAGGTTCCCACCCATTATGTTTCTCTTGAGTTTGAAGAAGTGAGAAGAAACTAAGGTTTAGAGTTTGGAAAGAATTCCAAGACTAAAAGCTTAGAGTTCTTCACTAACTCTCCTCTTTTATGGACTCTAAACAAAACTCTACCTCTTGGAGCATTGAAGAAGAATTCTTGGAGGAGTAGACACTCCTTCTTTCATCATTTTTTTTTTCTCATTTTTATTTAGTTCTCTCTTCTTGGTCTCTCATTTCTCAAGCATAGTTGGGTCTCTCTACACCAATCTAATGGTGTAGAGGGACCCCATATCAAAAGTAATGAGATGTTCTTTTTATCTTTTCCTTTTCGTGTACATATTTTTTCTTTTTTATGTACCCACAAGTGTGGATATGGGTAGACCCATAGAGAGTGGAAGCTAAAGCTATACCTCTCTTTTCATTTTGTTTCTTTTTTGGGATTCTAGTATTCCTTCTAGAATTTTTTGTGAAAGCTCATCCCCTCTCTAACATTCGTTAGAGTGACATTACATCATTTATAATGGTGTAAATGAACCACCTTAAAAGGGAGATGATGGGTTTTCAATTTCTCTACTTGTCTTTTTTTTTTCTTGTCTTCTTATTCTTCATGTTTTATTTTGAATGGGTAAGAGACGGTTTAAGGACTTAAAAGAGGATGTTGTCCAAAATGCCTCATGCTAAGATAATTGTATTTGATTTATCATCAACACTAATCTAACAAAATAGGTGTTGGCAATAGACCATCTACTATTCATAATGCAAATATCCTCTTTATATCCTAAATACAATCTTTTAGCCTAACATTTCCTTGAAATTCTTTTGCGTTAAATTTGACTTTTGTTAAGTTTGCCAAAACCCTACCTATATGAAAAAAAAAAAAGATAAAATATCAAAATACCAAAAACATTCAAATATAACCAAAATACAAAAAACATTCAAATATAACCAAAATACCAAAAACATTCAAATAAAATATCAAAATAGCCAAAAAATTCAAATATCCCCAAAAATCCCCAAAAATATAAAAAATACAAAAAGAGACTTATAGGACCTCCTTAGCTTTGGTTAGCTCACCTAACCATGGTTAAATCCCCTCTAACCATGGTTAGACTTAACACTTGTGCACTTAACCTCCCCGGTCAATCAACCCTAGCCCTCGGGCTAACCCCTAAGCCACCCTTATGCACACACACACACCCCTTAGCCTTGGCGTGGGCCCATGCGTCAGAACTATGCTCGGTCTAATCTCACTTTGTGAGTACGTAGGCAACCCTATTCGGGTTCGACCCTAGCTAGCTTTCTCTTTTTCTTGGATTAGCATACTTTAAATACTTAAGCATTTTCATTAATAGACTTTAATTTGGCTTAAATTTAGAGAGTAGGTAACCATTGTAAAATGGGGGTCCTAGGGTGCCTAACACCTTCCCCGGGACTTAATCGAACCACTTACCCTAACTCTAATCGAGACCATTACCCTTAAATGCAATCTTGGGATCTATCCCTAAGAATGAATAGGTGGCGAATCTCAATCAAACCAAGTGGGTAAAAATCTATGCTCACAGGGCACTCATAAGAGGTTCTAATGAGCACCAACCACTAGAACACCACCTTATGTAAGGTTGAAAAAAAGATAGGTAAGCAGAAGAAATATTTTAGGTCCGAAAACGGAATGAAATATAAATCTATAGAATTATTTAAATATTATAAAATCAAGGGCATTATTTGACACTAGAACAATCTAGGCAATCCTTAATATAACAAAATAGCAAAACCAACGAATTAGACCCTCCTACAGAGAGGTAGGAGTATGAGGTTGAATGCTGGAGAAGGCTTCTGGTTTGAAGTGTGAATATGGCATGCTTTGTTTTTAATCAGTCACCATATGCAGTAATTGAGTTTATAACTCCAAAGGAAGTATGGATGGGAACAGTGTTAATTATTCAATTTACAAAAATTTTGGATGCCATGCTTATGTTCATATAAAAAGGATGCAACAAAGTAAGCTTGATTTGAAGTCAAGAAAATATATTTTTCTTGGTATGAAAAGTAAGTGAAGGGATACAAATTATGGGATCTCACTAAAACGACAATATAGAAGGCCTACATATAGAAGCACGGTAGTGAGATGAAGGGACGATACAAGAAGCATATTACTGGAAAAATTGTACAATCGAGGTGGAGCTCGACAATTCAGAATTGCAAGGGGGAGATAATGCACCTCATCTTCTCAAGGAGAATTACCTTGTAGCATCCCTGGGCAACAAAACCAAAGTCTGTATACTAAAGCTAAAGGAAAATGTAGAAGAAATGAAAATGTGCTTGTCTGGTATATTTTCCTTTTCTCTAGTAATTGGAAAATTGGAGATCCTTTTTATTTTCAAGAAGCAATAAACACTAAGGAAATCAACAGAGGATGAAGCATTGATAAAGGAAATAGAATCTCTACATAAGAGTAATACCTGGGAGTTAGTTGAATTTACAACGGGAAAGAATGATATAGGGTGCAAGTGGATATTAAACGATTGTTGAGAACCGGAATACTTTGTTCTGGGATTGTATTGAGAATATATAGATACTGAGATTTAAAGATTACATAGGATAGGCTTTATCCTTATCCTTAGAGATAATAGATTGGGAGAGATAGCTACTATCATCTCCTACATACAAGGGATAACCATAGGTCTTCTACATACAAGGGATAACTGTAGATCCCATGAATATAGGGAACTTTGAGTCTAACACTCCCCCTCAAACTCAAGGCGGGTGAGCCAAGAGTTTGTTCTGTAAAAATCGAAACCGTTCCTTTGCCAATCCTTTGGTAAAAATGTCTGCAGTTTGCTAATTTTTGGAGAAAAATTGAACTCGAACATCGCCCATGATGACCCGTTCACGTATGAAATGGTAGTCAATTTCAATGTGTTTGCTCCTAGTGTGAAGGATCGGGTTTGCTGCCATGTATGTGACACTAATGTTGTCACAGAAGATAGTGGATGGACTGGATAGGAAGATGCCAAAATCACACAGTAAGTATCGAAGCCAAAGAATATCAACAGTTGTAGAGGCCAGCGCTCTGTATTCTGCTTCGATAGTTGACCGTGAAACAGTAGGTTCCTTCTTTGAACTCCACGAAATTAAGTCAGACCCGAGAAAAACACAAAGGCCTGTAGTTGAGCGACGGTCATCTAGGTTTCCAGCCCAATCAGCGTCAGAGAAAGCTGAAATCATGAGTGAGGAAGGCAAAAAAGTGAGGCCAATCCCCATTGAGCCCTTGATATATCAAAGTATACGTTTGGCTGCCATGAAGTGAACATCAGTGGGCGAGTGCACGAAGAGCGACACTTGATTCACTGCATAAGTGATGTCCGGTCTGGTTAAAGTGAGATGCTGCAGGGCACCAACCAGTTGTCTGTAGAGCGAGAGATCAGGCATGGGTGCACCATGATGTAAAGAAATTTTGGAGCCAGTGCTAACAGGAGTAGGCAATGGTTTTGTGCCAGTCATTCCAAACTTGTCAAGTAGAGACAATGAATAATTAGTTTGGGTGAGTTGGAAGCCATTGTCAATTCTTTTTGAGACTTCCATGCCAAGGAAATGATGCAGTTCGCCGAGATGCTTCATTTCAAAAGTACGACTGACTCGAGAAATAAACTTGTGAAGTAATAGGGCGGAGTTGCCAGTAATGATAATGTCATCAACATAAAGTAATAGAATCAATAGATCTTGGCCAGAGTGAAAAGTGAACATAGATGTGTCGACTTTGCTGCATCTAAACCCAAATTTAAGTAGGAAGCTACTAAATTTGTGAAACCAAGCAAGGGGTGCTTGCTTGAGTCCGTAAAGGGCTTTGTGTAAGCAACATACCATGTGCGGATTTTCTGAAACAACGAATCCGGGCGGTTGTCTCATGTAGACTTCCTCTTGGAGTTCACCGTTGAGAAACGTATTCTTGACATCAAATTGACGAATGGCCCACTTTTGAGTGACAGCAAGGGAGAGAATAACATGGATGGTGGTGGGCTTAGTGACTGGACTGAAGGTTTTGTCAAAGTCAATTCCTTCATGCTGGTTGAACCCCTTGGCCACAAGTCGAGCCTTGAAACGGTCTACCTGTCCATTGGATAATTGCTTGACTTGGAAAACCCATTTGCAACCAACAATGTTCAGGCCTTGGTGAAAGGGCACTAGAGACCATGTTTTGTTGAGCAATAAGACATTTACTTCATCTACCATAGCAGCATGCCAGTGAGGATCTGTGGTAGCTTTTGTGAAACAAGAGGGTGTAGGAGGCAATAATGCCAATGTAGAGGCAAGAGCTTGAGGAAGGGGGTGCCGCATAGTAGCTAAACTCACTAAAGGGTCAGGCTGCGTTCGGGACTTTGCTCTAGTGACCATTGGGTGAATGTTGAGATCCTCGCACGAGGAGCTTGTTAAAGAATGAGGAGGAGGAGCTGGATCATTGTCAGTTGCAGTGAGAGGGTGATTGAGATCAACTACCAAATCTAGCAGTGGACCATTTTCTAGGTGGGTCGGCTGTGGTGGAGCAGAAGTACTTGCTGGGACGTGCTATACTAGTGCGTCATTGTCAATGACAACCTGGAGTGGAGAAGCTGGTACGACTGGATCAAGTGGGGTAGTGGAGGCTACGACCATTGGGGAGCTGCAATGGGAGTAGCCCCAAGTGCTGACATGCCCTGTAACAACACGGTGTTATGCTGGAGTTGTGGGGCTTGCTGATTTCGGAGAGAAGTGTAAAATAATCCCTCATAAAAAATGACGTGTCGGGAGATGTAAACACGCCCTGAATTCAAGTCAAGACACATGTATCCTTTGTGGGAGTCACTGTAGCCGATGAAGATGCACTGGATTGACTTGGGACTTAACTTGTCTTTTCGATAGGTCCCCAAGAATGGATAATAAAGGCAGTCGAAGGTCCGTAGTAGCCTATAATGGGGTTGAGTTCCAAACAAAGCCTAAAATGGAGACCTAAAATGGAGAGTAGAAGTGGGCATTCAATTAATTAAATAGACGGTAGTGCACAGTGCCTCTAGTTAGAACTCCTTTGGAAAACACGCTTGAACATGCAATGTGTTAGTAGTCTCAATTAAATGGCGATGCTTCCGTTCAGCTAGCCCGTTCTGCTCAGGAGTGTGAGGATGGGAAAATCTCCTGGTAATTCCATTAGAGGTAGTGAAGTTTTTAAAGGCAGAGCTATTGAACTCGCCACCCCCATCACATTGTAGGATTTTAATTTTTTTGGAAAATAATGGTTCCACAATATTTTTGAAGCGAATGAAACAATCAAGAGATTCTGATTTTTTACGCATTGGAAATAGCCAAGTAAACCTGTTGAAGTCATCAATAAAACTGATATAATAGCGAAATCCTGAAGGACTTGCAACAGGTGAGGGGCCCCATACATCGCTATGAACTAAAGAAAGGGGATGAGAAGTAACATGATCTACTGTTCCAAAAGAAAGTCTAGAACTTTTGGCTAAGCGACAATCAGAACAAACAAAAAGCCTAGAGCTAGCTTCGAGAGGAAGAGATTTATTGGAAATTAATTCGGCAACAACTTTAGTAGATGGGTGACCAAGCCTTCGACGCCAGGTTGGAGCAGATGTTTTATTGCTGAAAAGGGTGACGGAAGAAGAGACTTGCTTATGACGAATGGGGTAGAGGTCACCATCAACAGGCCCCTCCAGGAGGATCGTCCCTGTGGCCAGATCCTTAACACAAAATCCCCAAGGAAAAAAAGTGAATAAACAATTATTATCCTTAGTAAAATTGGCAACATATAGCAAGTTTTTGGTAATGTGAGGAACAAGTAACACATTTTGAAGTTGCAATGGACACAAAGGAGAGGAAAGTAAGGAATTACTGGTGTGAGTAATTTGGGCAAGAGAACCATTACCCACTTCAACAGAGTCAGAGCCCGTGTACTCAGTGGGCTATAGCAAATTGGAGTAGTTGTTGGTCATGTGATTTGTTGCACCGGTATCAGGATACCAAGTCGAATCAAAGGGTTGTTGAGCTTGCTTAGCAGCGAAGGACTACGGTAGCAACTGTTCCTGGAAGGCATAGTTGAATCTCTGATGGCACTGGAGTGCCACATGGCCTGGACGATCACAGATCTGGTAGGAGGGGGCAATGTAGTGGTTTGCTGGCCGTGAGGAACTTGGTTGATAGTGGCCACGATGTGGAGAATCTGATTGTTGAGAGCGACCGTGATTATTTTTGAAAATTGGTTCGTCCTCCATTGGGTCTAAAGCCACGATTGCTACCATCACGGCCACGAGGGCGGTTACCATGATAAGGCTGTCTATTGGTGTAGAGAGCGGTGGGTTGGGAGTCTGTCCCAACATGAGGAGGATGAAGGTGGGCAAGGTATTGCTCATGTTGTAAAAGTTTAGCACAGAGCTCCTCGAAGGAGATGGCCTCGACACGATTGGTGAACGCCGTAGTGAATGCTTCATAATCAGCAGAGAGGCCACAGAGAGTGTAGTGAACAAGGTCGTCATCGGAAACAGCAAGTTGAATAGCAGTGAGGGAGTCGGAGATTGACTTCACCTTAAGTAAAAAATCAGCCATGGATGAGCTGCCTTTCTTTATCAACTGGAGTTCACTGCGAAGGTGCATGGATTGGGCTTGGGAGTGCTGCGCAAAGGATTTCTCCAGGGCACTCCAGACGGCTCTGGAAGAGGATAGCCCATCAGTATAGGCTAGAACACTGGGTGTCAGTGTTGTATTGATCCAACTAAGGATGAACTGATCTATGCACTCCCATGTGCGGTAGGCTGGGTTGGGGGAAGCACCAAGGAGCAAGGGCGGCGCCGGATTGCTACCATCGACAAAGCAAAACAAAGCCTGTGATTTGAGAATGAGGACTAATTGGCTGCGCCATAAGAGAAAGTTGGATTCGTCGAGTTTTATTGAGACAAACTGATTGATGTTTGAAACACTGAACTAAGGAGTAGGCATTGTCGATCGGAGTGGTGGAGATACAGTGGAGGAATCCGTAGAGGAGGATGACGCCATGGAAAGGAAAAAAAAGGAAATAAAACTAGATATGAGCGTGAGCTAAATGAGCTCTGATACCATAAACGATTGTTGAGAACCAGAATACTTTGTTTTGGGATTGCATTGAGAATATATAGATACTGAGATTTAAAGATTACATAGGATAGGCTTTATCCTTATCCTTAGAGATAACAGATTGGGAGAGACAGCTTGCTATCATCTCCTACATACAAGGGATAACCATAGGTCTTCTACATACAATGGATAACCGTAGATCCCATGAATATAGGGAACTTTGAGTCTAACAGATATTAAGGACAGTGAAGCTTCATCATAAAAGGAAGGTTAACGGTTTAAAGATTGGCTGGTAGTTAAGGTATTTCCACATCGAGAGGGAGAGGACTACAATGATATTTTCTTACTAGTTTTAAGGCACACTTCAATACAACTCTTATTGTCTATGCTAGAATTCTTTGATCTAAAACCAGAACAACTTGATGTAAAGAGGACTTTCCTTCATGATGGGTTGGAGGAAGAAATTTACATGAAGCGATCCAAAGGATTCAAAGAGCACAAGAAGGAGAACTATGTGTGCAAAGTTGAACGAATCCCTATATGGTCTGAAGCAATCTTTGAGGCAATGGTATAAATAGTTTGACTCCTTTATGTCAAAAAAGGATGTACTCGAAGTGTCGTGTATGATTGTTGTGTTTACTTGTGAGTTCTTTCGGCTGGCCTTTGATAAATTTGTTATTATTTATTGATGAAATGTTGGTTGCTGCTAAAAACATGTAGAATGTTGACTTGTTGAAGTCTCAATTCGTACGTAAGGATTGGACTAAAGTTACGAAACCAGGGATCCTTTTTGTTTTCATTTGGCTAAGAAGCCCGTTTTGATATGAAAGATAAAGGAGTTGCAAGAAGAATGCTAGACATGGAAATCCAAAGGGATAGGAAGAATCGAAAGCTATGGTTATCCTATAAAAATTGTATTAGAAAATTATTGGACAAGTTTAGTATAAACAATGCCAAACCAACAAGTACTCCTCTTGCTACACACTTCAGCTTAAGTGCAGAGTTTGTCCCCATTACAAAAGAAAAGAATGAACTGTATGCAAATGCAATTGGGTGTCTTATGTATGTTATAGTGTGCACAAGAGCGGACATTGCGCAGACAATCAGTGTTGTTAGTAGATACATGGGAAATCTAGGAAAGGTGCATTGTAATGCTATAAAGTGGATGGACTGGTATTTTGTTTGAAAAGTGTGGAACATCAGGTAGTGTAGTAGGATATGTTGACTGAAATTTAGCAAGGAACTTAGATAAGAATGTTGTTTTAATTAACAGTATTTGAATTAAATAATCCTGTATTCAATCTTTATTAAGTGAAATAGAACAATACTATTCAGTGTACAGAATATGAATTTGATTGAATATATATTCTGTTCATGTAACAATAAATAGAAACTACAGAATAGAATGAACTCACTGATTTAGAAACTGAGAATCAACAGATCAAGTCGAGTAGTAACTCTTTCCTTAAGACAGATTTCGTCCCTCACACTGGTGCTTTTGATATACGGACGTCTGCCTCCCAGGATAAATTGATCCTTACACAAACAGAAGAAGCACAGCAATCTGTTTGTCCAACGAACCAGAAACTATGCTATATCTCTCTCTCTTGGATTAACAGAGACTTATAAATATGCAGAAGGAATGCAGAGACTTGGGAGTAGAAGAAGGAATTTCGTACTTAAGAATATGCACCAGAAAAGCCTTAAATAGTAGGCAAAGGAGACTGTCCAGTATAGTCATGTCTCTTGGGTTTCAAATTTAAATCCAACAGACATGACTGTTGGATTAAAAGAGCTGTTGGAATAACTATATAAGTTGAAACGGGCTCTGGCCCAGCAAAACAAAAAATAAATATAGGGGCCAGGCTTTAGGCCCACTAGAACCAAAGCAAGCCAAGCCAAGCCAGCCAGCCGGCCGGACCGGACCGGACTCGGACACGGGTCGGGGCGGCGGCGCGCGCGTGTGTGTTGGTTCCACCTTGGAGCAAGTGCTCACTCCTTCGCAAAATTTGGGTGCCCCAAGGGCCCACCCTTTACTCCAAGGTAATGGTATTTAAACCACACTATAGTTTCAATAGTTTTCCAATGTGGGACTATTAAACTACACCATTCTTCAACTTATAATTTATGTTCAAGTGGCCCACTTTGAGATGAATTTCTCATTCACCACTTCACTGTTTTGGACAAGTGAATACACTACGTTGATCTCCTCATGGAGGAGAACATGAATCCACTTGGACCCGCCTCATAACCTTTGTGGGTCCCACTTTTATTTTGGGTCAAAGTTTGTAAAAAACTGTTTTCCCAGATTTTCCAAAACAGAATTTTTCCAACAATCCCCCACATGAATGAAAATTCCTGGACAGAATACAGAAATTATGCAGACACTTAAGAGAGAGTACATAAGAGGAGATATCGTGCAAAGGATAGGTAGCTTTTGGCTTTGAACCTTCCCTTATGTATAACTATCGGATTTACTGGCTAATCAGTGAACATGATGTCTTGAACTGTCCAGCCGTTATTGTAAACCAAGACAATAGAATACACACATGATATCCCCAAACATAGTTTAGTTCTCATTGTTGTGTTCATTTTGGCCCTGAACACTTCCTGGTTTCATGAGTGCTCTAGAGAATTGTAGTCTAGTCAATTCTTATAGAACCGGCCCAGTTCACACTCACATAGGTGATTCTTATTAAGAGTATTCTGCTATACTCCACTTGGTAGTCCAAGATATAAGAATCATTAATAACTTAGTTAATCCTAACACGATGCAGTCATCACTTTCTCATTTCAGAAATGGGTAAGAGACATTATCTCTTAAGTGATTAGGTCGAGTCATACACAACTTAGTTGTCCCTTTGAACCTAGATCTTGGGATCTCCATTCAACTAGGTTGGGTTTCCATTGTGAATACCCTTAAGTTATAGACTTTAACCCCATTCCCCTCGATGAGTTACTTACTTGCTCTCTTGATAAACCTTTAGTTAAAGGATCAGCAATATTGTCCTTTGATCTTATGTATTCTAAAGAGATTATCCCACTAGAAAGCAAGTGTCTAACGGTATTATGTCTACGACGAATGTGTCCAGATTTCCCATTATACATGTGATTCTGTGCTCTTCCAATTGCAGATTGACTATCGCAATGTATGCATATGGCAGACACAGGTTTTTGCCACATAGGAATATCTTCTAAGAATTGTCGAAGCCATTCTGCTTCTTCTCCAGCTTTGTCTAATGCAATGAATTCAGATTCCATTGTAGACCGTGCTATACATGTTTGTTTAGAAGATTTCCATGAAATTGATGCACCCCCCAATGTAAAGACATATCCACTTGTGGATTTGGAGTCTTTAGTATCTGATATCCAATTTGCATCGCAGTATCCTTCTAGGACTGCTGGATATCTGGTGTAGTACAATGCATAGTTTTGGGTAAACTTTAAGTATCGAAGTACCCTCACTATGGCTTTCCAGTGGTCTTTCCCTGGATTACTGGTATATCTACTTAGTTTACTTATGGAGTATGCTATATCAGGACGTATGCAGTTCATCACGTACATCAAACTTCCTATGATTCTAGAATACTCCAGTTGAGATATGCTTTCACCAGTATTCTTAGCTAAATGTACATTTCCATCTATTGGAGTCCTTGCTATATGGTCATCGTACTTGTTAAAATTTTCAAGTACTTTCTCAATATAATGTGATTGAGATAAAGCATATCCATCAGATGTTTTGGTAATTTTCATTCCCAAAATCACATCTGCCACTCCCATGTCTTTCATATCAAATTGTTTGTTCAACAATTTCTTAGTAGTTTTGATCATTTGATCATTACTCCCTATGATGAGCATGTCATCCACATAAAGACATATTATGACATATCCTGCATCTATGTTTTTCACATAAATACATTTGTCACACTCGTTGATTTTGAATCCATTTGACAACATTGCATTGTCAAATTTTTCATGCCATTGCTTCGGTGCTTGTTTCAATCCATAAAGTGATTTAACAAGCTTGCATACTTTCCTTTCTTGTCCTGGAACACAGAAACCTTCAGGTTGTTCCATGTATATTTCTTCATTTAGATCACCATTTAAGAAAGCCGTCTTGACATCCATTTGATGAATGTCAAGATTCTTTAATGCAGCAATTGCAATCATCATTCGAATTGAAGTTATTCTCGTCACTGGAGAATATGTGTCAAAGTAATCTAGTCCTTCCTTTTGACTATATCCTTTAACCACAAGTCTTGCCTTATACTTGTCGATTGAACCATCTGCTTTCATTTTCCTTTTGAATATCCATTTATATCCAAGAGGTTTACTTCCTGATGGGAGATCAACTAACTCCCATGTATGATTATGCAGAATAGATTCAATTTCATTATTTACAGCCTCTTTCCATAAAGGAGCTTCTGGACTTGACATAGCTTCCTTAAAAGTTTGAGGCTCATTTTCTAACAAATATGTTAGAAAATCAGGACCAAAAGACTTTAACTTTTTAGCACGTTTGCTAAGTCTAGGTTCTTCACTATTATTTTCAAAGTCTTTATTACTACTCATCGTAGTATCCCTAGTTCTTTTAATTGAACTAGTCTCTTGTCCAGATTTACAAGGAAATATATTTTCAAAGAAATAGGCATTCCTTGATTCAATAATAGTGTTTACATGCATATCAGGATTTTCAGATTTGTGAATCAGAAATCTATATGCACTACTATTATTTGCATAACCAATGAATATGCAATCAACAGTCTTAGGTCCGATCTTAGTCGTTTTAGGACTAGGAACAACCACTTTAGCCAAACACCCCCACACTTTCAAGTATTTGAAAGAAGGTGATCTTCCATTCCATATTTCATAGGGTGTTCTATTGATTACCTTTCGGGGTATTTTATTTAAAATATAATTTGCAGAAAGAATTGCTTCCCCCCACAAATTCTGAGGTAATCCCGAACTAATCAACATAGCATTCATCATTTCTTTTAAGGTTCTATTTTTCCTTTCAGCAATACCATTTTGCTGAGGTGAGTAGGGTGCTGTGGTTTGATGTATGATACCATTTTCTGAACAAAAAACACCAAAGGGTGCTTCATATTCACCACCTCTATCACTTCTAACAACCTTAATTTTTCTGCTAAGTTGATTCTCAACTTCGGCTTTGTACTGTTTAAACATATCCAAAGCTTCATCCTTGCTCCTCAAAAGATATATTTTACAATATCTTGAGCAATCATCAATGAAAGTAATAAAATATTTCTTTCCACCTCTAGTTTGTACAAATTTTAAATCACATATATCTGTGTGAATTAAATCTAAAAGTTCTGAATTTCTTTCGATAGATTGAAATGAAGTTCTAGTTAATTTTGCTTCAACACAAACTTCACACTTATGATTTTTATCAAAATTACATTTAGGCAAACATCCTAAGTGTATAAGTTTTCGTAGAGAATCATTATTTACATGTCCTAATCTTCCATGCCACAAATTAGAAGACTCAAGCAAATAACTAGAAGATGATGCATTCTTATTCATATTCTTAGTAGGTACAATGGTCATTACATTAAGTTTGAAGAGTCCATCACTCATGTAACCCTTCCCTACATACATACCACTCTTAGTCAAGACAAACTTGTCTGACTCAAATGCTAATCTAAACCCATTCTTACATAACAAGGATCCTGAAACCAGATTCTTCCGGATGTCCGACAGATGGAGCACATTGTTGAGGGTAAGTTCCTTACCTGAAGTCATTTTCAGCACCACTTTTCCTTGTCCTTCAATTCTGGAAGTTGAGGAATTACCCATGAAGAGTTGCTCTCAATTTCCCACCACTTGATAAGAAGAAAACATATTCTTATCAATACAAATGTGGCGAGTTGCTCCGGTGTCCACCCACCATTCTTTGGAATTTCCAATGAGGTTCACCTCAGACACTACAGCAGACAAATTCATATCATGGACTCCATTTGAAACCATGTCCATTTCTGTGAAGTTGGCCTGAGCAGGTTTCTTGTTTTGGCTAATTCGCTTGCTCTTGCAATCCTTAGCCCGATGTCCAGGTTTATCACAGATGTAGCATTTGCCGGTGAATTTGAATCTCTTGTTCTCTCCACCTTTATATCCTTTTGAGGAGCCTTCATTGAATTGCCTCCTCTTTCCATTTAATCTTTTCCCCTGTTCCACAACATTTGCCTTGGACTCCATTGGAAGTTTTCCGGTTTTCTTTTCAGAAATTCTGTTGTCTTCTTCGATCCTCAATCTCACAATCAGTTCCTCCATCTTCATCTCCTTTCTTTTATGCTTCAGATAGTTCTTGAAATCTTTCCAGCCCGGGGGTAATTTTTCAATCATGGCTGCCACCTGAAAAGATTCACTAAGAACCATATTTTCTGCATGAATGTCATGCAAAATTAATTGGAGATCCTGGACTTGACTGATAACAGTCTTGGAGTCTGACATCACATATTCCAGAAACTTTCCGACCACAAACTTCTTTGCACCGGCATCTTCTGTCTTATATTTGATGTCCAAGGAATCCCAGAGTTCCTTTGCTGTTTTGATTGGACTGTAGACATTATACAGTGTATTATCCAATCCATTGAGGATGTAGTTTCGGCATAGGAAATCAGAATTTTTCCATGCCTCTACAGCAGCAACAACTTGCATATCAGTCTCTCCTTCCTTCAATGCAGGAGCATCTTCTCTGAGAAATCTAGCCAGATTCAGAGTTGTAAGATAGAACAGCATCTTTTGCTGCCATCTTTTAAACTCTGTTCCATTAAACTTTTCTGGCTTTTCACCATGGTTCACAGGAACAGTAGGATGTAACGGAGTATGCATAGCAGTAGGTGCAGTGACTGACATAATTTCTGATATACAGTATTAAGAAATTAAAGATTAATACAGTATTACAGAATGCAGGAATTTATTGTATTATACAGAATTCTGAAATCAGGAACAGCATGTAGATTTGTGAAAATAGAAACAGTATACAGAATTCTGGAAATTATAATGTGCATAGAATTTTGAAATTGTAAGCATTATACAGAAATCAAAATTTTGAAAACCAGTATTTGTAGTAAAAGATTGGATACAAATCGAAATCTGTCTTAAGATTGTTGTTTTAATTAACAGTATTTGAATTAAATAATCCTGTATTCAATCTTTATTAAGTGAAATAGAACAATACTATTCAGTGTACAGAATATGAATTTGATTGAATATATATTCTGTTCATGTAACAATAAATAGAAACTACAGAATAGAATGAACTCACTGATTTAGAAACTGAGAATCAACAGATCAAGTCGAGTAGTAACTCTTTCCTTAAGACAGATTTCGTCCCTCACACTGGTGCTTTTGATATACGGACGTCTGCCTCCCAGGATAAATTGATCCTTACACAAACAGAAGAAGCACAGCAATCTGTTTGTCCAACGAACCAGAAACTATGCTATATCTCTCTCTCTTGGATTAACAGAGACTTATAAATATGCAGAAGGAATGCAGAGACTTGGGAGTAGAAGAAGGAATTTCGTACTTAAGAATATGCACCAGAAAAGCCTTAAATAGTAGGCAAAGGAGACTGTCCAGTATAGTCATGTCTCTTGGGTTTCAAATTTAAATCCAACAGACATGACTGTTGGATTAAAAGAGCTGTTGGAATAACTATATAAGTTGAAACGGGCTCTGGCCCAGCAAAACAAAAAATAAATATAGGGGCCAGGCTTTAGGCCCACTAGAACCAAAGCAAGCCAAGCCAAGCCAGCCAGCCGGCCGGACCGGACCGGACTCGGACACGGGTCGGGGCGGCGGCGCGCGCGTGTGTGTTGGTTCCACCTTGGAGCAAGTGCTCACTCCTTCGCAAAATTTGGGTGCCCCAAGGGCCCACCCTTTACTCCAAGGTAATGGTATTTAAACCACACTATAGTTTCAATAGTTTTCCAATGTGGGACTATTAAACTACACCATTCTTCAACTTATAATTTATGTTCAAGTGGCCCACTTTGAGATGAATTTCTCATTCACCACTTCACTGTTTTGGACAAGTGAATACACTACGTTGATCTCCTCATGGAGGAGAACATGAATCCACTTGGACCCGCCTCATAACCTTTGTGGGTCCCACTTTTATTTTGGGTCAAAGTTTGTAAAAAACTGTTTTCCCAGATTTTCCAAAACAGAATTTTTCCAACAATCCCCCACATGAATGAAAATTCCTGGACAGAATACAGAAATTATGCAGACACTTAAGAGAGAGTACATAAGAGGAGATATCGTGCAAAGGATAGGTAGCTTTTGGCTTTGAACCTTCCCTTATGTATAACTATCGGATTTACTGGCTAATCAGTGAACATGATGTCTTGAACTGTCCAGCCGTTATTGTAAACCAAGACAATAGAATACACACATGATATCCCCAAACATAGTTTAGTTCTCATTGTTGTGTTCATTTTGGCCCTGAACACTTCCTGGTTTCATGAGTGCTCTAGAGAATTGTAGTCTAGTCAATTCTTATAGAACCGGCCCAGTTCACACTCACATAGGTGATTCTTATTAAGAGTATTCTGCTATACTCCACTTGGTAGTCCAAGATATAAGAATCATTAATAACTTAGTTAATCCTAACACGATGCAGTCATCACTTTCTCATTTCAGAAATGGGTAAGAGACATTATCTCTTAAGTGATTAGGTCGAGTCATACACAACTTAGTTGTCCCTTTGAACCTAGATCTTGGGATCTCCATTCAACTAGGTTGGGTTTCCATTGTGAATACCCTTAAGTTATAGACTTTAACCCCATTCCCCTCGATGAGTTACTTACTTGCTCTCTTGATAAACCTTTAGTTAAAGGATCAGCAATATTGTCCTTTGATCTTATGTATTCTAAAGAGATTATCCCACTAGAAAGCAAGTGTCTAACGGTATTATGTCTACGACGAATGTGTCCAGATTTCCCATTATACATGTGATTCTGTGCTCTTCCAATTGCAGATTGACTATCGCAATGTATGCATATGGCAGACACAGGTTTTTGCCACATAGGAATATCTTCTAAGAATTGTCGAAGCCATTCTGCTTCTTCTCCAGCTTTGTCTAATGCAATGAATTCAGATTCCATTGTAGACCGTGCTATACATGTTTGTTTAGAAGATTTCCATGAAATTGATGCACCCCCCAATGTAAAGACATATCCACTTGTGGATTTGGAGTCTTTAGTATCTGATATCCAATTTGCATCGCAGTATCCTTCTAGGACTGCTGGATATCTGGTGTAGTACAATGCATAGTTTTGGGTAAACTTTAAGTATCGAAGTACCCTCACTATGGCTTTCCAGTGGTCTTTCCCTGGATTACTGGTATATCTACTTAGTTTACTTATGGAGTATGCTATATCAGGACGTATGCAGTTCATCACGTACATCAAACTTCCTATGATTCTAGAATACTCCAGTTGAGATATGCTTTCACCAGTATTCTTAGCTAAATGTACATTTCCATCTATTGGAGTCCTTGCTATATGGTCATCGTACTTGTTAAAATTTTCAAGTACTTTCTCAATATAATGTGATTGAGATAAAGCATATCCATCAGATGTTTTGGTAATTTTCATTCCCAAAATCACATCTGCCACTCCCATGTCTTTCATATCAAATTGTTTGTTCAACAATTTCTTAGTAGTTTTGATCATTTGATCATTACTCCCTATGATGAGCATGTCATCCACATAAAGACATATTATGACATATCCTGCATCTATGTTTTTCACATAAATACATTTGTCACACTCGTTGATTTTGAATCCATTTGACAACATTGCATTGTCAAATTTTTCATGCCATTGCTTCGGTGCTTGTTTCAATCCATAAAGTGATTTAACAAGCTTGCATACTTTCCTTTCTTGTCCTGGAACACAGAAACCTTCAGGTTGTTCCATGTATATTTCTTCATTTAGATCACCATTTAAGAAAGCCGTCTTGACATCCATTTGATGAATGTCAAGATTCTTTAATGCAGCAATTGCAATCATCATTCGAATTGAAGTTATTCTCGTCACTGGAGAATATGTGTCAAAGTAATCTAGTCCTTCCTTTTGACTATATCCTTTAACCACAAGTCTTGCCTTATACTTGTCGATTGAACCATCTGCTTTCATTTTCCTTTTGAATATCCATTTATATCCAAGAGGTTTACTTCCTGATGGGAGATCAACTAACTCCCATGTATGATTATGCAGAATAGATTCAATTTCATTATTTACAGCCTCTTTCCATAAAGGAGCTTCTGGACTTGACATAGCTTCCTTAAAAGTTTGAGGCTCATTTTCTAACAAATATGTTAGAAAATCAGGACCAAAAGACTTTAACTTTTTAGCACGTTTGCTAAGTCTAGGTTCTTCACTATTATTTTCAAAGTCTTTATTACTACTCATCGTAGTATCCCTAGTTCTTTTAATTGAACTAGTCTCTTGTCCAGATTTACAAGGAAATATATTTTCAAAGAAATAGGCATTCCTTGATTCAATAATAGTGTTTACATGCATATCAGGATTTTCAGATTTGTGAATCAGAAATCTATATGCACTACTATTATTTGCATAACCAATGAATATGCAATCAACAGTCTTAGGTCCGATCTTAGTCGTTTTAGGACTAGGAACAACCACTTTAGCCAAACACCCCCACACTTTCAAGTATTTGAAAGAAGGTGATCTTCCATTCCATATTTCATAGGGTGTTCTATTGATTACCTTTCGGGGTATTTTATTTAAAATATAATTTGCAGAAAGAATTGCTTCCCCCCACAAATTCTGAGGTAATCCCGAACTAATCAACATAGCATTCATCATTTCTTTTAAGGTTCTATTTTTCCTTTCAGCAATACCATTTTGCTGAGGTGAGTAGGGTGCTGTGGTTTGATGTATGATACCATTTTCTGAACAAAAAACACCAAAGGGTGCTTCATATTCACCACCTCTATCACTTCTAACAACCTTAATTTTTCTGCTAAGTTGATTCTCAACTTCGGCTTTGTACTGTTTAAACATATCCAAAGCTTCATCCTTGCTCCTCAAAAGATATATTTTACAATATCTTGAGCAATCATCAATGAAAGTAATAAAATATTTCTTTCCACCTCTAGTTTGTACAAATTTTAAATCACATATATCTGTGTGAATTAAATCTAAAAGTTCTGAATTTCTTTCGATAGATTGAAATGAAGTTCTAGTTAATTTTGCTTCAACACAAACTTCACACTTATGATTTTTATCAAAATTACATTTAGGCAAACATCCTAAGTGTATAAGTTTTCGTAGAGAATCATTATTTACATGTCCTAATCTTCCATGCCACAAATTAGAAGACTCAAGCAAATAACTAGAAGATGATGCATTCTTATTCATATTCTTAGTAGGTACAATGGTCATTACATTAAGTTTGAAGAGTCCATCACTCATGTAACCCTTCCCTACATACATACCACTCTTAGTCAAGACAAACTTGTCTGACTCAAATGCTAATCTAAACCCATTCTTACATAACAAGGATCCTGAAACCAGATTCTTCCGGATGTCCGACAGATGGAGCACATTGTTGAGGGTAAGTTCCTTACCTGAAGTCATTTTCAGCACCACTTTTCCTTGTCCTTCAATTCTGGAAGTTGAGGAATTACCCATGAAGAGTTGCTCTCAATTTCCCACCACTTGATAAGAAGAAAACATATTCTTATCAATACAAATGTGGCGAGTTGCTCCGGTGTCCACCCACCATTCTTTGGAATTTCCAATGAGGTTCACCTCAGACACTACAGCAGACAAATTCATATCATGGACTCCATTTGAAACCATGTCCATTTCTGTGAAGTTGGCCTGAGCAGGTTTCTTGTTTTGGCTAATTCGCTTGCTCTTGCAATCCTTAGCCCGATGTCCAGGTTTATCACAGATGTAGCATTTGCCGGTGAATTTGAATCTCTTGTTCTCTCCACCTTTATATCCTTTTGAGGAGCCTTCATTGAATTGCCTCCTCTTTCCATTTAATCTTTTCCCCTGTTCCACAACATTTGCCTTGGACTCCATTGGAAGTTTTCCGGTTTTCTTTTCAGAAATTCTGTTGTCTTCTTCGATCCTCAATCTCACAATCAGTTCCTCCATCTTCATCTCCTTTCTTTTATGCTTCAGATAGTTCTTGAAATCTTTCCAGCCCGGGGGTAATTTTTCAATCATGGCTGCCACCTGAAAAGATTCACTAAGAACCATATTTTCTGCATGAATGTCATGCAAAATTAATTGGAGATCCTGGACTTGACTGATAACAGTCTTGGAGTCTGACATCACATATTCCAGAAACTTTCCGACCACAAACTTCTTTGCACCGGCATCTTCTGTCTTATATTTGATGTCCAAGGAATCCCAGAGTTCCTTTGCTGTTTTGATTGGACTGTAGACATTATACAGTGTATTATCCAATCCATTGAGGATGTAGTTTCGGCATAGGAAATCAGAATTTTTCCATGCCTCTACAGCAGCAACAACTTGCATATCAGTCTCTCCTTCCTTCAATGCAGGAGCATCTTCTCTGAGAAATCTAGCCAGATTCAGAGTTGTAAGATAGAACAGCATCTTTTGCTGCCATCTTTTAAACTCTGTTCCATTAAACTTTTCTGGCTTTTCACCATGGTTCACAGGAACAGTAGGATGTAACGGAGTATGCATAGCAGTAGGTGCAGTGACTGACATAATTTCTGATATACAGTATTAAGAAATTAAAGATTAATACAGTATTACAGAATGCAGGAATTTATTGTATTATACAGAATTCTGAAATCAGGAACAGCATGTAGATTTGTGAAAATAGAAACAGTATACAGAATTCTGGAAATTATAATGTGCATAGAATTTTGAAATTGTAAGCATTATACAGAAATCAAAATTTTGAAAACCAGTATTTGTAGTAAAAGATTGGATACAAATCGAAATCTGTCTTAAGATTGTTGTTTTAATTAACAGTATTTGAATTAAATAATCCTGTATTCAATCTTTATTAAGTGAAATAGAACAATACTATTCAGTGTACAGAATATGAATTTGATTGAATATATATTCTGTTCATGTAACAATAAATAGAAACTACAGAATAGAATGAACTCACTGATTTAGAAACTGAGAATCAACAGATCAAGTCGAGTAGTAACTCTTTCCTTAAGACAGATTTCGTCCCTCACACTGGTGCTTTTGATATACGGACGTCTGCCTCCCAGGATAAATTGATCCTTACACAAACAGAAGAAGCACAGCAATCTGTTTGTCCAACGAACCAGAAACTATGCTATATCTCTCTCTCTTGGATTAACAGAGACTTATAAATATGCAGAAGGAATGCAGAGACTTGGGAGTAGAAGAAGGAATTTCGTACTTAAGAATATGCACCAGAAAAGCCTTAAATAGTAGGCAAAGGAGACTGTCCAGTATAGTCATGTCTCTTGGGTTTCAAATTTAAATCCAACAGACATGACTGTTGGATTAAAAGAGCTGTTGGAATAACTATATAAGTTGAAACGGGCTCTGGCCCAGCAAAACAAAAAATAAATATAGGGGCCAGGCTTTAGGCCCACTAGAACCAAAGCAAGCCAAGCCAAGCCAGCCAGCCGGCCGGACCGGACCGAACTCGGACACGGGTCGGGGCGGCGGCGCTCGCGTGTGTGTTGGTTCTACCTTGGAGCAAGTGCTCACTCCTTCGCAAAATTTGGGTGCCCCAAGGGCCCACCCTTTACTCCAAGGTAATGGTATTTAAACCACACTATAGCTTCAATAGTTTTCCAATGTGGGACTATTAAACTACACCATTCTTCAACTTATAATTTATGTTCAAGTGGCCCACTTTGAGATGAATTTCTCATTCACCACTTCACTGTTTTGGACAAGTGAATACACTACGTTGATCTCCTCATGGAGGAGAACATGAATCCACTTGGACCCGCCTCATAACCTTTGTGGGTCCCACTTTTATTTTGGGTCAAAGTTTGTAAAAAACTGTTTTCCCAGATTTTCCAAAACAGAATTTTTCCAACAAAGAAATGGTCTACTACTATTAGGTATGTATTCCCTCTTGTACGTGAGGTTGTTTGTTGAAAGTCGATGCTATAATCAACAATTGCTTTATCCACTAATCAAGCAGAGTACATGGAAGCTACAATAGAAGCTATTTGGTCAAGGGGCTTAGTGAATGAAATTGGACTAGAACAAGAAAAAACATGGGTACATTTTGATGGCCAGAGTGCTATATACTTAGCAAGAATGAAGTGTATCCTATAAGAACAAATCATATGGCAATGAGGTATCATAAGATATGGGAGCAAATTTCAGAAGGTGAGATTCATCTTCAGAAGGTGGACACAAGAGAAGGTTGTGGATATGTTGACAAAACCAGCGCCTATTTTAGTAGGTGGTGTGCACCCATGAAGGGTGTGGAATTGCAGTGCATTAAAGATGACAAATGCGGAAGATGGTTTTGTACTGTGTTGGAGGGTATATAAACACCTTTTGAATTAAGAATTCTTTACTCCGAAAAAGATAAGGAGATGAGAAATTTTGTAATCCAGTTTAATTTTCACAAGAAATAGGAAAGGATCTCTCGTCGCGGTAGACATAGGCATATTACCGAACCACATAAATCTGTGTAGACATAAACATATTATCGAACCACGTAAATTTGTGTGTTTGTTCTTCTTTACTTGAGTATTTTGCTTATTATTTTTTACAATTCCGATTATAAAAGGCCTCATAAATTCGGTAGCAACTTAAATTTCAGAGTCTTGGTCGAAAACACCTACCTCCTACTCCAATGGTAGCTCCTCTCTCATGAGGGTGATCCGGGATCAAGCCCCCAGCAAGGGATACTTTACCCTTGGTGATGGACCAGCAGACGTCCACTAACCCTTGGTGATGGACCAGATGATTAAGTACAGAAAAAAAAAGGACTTCCTGCAAAGGGTCATGTGGCCTTGGTGGATACATAGTCTTCCTAAAACATTTCTTACAAAGGACCCGTTCATGTATTTCTAAATAGATAACCACGCCTGCAAGGATATATTAATGGATGTTGACTTCATTTCAATATGAGTAAAATTAAAGAAGCTATCTTTAGTTTTCCCATAGGCCATAACCAAATCATGTTCTTTTATCCCGTTTTTTAAACAAAAATTAAAGAATTGTGCTAGCCATACACTCAGACAGTAAAAAACAAGCACATATTGAAGCAAGGATAGGTGTTGGAGGCTGGGAGTACGGACTGTGAGAGAGTAGGGGTAGCACGGCACAAAATTATAAAAAGAAGAACCATGGAATAATGAGTAGCGTTTAACCAAAAAAAAAAAGGAATAATGAGTAGAGAATAGCACACCTGCATTTTACTACATTATTAAATGCATTCCCAATTCATCTCCCTTAACTGTGGTTAAGCTTAACCAATTTAAAATTAGTATTTTTTTTTTATTTAAAAAAAATCAAGGTTAAATGAATGAACTTTAGGATTGAGTGAATCTTAACCATGCCTGCCAATTTTCATTACATACTGAAAATGCGTGATTAAGTTATGTATTTTCCTAGAAGAATAAAGGTGTTAACCGGTAAAGTGGCTAGGCAAGCCAGACCTATTTAAAAATCTCTTATAAACAGGCGGGCTCAAGCCAAACCTATTCAAATTTTTTTTTTTTAAAAAGCAGGTCCATGCAAGGACGATGGGTAGCTTTTTATTCAAATATTTTTCTCTTGCGAAATTATCATATTTTCTTAATGTATTAGTTATCTTTACTATTATAATGGGACAGGCAGGCGTAGCCTGAATTTTTTGAAATTCCTAAACTACCCTTATATAACAAAATTTTAATTTAATGTTATACTTTAATTCCCAAACTACCCTCATCTATCTATTTAAAGAATAAAATCATAGTCAATCGCAATTGAACTTCTTTACTATTATAATGGGAAAGGCAAGCGTAGCCTGAATTTTTTGAAATTCCTAAACTACCCTTATATAACAAAACTTTAATTCAATGTTATACTTTAATTCCCAAACTACCCTCATCTATCTATTTAAAGAATAGAATCACAGTCAATCGCAATTGAACTCGGGGAGGGGAGAGTTCAATCGCACCCGCGGGTTAACAAGTCTCCCTTTTAACTCCTATTAACTGTGGTTAACTCCTTCCCCTCGCTCTCACGTGCATCACACGTGCCACCCTAATAGTTATATAAGAGAAACTCGTAACAGAAACCACCTAACTAATTCAACTACTGCCATTTTTAAAAGTAAAATAAAAAATTTAAAATGCGAGTACTAGAAGTAAGCGACCCTATCATTGTCGTATATGTGGCACACTTGTAGCTGGTTGCTCCGTAGTCGGTGTCCATGAGAAAAGAAATCGGACTATTGCTTGTTCCTCACCGTCGGATCAACTGCTCCGTTTGGAATTAGGATGTTCATAGAACAATATACTTAAATCTACGTAGAGGAGACTCAGACATCCAAATAGTTTTGTACGGATTGTCTCGCGATGCCTGAGATCCCATCTCGGGCATGACTCTTCAGCACATTTAATAGGGGAAGGCATTTAACCAAGGAGAGTGATAACATGCACATTCTGTTAATTGGTACACATACATCCCCCAAGCGCACCACGTGTGCTCTGATATCCATTAACTATGGTTAAGATTTACTCACCCTTAAGGTTAAATGATCTAACCTTAGTTTTAGAAAAATATCTTAAAAAAATTAACCGCATGAATGAGTGAAATCATAACCACGGTTAAGTTTTTAAAAACAATTAAGGTTAGATTATTTAACGGTTATGAGTGAATCATAACCAAAGTTAATGGATGTCAAAGTCGGCACGTGGCAAACTTGGGAGGTGTGCGTGTACCACAAAATAGAATGTGCAATTCATATTATCATTCCCCTAGTTAAATGTCTTCGCGTGAACTGAAGAGTGGTGCCGGAGATGGGATCTCGGGCATCTGCTTAGAGATAATGCGTTTCCCATATACTAGAGGTATGTAGGAAGCAAATCGTCTGTATTGTAATCATCCCGTGGCCATGAGCATTGGAAGGCCATGATTAAATGACCTGTACAAACTGTTGTAACTACCTTTTAGAGAACCCAGGAAAGAACACAGATGATATGGCTCCGGGTATAAGCATTTCAAATGTCATTTAAGTCCTTTTTTTTTTTTTTTTTAATTAAAGGCAAACACACACTCGATACACTCACGCAAACTTGCTCAATATATGAGGAATCACCCCAGGACTCACCTCCATAACTGAGCAGTATTTGGTTTGAAATTCTTGTCGCCTAAAGCGCTATATATTTGTATAAATATGACTTTTAAGTAAGGGAGATTGCTTTTAAACAAGGGATATTGTGGTCCTTTCAACTGTGTAGTGTCCCTTCTTATTATTTTTTTGGTTAAGGCAACTACACCTTTGTATTTCCTGGAAAACCATAAGTTATCCAGAAGACAGATTTCATTACTGAGAGATGGAGGAGGTTAAAGTCTTTTGGTTTTCAAGGAGGGATCCGATGCAGGGATTTGGAAGGGGAGATGAGAGATGTGAGAAATAAACAAGATAAACAAGCCGGGTAAGAAAACACACACACACGCCCAACACAACACGCACTCTCACTCTCAATCTCAATCCCTTAGAACTTACAAGCTTCGCCCAAACACTCCCCCAAAATGGGTACCAACTGTTTTGGGGGGGGGGGGGGGGGGCGCATTGAAAGCTGGGAACGTTGTCCGATGTGTTGGTCTGTCCAACTACGTCTATTTCAGATCATAGAGAAATAGGTGTAGTTGTTGTAAACAATAAAGTTAATTGAAATAAACAAAAAATAAACTCTAACAACTTGGTAAGTCTCTCTTCCTTATGGTGGAATCATCGCCCTGAATGAATACGGATGGCTCGCGTTGGAGCAATAATGCGGGATATGGCTGTATTTTGCGTGATAGTTGGGGCTCCCCTATTTTCGCTTTGGCGGATGTCACTCAAATGGAACCGTTATTGGCATGGAACTGATGGCCATTAAGAGGGGTCTTGAGCTTGCTAAGGACTTTGCCTATCCTAGAGTCCTGGTTAACTCTGACTCTGCTTGGGCTGTGGATTGTGTGCGAAAGAAAAGTCAGGGGCCATGGACGGAGTCCTTTACCCTAACCCAAATTGAAGACCTAATGGCGTTATTCCAAATGGTGGAATTTCGTCACGTGCATCGCGAGGCCAATTATGCAGCGGACCTTTTATCTAAGCTCTGTACTTTCCCTGGGGAGATGACTTTCATTCCTTCTGTTTTTCCCTCTCGGCTGTCCTCCATTGTGTTAAAGGACGTCAAAGGGTTTAGATTCATGCGGTTGCAAGTGTGTTTTTTGTTTAGTGCAGGTTGGGGTCTGCCTTAACCCTCTTTCTTTCCCCCCAAAAAAAAAAGTTTAACGTAAGACTATTTTAATGCGGCTTCTATCTGTCTATATGTATATATCTATAAATAGGCATGATTTCCATGCAAGTGTTTTAACCCCTCTGCAAGCAAGCAAAACTTCTTGTTATATCAACGAAGAAGAGGATGGGTGCTCCATTCCTTATTGTTACTATCTTCTTGACCTTGGCTTCCTCTTTTGCCTTTGCCTCTGATCCCAGTCCTTTACAAGACTTCTGTGTCGCTGTTAACAACCCTAAGCGTAAATGCTCTCTCTCTTCTTTGTCTTCTATTCACAACTTTTGTCTCTTCAATGTTTGCAATGTTGGTATTGCTAGATATCACAAGTTATGACTAACTAATGTTAATCTATTTATTTTACAGTTTTTGTGAATGGGAAATTCTGCCAGGACCCCAAGCTTGCTACGGCAGACGATTTCTTTTTTAAGGGACTCAATATAGCAGGAAACACATCAAACAAAGTTGGGTCCAATGTCACAACAGTAAATGTTGCGCAAATAGCAGGACTCAACACCCTCGGCATCTCTTTGGTTCGTATAGACTATGCACCATATGGTCTCAACCCTCCCCATACACACCCTCGAGCAACCGAGATCCTAACAGTCTTGGAGGGTACCCTCTATGTCGGTTTCGTCACCTCCAACCCCGATAACCGACTCATCACCAAGGTCCTTAACAAGGGAGATGTGTTCGTGTTCCCCGTAGGGCTCATTCACTTCCAGTTCAATACAGGGGACACCAATGCTGTGGTCATTGCTGGTCTAAGCAGTCAGAACCCAGGTGTAATCACCATTGCTAATGCTGTCTTTGGGTCAAAGCCTCCCATATCTGATGATGTTCTTGCCAAGGCCCTCCAAGTCGACAAGAAGGTGGTTGACTATCTTAAAGCTCAGTTTGGGTGAACGACTAGAAAGTATTCGTAAGTGTTCCATTTAAGAAAGTCAATAAGAAGTTCGTCTGTGAAATAAGATATTGACGTATTTGCGTATCATAGTATAATGAAGGAGTTTGTTATGTGTGTTTACAACTTAATATATTGAATAAGAGAGTTTGTTATCTCTCTCCCTCTCTCTTTTTGGTTCTATAGTTAGTGAATTATTGAAAAATTTAGCTTATAAATCGGGAGTTAGTGTTTTCCATACAAAATACAACAGTAGCCATAACCGTTCGAATGGTTACCAGACTGCTCGATCAGTCTGCGATAGATTTCTAGGGAAACCCCAATTTTCATCCAAAAACTCCGAAATCAATCCAATTTCATCCTAGATCATTTCTAAACATTTATAACACTTAAAGCTTCATTAAATACAGTACTATTATGAATTTAAAGCTCAAAGGAGTGTTTACTTTCCTTTCCTTAGAAGTCTAGAGTTTGCCCAAGGAGAAATTTGTTAGCCTATAGGTTTCAACCTAAGGTAACATCAATAATTTTGATGATAATACAATAATGTAATGTCATTTGTATTACTAATGTCTCTATGAATTTTATGTGAAATTCGGTATATAAGAGCATTAGCAAGTCATTCAAGACAAAAAACATGGAATCGTCATCAAGCTTAAAGTCAAAGCAAGATATTGAAGCAAATTGAAAATCTATATCAAGTCATGAAGAAGTCGTCTTGGTCCAAAAATTTGAAAGATAAAATCCAAGAAGATGACCTAAGATCAAGATAGAAGACTCTAGATCTAGAAGGTTTAATGTTTTATTATGAGAGTACTTAGGACTTTTGTAAAAAGTCCTCAAAGTTGGGTTGTTTGAAAAGCTCATACCTAGCTAGATTGACCCTAGGTTCCTTAAGACAAATTAAAAATCATTCTAAGGACCTAAAACATGATAATTATCTTCATAAAGATAAGGTAAAAGACCAAATAAATCATTCTCATCATCTAGGTCAAATTAAGATGAGATTTCTAAAAAAAAATAGAAATCTCGTCGACAAAATTGAAGAAGAACTCCAAACTCATCGACTAGAATGACTGATTATTGTAGAAGTAAATAACTTCATAATAACCACCCTTGGATGATTGATTATTATAGTTAGCATACAAAAATCATGAAAGATATCGGGATATAGATTAATCCAATGTTCATAAAATGCAAATGGTTGATTGGCAGTATTGATCATACTATTAACTTCTAGTTTGATAACTGGCTTTCTGAGTATTCCCTTATTGATTCGGCTATCGATTGCCCTTATGAATTTCTTTTGATTAAAAATGTACTCTTGGAGTGTATTTGAAATCTAGTAGATATTGAGCCTTTGATTACAATAAAAATGAAGAACTATGTCATTCAATGTAAGATTACCATCTCTAATCATGAAGACAAAATTATTTGGAAAGAAGAGCCCTATGAAAAATTCTATTATAGGTCTTGCTGGAATTTTGTGAGAACTCACTATCCTTCAGTTACTTGGGCTGTTTGTTTGGGGCAAAGCTCTGACATCTAAGATCTTTGTTTCATTTGAAAAATTATTCTTAATGCAGTGCCTATTGATTCTAATATATAGACTAAGAGTACTGATTTAGCCAGTAAATGTGAGTGTTGTAGCTCGCCCATTACAGAAACATTAATCCACCTATTATGTGGTGGGGATCATGCATTTAAACCTATGAGATGGTCGGTCAAATTAAGAACATTTGTATATCAGAATGAGACTCTATTCAAACCAGAATTATGAGGGTTTTTCAAATGGTGCCTTACTCATTGACAACCCAACGAGATATAATTGTTGCTGCAATGACTATCTATAATTTCATCAAGAAGGAGGCAATAAATGATGAGCTTTTTGTGAATATAAAGATGCCTGGGTAATGAAGAACCTTCATTTTTAGAAGAAGACGATGAACCTACACAGTAGACATTGTCTTCCAACACAAGGAAGAAGAAATAGGTGCATTTAGAGATATGCTTTTACAAGCCTGAGATGAGGTCTATGATTGATTTTGATATATAACACTTGTTGTGGACACATGCTTATAATACTGCCTTTACTAAACACTAGGATATTATCAAGAAATTTTTCATTTAAATACGAAGGTTTATTTCTTGATATTACAAGGTTTTTCATATGAAATGGCATGTAGATGTTTTTATGTTTTAGATTTTTGGTACATGTGGAAAACATATTGTTTTTTCTGCTCTTCTATACATGGGCATCACAAATTCTACAAGAATTTGTATATTACCTACTAGTGAATGCATAAGTGTAAAACATGTTTTTTCTGTTATATTATCTCTGGGCATCAAAAATTCTATAAGCATTGATATATGAAAATAATCATTTATCAATTTAATACCATATATAAACTTTTCAGAAGTTACTTTTTGTAAGGGTAAACCAAACGTAAATATTAAATTTTGGATTTTTAAAAGTCACTTTTTAGACATGCAAACCAAACATTATTTTATCCACAAAATGAATTTGTTAGACTTCCTCAAGATTTATTCCAGGTGAAGTAATTTTTGAAAAGTAATAAGTGTTGATATATGAAAGTAATCATTTATCAATTTGATATCATATATAAAATTTTCAAAAGTTACTTTTTGTAAGGGTAAACCAAACGTAAATATTAACTTTTGGATTTTTAAAAGTCACTTTTCAGATATGCAAATCAAACGTTATTTTATCCACCAAATGACTTTGTCAGACTTCCTCAAGAGTTATTTCCTACGAAGTAACTTTTGAGGAAGTACTTTTCTTCTTTGGGAAGTCTACCCACGCCACCTTAGAAATGGGGTCATCCCGATTCCTCCTCCTACCAGAAGTAAGTTGTCGTATTTGCAGCCAAAGATTTTAAGGTTAACAAAATAGTGGGTTGCAAAGTAGGTTGGCTTGATTGTTAAGTCCTCTACGGACATGAAAGAGGTTGCTTCTTGGAATTTGAGCAAGTAGCTAGTCCACTATCTTCTGATAGGAAAGGAGGCTAAATCTTCATACAACATATTCACCTCAGACTTGTTTGATGACAAGTTTCGAATCCCCATAGATGGTTAGTTCATCCATCGGGATCTCGAGAGCCAATTCAAGACCTGCTATCAGAGCTTCATATTCAGCTTGATTATTCGAACACCCTTCTTTTAGTGCGAAGGAATAAGGTAGGATTGCGTTGTCTGGTGTGACAAAAATAATACCAACTCCCGACTTGTTCTCTTTCGGGTTGATGCGCTCGATTCCATCGGGGCTTCTTGAAGCTCCATCAAAATACATCTTCCAACCTGATTTGACCTAAACTTGCATAACTTCTTCATCGGATAAGTCGGTGACCAAAGTTGAGTCCACGGGAACCGGATGTGCTGCAAGGAAGTCAGCAAGGGCTTGCCCTTTCACTGCTTTTTGGGGCACGAATTCGATTTCGAATTCAGATAGGAGTATCGCCATTTTTCCATTCTACTTGAGAGAGTAGGGTGAGACATTATATATTTAAGGGGATCGGCTCTAGATATCAATTTCATTGAATGCTCGAGCATATAATGCCTTAATTTCTTCAGAGCGAAGATGAGGGCCAGACAGACCTTTTCTATTGGCGTATATCTGTATTCTGCTCCAACTAGAATCCTACTTAGGTAATACAACACATATTCTTTTCTTTGGTCATTATACTGAGCAAGGAAAGCTCCGAGAGATCTTTCGGGCGCTGCGATATAGAGGATAAGTGGCTTTCCTTTAATGGGACCCATAAGGACTGGTGGATTTGTGAGATAAGTCTTGATGTTGTCCAGAGCATTTTGGCAAGCTTCATCCCATTTGCATGGTATTCCCTTCTTCATCAGCCGGAAAAACGGTTGGTACCTTCCAGCCAAATTGGAGATGAATCTCTGGATGTATGCGAGTCGACCCTGAAGTCCTTTTAACTCGCGCAAATTTCTTAGAGGAGATATTTCACGAATGACCTTTATTTTAGTAGGGTCAATCTCAATTCCTCTATTGCGTACCATAAAACCTAGAAATTTCCCCGATGCAACTCCGAATGCGCATTTGAGTGGATTCATCTTGAGCTGGTGTTGTCACAGTCTGTCGAAGATTTCCCAAAGATCATCCAGATGATTGCTTCATTGCCTTGTTTTGACTGTTAAATCGTCGACATAGCATTCAACCTTGTCATGGAGAATATCCTCGAATATGAGGGTCATGGCCATTTGATAGGTTGCTTTGACATTTTTGAGGTCGAATGACATGACTTTGTAGCAAAACACTCCCTTAGGGGTGTAGAAGGCTGTAAGCTCTTCATCTTCTGGGGCCATTTTGATCTGGTTGTAGCCGGAATATCCATCCATGAAGGATAAAGTTTTGAAGCCGGTTGTAGCATCGACCATCATTTCTATGATGGGCAAAGGGAATTCAACCTTAAGACGGATTTCATTCAAATCCCGGAAGTCTATGCAAACCCGGATCTGTCCGTTCTTCTTCTTTACAGGAACAACATTGGCAAGCCAAGTAGGGTATTGAACCTCTCTTACTCGGCTTTGAGGAGTTTATCTAGCTTAGCTTCAATTTGAGCGACCAATTCTAGGTGAGCTCGTCTTTGTGCCTGCTTGATTGGTCTGATATCTGCTCAAGTTGTGAGATGATGAACTGTAATTTTCGGATCTAAGCCAGACATTTCTATGTAATTCTAAGCAAAGACATCTTTATACTCTTTCAAGAGACAAAGATATTCCTTTTTTTCTATTTGAGAGAGAGGCATTGATGAAAGTTGGCCTTGGGTCTTGTTTTGAGCCGAGGTTAACTTCAAGAAGATCATCAACCGTTGCTTGACCTCCTGCTTCAAATTCTGGAGGAGCTGGACAGACTTTTGTTTCTTCCGGTGGTTCTTCCATGATCATCCCTTCCCCTGAGGAGGAGTCTTCATCTACCGTAATAGTATTCATGGTCTAGATCAGATCTTTATTTGGCGAATGATCAGAATTTCCTGCTTCAGGTTTTTCCAAGTTAGAAACACCCTACTTATAGGTAGCTAAAGTCCTGAATGCTGACATAATTTAGCTTGCTTTTCTTTTTTAGTATTAAATCCATGCTTCTCAAGCATTTTCTTGATTGTTGGATTAAACACAGGCTTCCTTTGGTAAGGGTTCATTCTTCCGCTCATTCTGTTGTTCTGGGGGGTAGCTTTGCCTGCTTACCCTACGGAGTGAAAAACGATGGGCTTTTCTCATGTTCTTCTGGATGGGATAATGACGTAGGGAATGACTTCCGCTGTTGGCCATTTTTGTCATTTATAAGACTGACCTTGGCCAGGCTATCAATCATATCTTGATGTGCCACTTCAATCCAAAGGGATGCTTGTAGGGATTCCACTTCTTCTGGACGTCATTCCATGGAGACTTCTTCTGATGTGGACTCCTCTCTAACCATGACCATATTTACAGTCTGATTGTGATTTTTTCCGATACAAAGACTGGGGGTTATACCCAATTCCTGGGGTATCTGTATCCACAGTGTTACCAGTATCTAGGGGCCTCATGTTGTTCCCTTTTAAGCATGGCTCCATAAGCCGATAGAATGGTTCTTTTGACTTGCTCTCCTTCTTCGGGATCAAATCCTTGATTTTTGATGAGCCCGATAGTCTTTTCACCAAAGCTTTTCTTCTTCCTATAAGGATTGGTGATCCTGCCTTTTTCATTGGTCCATGAAGAGTTCATCCTATCATATACACCTAGGGAATTGAAGAGCGTCGACTTCTGTCCTCTTTTCTTGATCAGAACAGTAAAACTGGAGGTAGTTTCCACCATTGTACAGTCCATCCTCCTCAAAAGGACTATATGATCACATTTTAGAGCTTGAAGGGGGTCGACTTCTTTAGCCTCACATATTTGGGAAAGGTCGACTGACTTGCCATTCTCTAGATTTTGGGAAGATTCGACCAAAGATAAGGTTGGTTCTCTTTCTTTTCTTTGAGACTTTGGGGTATATTTAAACACCATTTTCAGAATTACAGTTTGGCGGGTCCATAATTGCTTTTTGGGTCACTCTTAACCTTTTTTCCTTTGGGCTTCTGTTGAATATTTCTTTGAACACTTTTGACATAGAAACACGCATCTGCATAATATGTCTCTGCATCATTAAATGGATCATCATCAGCATCGATCCTTACTTGCCTGTTTCTTAGAGGGTATTTGAGGTATTGGTGATAGGTGGATGACACAACTAGATGGTTATACATCCATTGACGCCCCAACAAGACGTTGTACGATGTATCAACATCGATCACCAAAAATGTCGTAGTTTCAGCAATATCCTCAAATCTAGTTTTGAAGTTAACCATACCCATGGGCTTTTGCTCATTTTGATTAAAACCCTGGATGATCAGGTTACTTTCATGTAGTCAGCCTATTTGTACGCCAAGCTTGGACAACATCCTTCTTGGGAGAATGTTGACGGCCGAACCCCTGTCTATCATTACTCTGAAGATACTAGTTTCATTAACTAGACCTGAGATGAATAGTGGCTGATTATGTTGGAGAGTCTCAGCTCGCATGTTTTCATCGTTAAAGGTGATCGTGAAGAGGCATGAAGTTCCTGTTTGAGGAGACTACGGCGGCTGACTCGTGACTTCTTTAGAAAAGTCCTTCGGATTAGAAAAGACATATATAAGGGATCTTTTTAAGTTCGACGACATCTTGAGAGTATCATAAACGCTTAGCAAGGAAGAATTTTTTTTCAAATGGGCCAGAATGTCGTATTTGACCCTCTCATTACCGGGAGCCATTTGGGCTTGGGCCGGTTGGGCTCTAGTCTGATTTTTATGTTGGACTGGCACAAACCTCGGTTGTAGCTTTCTTCCTGACTGGAGGTTGAGTTGATAGACTTTGGTAATCATCTGATCTATTGGTCCAGATGACTCTCATTCCAAGAATTGGACCATGTTCACGGAACTGAAGTCCAACTTTCTTTTCTTACTTTGAAGGGACGATTGATCCCTTCTTTCATATTGCTCTGTCAGACTTCCAGGTTGGGCTAAAATTTGTTCAGGTGCAAGTGAACTATCAGCTGACCTTGAGTTCAGACTGCTTCTTCTGTTGGAAGGTCCTTGTTCAAACCGACCGCAATAAATGATTCTTGATTCTCGGGAAGGCCTGAGATTTGCATCGATCATCGTATCTGACGATAGTTTTGATTTGGGGCCTCAGGTGTACTTAGCCTTTCTTGAGGGGAATTAGATTATACTTGTTCATCATCTGCCTCTCGATCTCCTCCGGATGAGAATCCTTCAGAGAGATCTAAGAGTCCCGTAGGGGTCCGTCCTGGTGTAGTTGGTCTCCTTTCCGGGAGTTCAATATCTTCAGACTGATCTAGCCAATCTTGAAATGCTCGGTGTCTTTTCAGACTACGGGCTACCACTTGTCTTGGCGTATTCAGTCATGAAGGGTCTTCATTTGAGACCACATCAATGACATAGCAAGAAAAGATGTTGGACTCATCTCCCGAATATGTTGACTGGAGGCTGTTATAGTCGCAGTCAGAGCAGAAACCTGGCAGGGTAAAATCCATCAAAGTAATTACCATTAATGACTTTTGTTCCAAAAGAGCATCTTGGGTTGGGCCATTTTTCTTGGCTTTCCTTGCTCTTTCATTTTTCTTCTTCTTTTCAGCCTTGGCTATGCGCTTCCCTTTTTTTCTTTGAGCTTAAGCTTACCTTGTATCCTGAGCTTGCCTTTTAGCATCGGTATTTTGAGTCAACTGTTTTTTCTTCTTGGCTCCTTTGCTTTCAAAGAGAGTCCAATCCTTTTCATCTGATGGTTTGTCGTCAGGAAGTTTGTCACTTAAAGATGCTTCATCTTTATCAACTAGTTCTGAAGCCACAACCATATTGGACGTAGCTGCCTGCTAGAGATCTTGACCAATGACTATCTCTTTATTGTCCAGAAGTCGCTGAATAATGTCTTTCAGTACAAAGCAGTTACCTATCTTGTGACTGATTAGAAGATGATAAGGACAGTATTTGGAATCATTTTTCATCTCAATCTCTTGGGGTCTCCTGCTTTCCGGGAGAGTGATGAGCTCATTGGTGAGGAGGACTTCAAATAGATCTTCGATAATGTCATTCGAGAATGAATATGTTTTATTCATCCTTTCTTCAATAGTGATCTTCTTTGGTGGGTCCCTTTTATCTTGCCATTGTGGCCTTCTGGCTCCACCCTGAGCTGGTTTATTACCAACTTTAACCAGTCCTTTGCCATTGCTTGTTTGACCGGTTGATCTACCGGCACTTGGTGCTGGTTGCGCAATCCTTTTGGCTTCAACTATTGCAGCTGTTGAGGATTCAAGGCGATCAATGTCTCTACCTCGCCTTCTCTTTCCTATGTGGCTCTCCATGTCATGTGCTTTTGTGCACAAGTGTCGCGCCCCAAAATCCCACCTAACTTAATGTGAGACTTTGGCACGTGACTTAATCATTAATTCCATAACTTCTTATCATAAGCATTTAAGGCAATTCTAAAAACATGGACCTAAATTTTTTATTTTTTTTTTATATAAATAAATGCAATCAAGTCCAATATTTGAAATAAATACTAAGACCTCATAATCAATTTAAAATCAACCTCTATGAATCTCCAGTCATAAACTCAAACTAACTATAAATCCATAATTTGTCTATTACAATTCTAAAATTCAAAATCCAAATATACTAGTGATCTAGTGTCCTGTGTATGGCCAGCAATCCAAGTTCCATTCTCCATCAGGATAGTCACCTGCTGGCTCTTCCTGCTCTTCCTCGTATTCTTCCTCTTCCCAAGGTCCTGGGGCACAAATCTCAAATCTAGCACCTGCCGACAACAACAGTCATCGGCTGAGTAACAAGTTACCCAGCGTATATACAAAATCCTGCCTAACAATATACGAGATTTGATAACAATATATTTTAAGATTCAACATCACAAGTGAACTCACAATATTTCAAAGTGCGGAAGCATAATTAAATTTGATTCTTACACCTGATTACTCATGCTTATTTCTCTTATTTATCTTGCCTATTTTTGTTCATGAATTTATTCAACAACATGCAATTGCAATAACTTAAAATAACTCTACCCCATATATCGGGTAGAAACTAACATATACCCTACTTTCCGAGGTACCACACAATATACACATTATCCGGTGTACACGACTTGTCTACACATTATCCGGTGTATACGGCTTGTCTACACATTATCCGGTGTATACGGCTTGTCTACACATTCGCCGGTGCATACGGCTGGTTTTGCCTTGATCATAGACCTGTGGGTATTCGGTCAGTGCAAAACTCAATCATGCATAATGCTTGTGTCCTTGTGTACTTGCATATTACTTGTCATCTTGTTTATTCTCATGCTTGTTCATATATAGATTTCGTGAATCCGTGTGAATGAAATAAAATACTTGTAAATCATGCATAGATTTAAACATGCAAGGGTTCTCCTAAGTGATCAATATAAAGCATAATTTGTCAAATAAAATAAGGGATAATTTTATTTACCGCGTCTAAATTTTTAATACGCATCTATAATCAAATAAGTCTCACAGGGCCTTAGTTTTCACAACACATAATGATCTCAAACAAACTTATAATAATTTCATCAATTCTGAACATCATCCACTTTCTCCATTCTCATCATTCATACACCACAAAATCAATCCCATTCCCCTTGTTGATATAGAATAAAAAAAAATCATAAACAACATCTTTTTCAAATAATTATCACAAGGAAATCACCATCTAAAATGTTCTCTATTCATCATATATATATTATCCATCAGATACCAAGATCTAAAATTTTCTAACATCGTCTATAGATTTTTCAAGGGAAAATCCTGATTTATAACATTAAAAAAATCATCATATATATTTTCCATAAAAAAAATCTGGGTATAAACATCGTAAAATCATCATATATAATTTTCCATGAGAAAATCTGAGTAAAAACATCATAAAATCCTCATATATAATTTTCATCATAGTTTAAAACAATAAAAACATATTTACTATTGTCGTTCTTACTTTAGATCTATTTCTTCATCATATTTGTATCAATAATCCCTATATTGAGAGGAAGGAAGTCGTATTTACCTCTCACGATCGCTTCCCTACGATCAAACGTTTGCGAATGGGATGGATCTAAGCCTTTTTGTACTTTTTCCTTGCAACACCTTTGATTTCTCCTCTTGGATCTCTCCAAAACCCTTTTTCTCTCACTCTCTTTAATGAGAACTCATAGGTTTTTCTTCTATTTTTCTCTCTAATAAGTTTTAGAATGATGAAATACCTAAAATCCATGAGTTAGGGTCTTTATATAGGCAATACCAGAGTTAGAAAGTGATAAGAACTGCTAAAACACTATTCACGGTTACTGTTCACGCGGTTACTGTTCATCGTATTTACAGTTTTGCCACCCTTTGAATAATTCTATAGAGCTCAATTCTTATCGGATTAACCTGAAATTTGAACCATAGCTACTGTAGCACCCCGAACTTTTTCATCTTTAATGAATGGCACTCTCGTAGCTAATTGGCCGTTTCGTAGTGTAATTAATAAATAAGGGAGAAATCAGAAATTCTGAAACATTAGAAATGTGCGTTTTCGAGAGACGAATCCAACGCAAGTTGAATCGTCGAAATCGGATGAGCGAGTTAAAAGATATGGCCAAAACAGTCGGGACCAGCAGAGCACCGATCGCTCGGTCCATGGAGCGATCGATTCGTCCAAAACCGATCGATCGAAGGCTATCGACTGGTCAAAAAATTTGTATGGGGAAATTTTCCAGAGAGTGAGTTTTTGACCGGTCGATCGGTCAATAACACCGATCGATCGGTAGGCAACCGATCGATCGGTCATAACCACCGATCGCTCGATCTTCGTGTTTTTCAGAATTTTCATTAAGGGCTTTTTCGTCTTTTGGGGTTTAAACCCTTACCCATAAGGGCTTGCCCGAGCCTTTAGGGCTTCATTCACAGCACTTAAGGGATTTTGAGAGATAGAGAGAAAGGAGAAGGGGATTTGCAACTAGGGTTTTCCATTGGAGAAGGAATCAAAGGGGTTTAAGAACCCTAGCTCACCCAACTCGTTTTGCTTCAAGTTCAAGGCTCAAGCTCGTGTGGGGTTCCCTTCTCAAGCTAGGGCAGCACTCTCTACGGTATTTTTAAGAGGGTTTCCTACCCAATCAAGTATAGTTTGAGTAAGGGCTTTCTTCTTCCAAGTTGGAGTTAGGGCCACATGATTCGGGATTGTCCCCGACGTCGATTGCCAGCTCAGTCTTCGGGGAGCAGGCCCCCGATTAGGCAGACATCTCAGCCTAGCTCTTCTCAGGCTTCGAGGGCCTCACAGTCTACCCGGCCTCCTCGCCCAGCCACTCAGGGCCGAGTCTTCGCCCTATCGGAGAGAGACGCACGTGCATCCGACGATGTCGTGCAAGGTACGCAAAAAAATTCTAGAGTCTAAGTTGTGTAAATTTCTATGGTTTATTATGTGATTATTTATACTAAGGGTTACCTATGTATGATGCTTGTTGTTGTTTGAAATCTACTAATAGTAGCTACTTAATCGCACAGGCGCTTTATTAGTGAACGAGTGTCTCGCCCGAGTGTTGATCGACACAGGATCCACTCACTCCTTTGTGTCTCCTAGTTTCGCGAAGGGATTTTTGACTGAGGCTATTCCGTTAGAGCGGGAGTTGACCATTGCAACTCCACTCGGTAAGTCAGTTGACACGAACAAGATATTCAGAGATTGTGTGGTTCAAGTAGGGGAGAATGAACTAGTGGCCGATCTTATCATTTTGGATTTCCAAGATTTAGACTTTGACGTCATTCTTGGTATGGATTGGTTGGCAAACCATCACGGGCATGTTGCGTGTTTTGAAAAGATGGTGAATTTCAAGCCGGAAGGGGGTAAGCCTTTTCACTTCCGAGGATTAAGAGAGAGGGACATTGCTCGCCTCGCAGCCTTGAGTATAGCACACCCAGAAGCACAAAACTCATCGGCTATTCCAGTTGTGAGTGAGTTCTTAGATGTGTTCCCGGAAGAACTTCCCGGATTACCTCCTGATAGAGAGATCGAATTCGCTATAGAGCTTGCTCTGGGTACCGCTCCGATTTCAAGGGCACCATATAGAATGACCCCTATAGAGCTTGAAGAATTAAAGAAACAGATTGAGGAGTTACAACAACTTGGTTTCATCCAACCAAGTGTCTCGCCGTGAGGAGCTCCGGTTCTCTTTGTGAAGAAGAAGGACGGGTCTATGAGGATGTGTATAGACTACCGTCAGTTGAACAAGGTAACTATCAAGAATCGTTATCCCTTGCCAAGGATAGACGACTTGTTTGACCAACTGAAGGGAGCGAGATTCTTCTCCAAAATTGATCTTAGATCGGGGTATCACCAATTAAGGATCAAGGTGGAAGATGTTCAGAAGACGGCTTTCAGGACTCGGTATGGGCATTACGAGTTCCTTGTCATGCCTTTTGGGCTGACGAATGCACCGGCGGCATTCATGGATTTGATGAACCGGGTGTTCCGATCTTACTTGGATCGATGCGTGATTGCATTCATTGATGACATTTTGGTGTATTCCCAGACACGGGAAGATCACCCATGAGACCTCCGCCTTGCTCTGGAGATGTTAAGAGAGCATAAGCTATATGCCAAATTGAGTAAGTGCGAGTTTTGGCTAGAGAAGGTCGCATTTCTTGGACACGTGGTGTCGGCCGAGGGCATTTCTGTAGATCCAGCCAAGGTTGAGGCAGTCATGAGTTGGGAGAGGCCCAAGAGCGTCACAGAGATACGTAGTTTCCTCGGATTGGCAGGCTACTACCGAAGATTTATGGAGGGATTCTCCAGTTTGGCTGCACCTCTCACCTACTTGACAAGAAAAAGTACAAAGTTCAGTTGGAGTGACCGATGTGAAGTAAGTTTCCAAGAGTTGAAGAAACGCCTCACCACAGCCCCTGTCCTTACTGTGCCATCTGGACCTTTTGGGTATGAGGTGTATAATGATGCCTTGCACGTCGGACTCGGGTGTGTCCTAATGCAACACAAGAAAGTCATTGTCTATGCATCAAGGCAGTTGAAAGAGCATGAAAAGAACTACCCCACTCACGACTTGGAGCTTGCGGCGGTCGTGTTTGCACTCAAAATTTGGCGACATTATCTATACGGGGTGGAGTTCTATGTGTACACGGACCACAAGAGCCTCAAATATCTCTTTTCCCAAAAAGAGCTCAATTTGCGACAACGGCGTTGGATTGAGTTCTTAAAAGACTATGAGTGCACGATCCAATATCACCCGGGAAAAGCAAATGTGGTGGCAGACGCTTTGAGTAGGAAACCATCGGGGTTGTTGGCTCACATGTTGGTGCGGGAATGGAGACTGTTAGACGATTTGGCAAATCTGGACATCAGTGTGAATGATTCTGTCCGCAGTCCTGTTTTGGCAAATGTTACGGTTCGACCGTACCTTATAGATTTGATCCAGGAGTACCAGGCCACGGATGCTGACTTGTTGGCTTTTCGGGACAAGGAAATTGCCAAGGGTAGTACGAACTTCTCTCTCAATAGCCGGGGTGCTATTACATTCAAGGGAAGACTTTGTGTCCCAGCCAATGCAGACCTTCGAAGAGAGATCATGGATGAAGCTCACCGTTCAAAGTACACAGTGCATCCTGGGGGTACGAAGATGTACCGGAACCTCAAGAGTCACTTTTGGTGACGAAACATGAAGAGGGAGGTTGCGGAGTATGTGGCACGGTGTTTGGTGTGCCAACAAGTGAAAGCGGAGCATTTGAGACCGGCGGGTCTTTTGCAGTCTCTCCCTATTCCCGAGTGGAAATGGGAACATATCTCTATGGACTTTATCGTGGGATTGCCGAAGACGGTCAAGAAGACCGATGCTATATGGGTAGTTATTGATAGACTGATGAAGTCCGCTCATTTCTTACCGTACCGGACTACATTCAACTCCAATCAGTTAGCGGCGCTATACATCAAGGAAATAGTCCGATTGCATGGGGTGCCAGTGAGTATTGTGTCGGATAGAGACCCAAGATTCACATCCAGGTTCTGGAAAAGCTTTCAGGATGCTATGGGTTCCCGACTAGACTTTAGCACGGCTTTCCACCCACAGACCGACGGGCAAACAGAGAGGGTGAATCAAGTGATAGAAGACATGCTCCGAGCTTGTATGCTGGATTTTTTTAAAGGAAGTTGGGAGGATCACCTCCCTTTGGTGGAATTCGCCTACAATAACAGTTATCAAGCAAGCATACAAATGGCACCTTTTGAAGCCTTATATGGAAGAAGTTGTAGATCTCCCTTGTATTGGGATAAGGTTGGAGAAAGAAAGATTTTGGGCCCCGAGTTGATTGAACGAATCGCGGATAGGGTCAAGCTTATACAGGAGAGGTTGAAGACCGCACAGGACAGACAGAAAAGCTATGCCGACAACCGAAGGAGGGATCTTGAATTCCAAGTCGGTGACTTTGTGTTTATCAAGATTTCACCGACCAAGGGTGTTATGCGATTCGGGAAAAGAGGCAAGCTTAGCCTGAGATATGTGGGTCCGTTCGAGATCATTACTCGAGTCGGTGAAGTTGCTTACCGTGTTGCTTTGCCCGCTCACATGGCGGCGGTCCACAACGTGTTTCATATCTCCCAGCTTCGGAAGTACATCCCGGATCCTTCTCACGTCATCGAGCTTGATCCGGTTGAGATTCGAGAGGATCTCACTTTGGTTGAGAAGCCGGTTCATATTTTGGATCGAAGAGACCAAGTACTTCGCAACAAGACTATTCCGCTAGTTCTCGTGCAATGGCAGCATCACGCTCGAGAAGAGGCTACATGGGAACGTGAGGCCGAAGTCAAGGCGAAGTACCCCGAGTTGTTTGAATGATTTTGTGTATGACTTGTAATTTTGTTTCGAATTGTTATGCTAAGTTGTTTAAATTGTAAAGCACGCATTGTCCAAATTTCGAGGACGAAATTTTTGTAAGGGGGGGAGAATGTAGCACCCCGGACTTTTTCATCTTTAATGAATGGCACTCTCGTAGCTAATTGGCCGTTTCGTAGTGTAATTAATAAATAAGGGAGAAATCGGAAATTCTGAGAGGTCAGAAATGTGCGTTTTCGAGAGACGAATCCAACGCAAGTTGAATCGTCGAAATCGGATGAGCGAGTCAAAAGATATGGCCAAAACAGTCGGGACCAGCAGAGCACCGATCGCTCGGTCCATGGAGCGATCGATCGGTCCAAAACCGATCGATCGGAGGCTATCGACTGGTCGAAAAATTTGTATGGGGAAATTTTCCAGAGAGTGAGTTTTTGACCCGTCGATCGGTCAATAACACCGATCGATCGGTAGGCAACCGATCGATCGGTCATAACCACCGATCGCTCGGTCTTCGTGTTTTTCAGAATTTTCATTAAGGGCTTTTTCATCTTTTGGGGTTTAAACCCTTACCCATAAGGGCTTGCCCGAGCCTTTAGGGCTTCATTCACAGCACTTAAGGGATTTTGAGAGATAGAGAGAAAGGAGAAGGGGATTTGCAACTAGGGTTTTCCATTGGAGAAGGAATCAAAGGGGTCTAAGAACCCTAGCTCACCCAACTCGTTTTGCTTCAAGTTCAAGGCTCAAGCTCATGTGGGGTTCCCTTCTCAAGCTAGGGCAGCACTCTCTACGGTATTTTCAAGAGGGTTTCCTACCCAATCAAGTATAGTTTGAGTAAGGGCTTTCTTCTTCCAAGTTGGAGTTTAAATCAAGGTCTACACCAAGATCAAGCTTCGATTCAAGGTTAGTACACTCTACTAACTTTCTTTAGCAATAATCTAGTTTTTCCCCTTTGACATTATGATGTTGGTCTTGTATCTTCCCTTACTTGAAATGCGCTATACTTCCTAAACCTAAACAAGATAAATGTGAATGTGGGGTTGTATGTATGAATGGTGGATGTAGAGGCGATTGGATGCCGTTGGACGTGGTGAAATGTGGGTATGGAAAATGGTGGAAGGGCACTCTATGAATAATGAACATACTTGGATGTTGTGTTGGAAATTTATGCGCTAAAAAGGGGAAATAAAACTACTAAAATGTTGCACACCGGATGTTTGATAATATGCCTAAACCAAGAATAAATGAAATTGATAAAGGAAATGGATGTAAGCTTTATGTAATTATTCTTGTAAATGATGACTTGACCAAATGCCATGTTGATCACCTAAATGCTTACATGTTATACTATGAATTGAAATATGATGCGATATCCCTCTTGTTACACGTGTCCCCATGATTGTCACTATTGGCACGCACACGAGTACACATGCATGCATGAAACCGGGTTTTCCAAGATTGTATTTATACATGTTGAATCAACAACAAAACAAGAACATGACAAGGAGGTTGGTAGCCCAAGGAAGGGTGCTAGCCTCGGCTCACAAGAGAAATGGAACAAGAACATGACAAGGAGGTTGGTAGCCCAAGGAAGGGTGCTAGCCTCTGGCTCACAAGAGAAATGGAACAAGAACATGACAAGGAGGTTGGTAGCCTAAGGAAGGGTGCTGGCCTCTGGCTCACAAGTATACAAGTCAAGAACAAATCAAGACATGAAATACAAGACAAGACACGACTTACATACATGATTTGACTGAGACACGAAAAAGGTTTCCGAGACATGAGTTTTACCGAGGTTTTTGCATTCATACACGCATGTCAAGATATGGCTATGTATCTTATGCTTTCACTATTGCTTTAAATTAATATCTTGTATTGCTCACTGTTGTTATGCTTTCGCTATTGTTATGGTTAGCTAGTAGTTTGTACTCGCTAAGTATTCCATGCTCAGCCGTACTTTTATGTCGGCAGGTACTGTGGATGTCCTCGACCCCAAGCCTTGGGTCGAGGAGGAGTATGTAGAGGAGAGGGAGCCACCTATCCCATGGCAGTCTCTGGAGGATGGGAACTTGGAGGTGTGGCCATACCTCGACCACTGTTGAGAGGAGAGGGTTAGAGAGTTCCTTTTGTATTTTGAAAGGTGGGCATGTCCACCTTTACTTTGATTGTATTTGGTATATTTAACTTGGAATACTATTTGGAGTTATAGAAGAAAAGAAAAAGTTGGCTTATGCTTCCGCACTTATGTTTAGTTTCCGCGCTCTGATTATCATTGTATTATATTATGTTTAGCCTCTTGCATTACAGGATGGTTTGACAGGTACACGTAGTCACCTCTAAAGTATCCCTTAACTCCTAGGGGGTATTTTGGGGCGTGACAGCTACTTTAGGTCATATAGAATCTACATTAAAATTTTCATAAATTTTGGATTGCACAAAATGACCAAAATGCCCCTCTTATGATAAAGGAGATTTCGTCTATTTTTCACTTGATTAATTTATAAAACACCCTCATGCTACTTTAATTGTTCCAATTTTAAACTTATGTAATAAATTAATCTTGACAACCAAGAATATTAAAATAATTGATTCGAATACCAAGAAATTAAATTTCGGGTCTCTACAACAAGTCTTCAAAACCTGTAAAGGTTTGAGTCATGAGGACAGTCGACAGATCATGCTTAAAGTTATTGAGGCACATCTGGATGAGTTCCAACTGAGTGCACTTTTGAGGACAGTAGAAAGTCAGTGCTCTCCATCGGGCAATGAACTCTGTTATAGTCTCATTGTCCCTCTGCCTGGTTTCAATCAATTCTAGAACACCTACTCTTCGTTGGGTGTTGTAGAATTGTTTGCTGAATTCAGTCACTATCGTACTCCAATCAGGGATCAAAGCTTCAGGGAGGTTGGCATATCATGTGAAAGCAGCGCCCTCTAAAGATTGTACAAAGAGTTAGAGGCAAAGAGCTCTAGTCTTGGACGCCAATTCGCATCTTGAAAGGAAATGAGACAAATGTTGTCTTGGATATCCTGTCCCGTCGAACATCTTGAAGGTTGGTTGAACGAAGCCTGGCGGGAATGAAGCCGCATCCATAATAGCTGGATAAGGCTTCATAATCTTCCGAACATCTTCATCCTTTTCTTTGGCTTGCCGTATTTGATTGCGGATGGTCTCTTCGATTGCAGTCAAAAGAGACGGTGACACCCCTCCTATGAGTGATGCTTGGTCCGGGACTGGCCTTATATTGGGTACAGTTGGACGATTTGGAGGCGCAGGGGCGGTGCCCTGATTACTGCTATGTCCTTGGTACAATAATTGCGGTCTCGGTGCTGATGCAGATTTGAGAGTTGAAAACTGAGTAGCCAATTCTTGTATTTGAGACATCATGGCTGTAATTTCATCATCTTTGTACCGAAGCTGGGCTTGTAAGGCCGTCGTTTAATCATTTGATGGTGGAGGTACCGAAGTGGAAGGGTTATTCCCTTGACCTGCGTTCCATCCAAATTTCTCATCATGACCGCTACCGGTCGTTCTGACACTGGTCCCTGTAGCCGGAACAGATTCAGAAATTCTTCTTTTGCGAATTAGGCATTGGGCATTCCGTATAAAGGGTTTGGTGCATTGAAAACTTGTCGAGGCAACTCTTGCACACCTTCCTGCCTGATTGACTGAAGAACTAGTTCGTTGGAACCATAATCCTCGATTAGCAGGATTCCTCCCAATTCTCTTGGAGAGGTTATCGGGGTCGCTTCTTGCTCTGACTCCTCTTGGTTTCCATTGACATCAGGCTCTGGAGCCGATTGAACTAGGTCTTGGGCTTTTTCTTTACCTCTGGCCTGATTTTTGCGACTCCTTTTCCTTCTTGAAATTACTAAACCAGGAACAACTACTTCGATAGGTCTGGAAAATCCTGTCTAGTCTAAAGCGGCTAAAATAGCGGCGGCTGAACTCTGAGAATCTTACCTCCCTGATATGTTTTGCTTAGGCATTACCCTAGTCTCTTGGAACACTGGGGTTCTAAATTCTATCGCAACTGGGTTAAGTCTTGTGCCGATCATATTTACAGACACCCTTTCATACCTAGCATGCAACGCTCCGGTCTTCGATCTCTCCAGAATAGCGTGAACAGAAGGAGAAGGATCAGTCTTTCATTTCTAGTGAACAAAACGAACCTTGTCTGAGGCACCAGTTAACCTTTGATCTTTAGACCTTCTTGGTCTCAACCGATAGTTATATACTTTTCTTAGCGGGGTCGAAGGATATTTCTGGTTCCTGAGTTAAAGGATTTTCTCAGGAGTCTTCTTTCTGGGCATCTCAAAAGCGGAAGTGCTTCTATTCAGCACCTTAACCCTAGGGTCATATGGTGCTCTGGTTCTTCTTTTTGGTTCAGCACTTGATTTACCCCAAAATGGGCTTACATCTCTGAATGGAGGCCACTGGTGCTGATAACGGATAGATGTCATCATCGATGTGAAGGTTGTAAGGTTAGTGTCAGAAAGCATTCGGGCCCAGCCTAAGTAGCAAATTCCTGTCTGCCTGCTCTGAATTCAAAGTGTTTCTTGCATTAACAGCCAGATGATCTTGATCACGACTGTTAATGCCCCTTGCATTGTTTGCGGACACTTGCAAGCTTGCTTCTTCTTGCCTTGACTTAGTGACATCATTAGACAATGAACCTTCTTTAAAGAGAACACTTCTCTTGTTGGTTGTATACTACCAACTGTTCTCCATCTTGGAGAGGGAATTATCCTCGGATGACAAAGTGCCTGTCCATGGATATCCCCCTCCTTTGAGAGATCTCTGTCCATAGACCATGTCGACAGATTGGTCCGGACTCGTGTCCGTGAAGGGGCCATGCCTCCAACCCTCAAATTGGCTTGGGCCTGTGTTCCGGGCGATTGAGCCTTCAGTCCGTGGACAGTCTTGGATATCCGTCCGTGGACGGTCTTCAATTTCTTTTCGTGGACAGTCTTGGTCTTCTGTCCGTGGAAAGAGTTGGTATTCTATCCATGGACAGAGCTGGTATTCTGTCTGTGGATAGGGCTGGTCTTCTGTCCATGGATAGAGCTGGACTTCTGTCTGTGTACAGAGCTAGTCTTCTGTCCGTGGACAGTCTTGATCGTCTGTCCATGGACAGTCTTGATTTTCCATCCGTGGATGGTCTTGATTTTTTGTCCGTGGACGGTCTAGATTTTCCGTCCCTGGACGGTCTTGATCTTCTGTCCGTGGACGGTGCTAATCCTTCGTCCGTGGATGGCCTCGACTCTCTGTCTGTGAACAGTCTGGATCCTCTGTTCGTGGATAGCCTTGAAGTTCTATCTGTGGACAATCTTGGAGTCCTGTTTGTGGATAACACTTGATTCCCATCCGTGGGATGTTTTGGACCTTGGTGCGTGAACTCTGTCTGTGGACGTTTCTTGTTCATGGATGAATGCCTTGAGGCATATTCCCCAATTTCTTTGTATTTTTAAAAGTTATTGAAGGGGTTGTTTCTTAAGTCCTTGAGGCCCTTGGCCTTGTCCTTTTACCCTGGTGAAATTTGGGCAGCATCTCCCCCTCTTGGAGAATATTTTAAAGGGGAAGTTTTGATCGGTGCTAAATGTTATACTTAAAAGCACCTTAAACTTAACTTCTTAACCCTGTAGAGTATTTTTAAAAAAAATATTTTTATGCTACTTGGATGTTTATTTTTGTTTTAGGTTCATGCGCGAAAAAGAGATTAAAATTGAAGGTTTTAAGAGAATTAAATTAAAGGCTCAGAAGGATCTCAGGAGCAAAAGTGAAGAAGAAAAGATCAAAACATAAAACAAATAGGGGAAGTTCACCCTGGGCGATCGATCGCCCTCCCTGCATGTGGAGGATATTTAACTGCGGGAAAATTATATTTTGGGCCCAATTTGACTATTCTTAAAGGCCCAAATTTCGTAGGGAAAAAAGAAAAGAGTTGTACCCCAATTAGAAGTCATTATTCTATAAGGACTCTATCTTTCTCTATAAAAGGAGAGATTCTGGGTAGAGAATTTTGTAGAGATTTTGAATCAGAAAAATGATAAGCTTTGGAGATCAAGGAAGCCATAAAGAAGAATGCGGCAGCTTTGTCTATGAAGATGTTGTATTCTTTCCTCGCGATGAACTAATTTCCATTCTAGGGTTTCGATGAAACCCTAGCCAAGTAACTGTGTCGTTTTATTTTGTTTTTATTTTTGATTTGTTATTTGTGAAACATTGATTGCATAATGAGAGGGTTGTTTCAACAATCAGATTTATTTGAATTATATTTGATTTCAATAGAATTCTCAACCTTGTCTTAGGTTTTATGAAATTGGAATTAAAATCACTTGTGTTAATTTTCGTTAGAATTTAGGTTTTATGCAATAGTTTTAATTTATCGAGAGATTAAATTCGAAGATATTTTATGCTAAGGAAAGACGAGTGATTACACAACTGTAGATTAGTGTGTATTATTCATGCTAATCAAAGATACGATATGCTTAGGATATAATCCTTTGAACATTTCTTGATCAGTTGAGAGGGGACGTGTTGTCCTCGAACTGGAATGTTTGTAAATTAAGAGGTTAGAATAAATTCAGAATATAACTATTTATTAGGTTAGTGGTGGATTTGAAAACCCTAGATCTTCTCTCCAAAAGATTTAAAACCAGTAGTTGATAATTAATTTAGAAACCTTAACTAGTTTAATTAATTATTCTTAGTTTAATCAAGCAAAAATCAATTGTTCATCTCATTAGTTTAGATTTAATCTTGATAAAAGGTAACGAAACCAGCGCAATCTTTAGAAGTTCGATACCCTTACTAGTACTATTCTACAAAATTATTACTAAGAATGAATAATTTAAGATTGAGTAACGATTAAGTTCCAACAGCCAACTTGGACTGAGGGGGCTCATATCCAACAAGTCCTATGGTCGACCACAACGATTGCGACGTTTCCACTACGGATTGTTGGGATTTGGGACAGCCTGTTAGGCTTGGCCCAGGGTTTGACATAAGTCTGCCTTTTGGGTTGTCCTGTCGCAAAGTGGTTGAACCACCCTGTAATGTGTGTACCCGGTTGGGTACACTCTCTGTGGTGCACTCTGATTGGGATGCGCTATGTTCGTGGGGCATCCAATTGGATGCACCCAATCCGTGGCGCATCCTAGGGGATGTGACTGCTCCGTGGCACATCCTCTCAGGTGCAGCCTCTCCATAGGACATCCTGGGGAATGCCTCTATCCACGGTACATCCTTGGGGATGCCACTGCTCTATGGTGCATCCAGGGGGATGCACCCTCTCCATGGGCATCCTGGGGGTGCCCCTTGTCCGTGGTGCATCCTTGGGGATGCAACCTGTCTGGGTGTATCCTTGGGCATACACCTGCTCTGTGGTGCACCCTTGGGGAAGCACCCTGTCCGTGGACCTGATTGGGGTGACTCCTTCATGGAGGGGCAGCAGGACCCTAATTGAAGATTCGGCCAGTAGACCGAGACCTCATGATTGGGGCCGCTGCAACGTCCACCCAAGTAAGGGAGTGAGTCGCTGGGATCGGCATCGAATGGACATAGACCCTCCTCTTGATGGTGAGTACGTAGGCCGGACGAACGTAAACGATCTAGATTATCCTGCACCAACACCGAAGAAAAATAAAGGAATTGATTACTCACTTTCCTTTTTTTTGTTTTTCTTTTATTTTTTTAATTCTTCATCAAAGATGAGAGGAGAAGAAAGTCCCACCGGGTGTGCCATTAATTTGTAAGAGTAAAATTTATCTTTGCTTATCAAATTTTCTTTATTGTTGTATGGATTTTATTGTTTGTTGTGAGTTCCAATCTGAGTAAACTCAGATTGTTAAATTACCTACCCTATTTGGGGAAGAACCTCTGATTAAGAAGAACAAAATTTGAATAAAGTATTTGTATTTATTCAAGGGGATTGCCCAGATACCATGTAGGCATTACAATTGCCCTATTGAGGTCTTTGTATTTACAGAAAAGAAAGAGAATGGTGGTGACCATTTTTATGAGGCTCACCTGATGTTTTCCACGACAGGGGAGATCTTCTTCTTCCTTGCTATTTGTTGTTGATTTGCTGTTGCTTGCTGTTGTACTTTCAATGAGAGGAGAGAGTTTTCTCTTTTCTTTTTTTTTTTCCTTTTTGCTTCGTGTGGGTTTCTTTTGAAAAACCCTCATTTTATAGGTTTAAGAGAGTCTTTTTTGGTCTTTCTCTTTGACTCCTCTATTTTAGGGAAGTCAACTTAAGCTCTCCTCTTAGAGGGTGCCAGCTCACGGGTCTCCCTTATCTGGGAGACTCCTCAAGCTCAAGAGAATCCTCTTCTTTTGAGGACTCTTGTACCAGGTGTGAGCATGGAGATTTTTCACCCACTCACTTATGGTTCGATTGAGAGTCGCCACTTATTCATTCTTAGGGATAGGTCCCGAGATTTATTGGATAAAGAATTATGGTCTATCAGCCATTAGGGTAAGCGATTCGATTAAGCCCCGGTGAATGTATTAGGCACCCTAGGACCCCCATTTTATAATGGTTACCTACTCTCTAAATTTAACCTAAGTTAAACTCAAAACTAATTTAAATGCCTAAGTGTTTAATCAAATGTTAATCCAAGAAAGATAGAAAGCTAGCTAAGTTAAGGTCGAATCCGGGTTGGGTTGCCTACGTACTCACATAGAGGTGAGATCAGATCGAGCATAGTTCTGATACATGAGCACGTGCCAAGGCTAGGGGTATGTGTGTATGTGCATTAGGTAGCCAGGAGTTTAGCCCGTAGGCTAGGGTTTAGTTGACTGGGTTGGTTAAATGCAAGATTTAGGTTTAACCGTGGTCAGAAGGGTGTTAACCCTGGTTAAGTGACTAACCAAGGTCAAGAAAGCCTAGCAAGCATATTTTTGGTCTTTTTGGATTTTTTGAATGTTTTTAGTATTTTCTGAGATTTTTCATAAAGGGTTAAGTATCTTAGCCATGGTTAAAGTTAACCGGGGTTAGGTTAACCCCGGTTAAGGGTGCTGGACAGGGTAAAAATTACCACAAAAGATCATTTTAGTCTCCTCAAAATATTTTTGATTTTTCTGACATTTTTTCAAAATTTTCCTGATCCAGAGCCGTTTAACCATGGTTAAAAGTTAATCACAGATTAGTTTAACCATGGTTAAGGAACCAAAAGGGTCAAGGTGGGTCAAGGGTACCATGGCAAGGCCTAGACTGGCCTCCTACCCGGTCTGGGCCCTGTGCAAAGCCCAAAGAAATCAAAATCTAGAAATGGAGGTAAATAGATTACCTCCATTTCAAACTTCCAACTATCCTGGTTTGCAAGACTATGGTTAGGTTAAGGGTTAACCCCACGGGGTTAGGGACCCACATGGGTGATCAGTGATGTGCCCAAAATGTCCTGGGCCCTTAGGTGGGCCCTGGAATGGTCTAAAAATGGGTCCAACAGGGCTTTGAACAATCTCTACATAAAATAACAAAATGACAATAGACCATCTACCACCATTCAACTAGTTAGCAAACTGAGAGAATTTTGACCATGGTTAAGAGGTCTAGGAGTCCTGGAAAAGTCAGGGTAGGTAGCCAGGAGTGTGAGGGATCAAAATATGGCCCTGGATTAGACCAGGGCCCACCCAAAAAGCAAGATAAAGCCACTGTAAAACATGGTCCAGTAATGGCGGTAGATACTCTACCGCCATTACTGGTATTCTATAGAAATTGTATTTACCCTTTTGGGGGTTGCACCAGGACTACACCAGGGGATCCATCATGGACTGAGGGTCCCCTAAGAAGCAAAGGGAGATGCCACGTAGGTTGGAGGGGTCTTGTACCTGAGCTGCACCTTCAAGGGGGTTCCCCATATCTACAAAGAAGATAGGGGACCCCTGTCCTTAGGCTGAAAGCAAGTAAAACAAAATTGAAATGACCTCTGGAGTAGGACTAGGGGCCTTACATGCGTTTATAGAAAGCAAAATGGGTAGGAAATGACCCTACCCTTATGGCTTCAAATCTTCAAGGTGGTGTACAGTATTGGTGTAGGGTGATGGTGAACAGGAAGGATGAGGGCAGGCCTGGATAGCTCCTGGGGGTGGCTTAGGCTTCTTCTGAGGTGAAGACAAGGGTTGAGGACAGCTGAAAATCCTACAGGGGTTTAAGGTGGTGTTTTCTTGGATCCTCCCTAAGCTTGAGGTATGGGGGTATTTATAGGGTTGGATGAGGCTTATGGTAGTTTAGGGATGAACTTAGGCGTGGGGGACACTGTGCAGGTGGAGCACAGGTGACCCAGGGAATGTAGTATGCGAGTTTTGCAGAAATGGGGTATTGACGGTAGATGATCTACCGCCAATTCATGGTTTATACACAAATGGGCCAGACACACCTTCCCTTGGCCTATACCACTGCTGATTTTGCCTATATAAGGTAATGGTGATGAAGCCATTACCGCCAACATGGATGTTTTCAAAATGCACATAGTGGGCCCCACCCTAACGGCTCTAAGGGTTTGTGGGCCCATGTTTGGGCCCACAGAAGGGTCTGGGTTGGTTTTTGATACTTTTGGGCCCAAGCATGGGCTTTAGGTTTAACCTAGGGTTTAACTAGGGTTAAGTCTAAGTTTAGGGTTTGGGTTTTGTCTAGGGTTTGTCCTAGGGTTAGGTTGAGCTAATCATGATTAAATTGGTTAACCAGGGTTAAAAAGGGGTGTAAAAATGGGATGCTGACACCAGGTTTCCCCTTTTTGGGGGCAATCTTAATACCTTTCGAAAAGAAGGATCTTTAATCACATGTTTTCCTAGGAAATAGGACATAGTCCTAATCTTATCATAATTATGGGGTGCCATGTGGTATCCCATGTGATTACAAAAGAGGGGATCCTTATCTTGGGATCCCCCACAACTTTGGCAAAGACTCCTTCTTATCCAGGAGTCTCTGCCCTATAACAGTCAAATACTAACTATCAGCTGGGGACAGACTGACCTAGGCCAGTCCATGGACTTAAGGGGTAAGACCATAGGTCTCGCCCACTGACCAAAGGGTATGACCATAGGTCTTGCCCACGGACCAGAGGGTGAGACCGTAGGTCTTGCCCACAGGGTGAGACCATAGGTCTTCCCCGTGGTCTGGGATTAGGTCCCATACCAAGCATGGTGATGGTTGGTCCATGAGGTTTTAGCCCTCATGGTTTAGACATGTGTCAGTCTCTAGGAAGCTGACACTTAAGTTCGATCCCTGGGGATTTATTCTCACGGGTTGGACATGTGTCAGCCTCTTGGAGGCTGGCACTCAGATTTGATCCGTGAAAGTTTATCCTCACAGATTGGACATCTGTCAACCTCTTGGAGGCTGACACTCAAGAGTTATCCGTGGGGTTTTAACCTTCACAGATGTGATACGTGTCAGTCTCTTAGAGACTTACATTAAAGGTTCATTCGTCAGGTTCTAATCCTCACTGATCATACACGTGTTAGCCTCTCTGAGGTTGGCACTTAGGGTTGAATCCGTGGGATTTTAATCCTCACTGATGGGATACGTGTCAGCCTCTCAGAGGCTGGTATTTAGGGTTGAAGCTGTGAGGTTCACCCTAACATATCAAAACCCTCTTTTGCCTTGCTGGGTGACACAAAAGCCAATCATCGACATTTAATGCTAACAGCTAAAGGCTTGCGCGTGTCATAGGCACATGCCAAATTAAACCATCTCTTCGTGAGATGGTGATCTGGTGTGTGCCATTGCACATACACCTCGGCAATGGACGGTGAGATTTCACTGCCCACAATCACCACCCATAACATTGGTGGTTGGGCTTCGCGCATGCTAAATACATGCGCACCAGTTGGCCATGGGCTGGCTCACTGCCAGCTCGCTTAGCATTAAATGCTGGCAGAAGAGAAATAATGACCCACGGACACTCCTTTATGTCAGTCCTTAGGGGTCTAACACGTGGTTAGGGTTTTTCGTCGCGGACAGACCCTCACTTAAGCTCTGCGGACAGACTCTATAAGTCCATCCGCGGTCTAGTCAATAACTAACCCACTCCGTGACCATAAATGGCCAAAGACTCAACCCAGACTAAGGGTTTGACCCATGGTCCCACCATTTCTTGGTCCGCGGACTGACTAAGGTCAGACCCTGGTCTGCAACCCAAATAGGCTTTGGACCTGACCTAGTCTACGGGTGAGACCCATAGTCTCATCCCTTTAATTTGCGGACTGACCAAGGTCATTCCTTTCCCAGCTGATAGTTAGATAATAACTACCATGTGGCAGAGAGTCCTTGATAAAAAAAAGACTCTCTGCCAGTTTTGGGGGATCCCATGATAGAGATCCCATCTTTTTCTCCAATAAAAGAGTGTCATATGACACCGCATCTGAAAAGGGGAGTAATCTCTCCTATTTTCTTGGAAGATAAGATTTTTTCCCTTTTAGAGAAAAATGTATTATCCTCACAGGTTTTCCAGAAAGGAAAACCAATTTGGAGTCCTTTAAGAAAAATGACTCCCAATCGTATCAGGTTTTTCTAAGATAAAATAAACCAGTTGTCAAGAAACTCCCACAGAGGGAAAAAGAGAAAAAAACACAACAATAATCCGAGAGAAGAGAGAGAAAAATAACTTTCTTTTCTTTTGCAGGAAAACAACAACTAAAGAGGAAGAAGAAGGATCTCCCATCAATGGAGAATATCAGATGAACCCCCAATATGGCCACCTCTCTTTCTTTTTTCCCTTTTTGGATACAAAGACCTCTATGAGTTATCTTGTAAAGCCTATGTGGGATTTGGGCAACTCCATTGAATAAATAAATATATTTTATTAAAATATTTGTTCTTCTTTAATTCTTCTTAATAAGAGATTCTTCCCTAAATCGGGAAGGTAATTAACAATCCGGGTTTGCTTGGATTGGAAGGATATCCCCCACATAAAATAATAAACTTCATACAACAATGAAGGTAATCTGACTGTAAGGTTCAAGATGTCAATCACCAAAAGACCACTTGAAATTTGCGCGTACAAATTTCTAGCACGCCCGGTGGGACTCTCTTCTCCTTTCATCTTTGATGAAGAATAAAAAAAAGTAGAACAAAAAAGGAAAGTGAGTAATCATTTCCTCTATTTTCTTGTTGGTTTTGTGCAGGATAATCGAGACTATATGCGTGCGTCGGGCCTACGTCCTGACGATTAATTGGAGGGTGTATGTACCCCCGATGCCAATTCCAGCAACTCAGCTACTCACATGGGCTGAGGTAGAAACAGCCCCAGCCAAGAGGGTTCGGCCAACTGGTCAGACCCCTGCCAAGAGGCCGCGGTTACCAGACTATGTCTCTATTGAGAGGCCTCTGCTCACAGCAAGAGTAGGACTTTATACATCGGCATGTCACAAAGTTCGTTGGCATGTCACAAAGTTCGTGATGCTAGAAGAAACTTTGTGCAAACGGTCCTTGGACGGTATTTTAATGAGGTGCTTCTAAGGAAATGAAATTGACCAAGTCATGGAAGAAACTCATATTGAGATCTGTGGAGCCCACCAAGCTGGGCCCAAGCTTCAAATGCTGCTAAAAATATTGGGCTACTACTGGCCCACGATGATCACTGGTTGTCTTGAATATGAAAGGAAATGCAAAGTATGTTAGCTTTATGCCGACTTTATACATCGGGCTCTAGAGCCTCTTCATATGACATGTTTATGGCCTCTCGCGGCATAGGGAATGGATGTCATAGGTCCATTCACCCCACCATCATGGGCATCAATACATCCTGATTGTGATAGACTACTTCTCAAAATGGGCCGAGGCCGAAGCCGTCGCTATCAAAGAGGTCAAACACCACTCAGTGGTAGACTTCATCCAGACCAACATCATATACTGGTACGAAACTCCTGAAAGCATCATCACGGATAATGGGTAACCTATTCGGAGCACCCCTATACATAAATTGTATGTCAAATTTGGCATAAAAAAACAATTCCACCCGGTATTATGCAGTCACGAATGGTCTCGCCGAAGCCTTCAACAACACTTTGGGCAAAATCCTCAAGAAAGTTATGGACAAAAACAAATGGGACGGGCATGAACACTTGCCCGAAGCACTCTGGGCATACAGGACTACTTGCCAGACTCCAACTTCGGCCACGCCATATTCGGGTCTTTGGCAGTGAAGTAGTTCTCCCCTTAGAAATTCAAATTCCTCCCTAAGGATGGCAATTCAGCAATCTATCACAAAAGAAAACTCGGCTAAGGTTCGTCTTGCAGAACTTGAAACTCTTGATGAACATCGTCTCCAAATCCAACAAAGTTTAGAGATGTACTAGCAAAGGCTAACAAATGTCTTCAACAAAAGAGTAAGACTAAGGTCTTTCAAAATAGGAGATTTGGTCTTAATGGTCAGGACTCCAATCAACATCACTCTTCAAATCAAGGGAAAACTCGAACCAAAGTAGGAAGGGCCCTACATCATCGAGAAGGTATATTCCAACAGACATACCTGTTGACTTCAATTGATGAAGAGCGAATCATCCCTCAAACCAAGGCAAGATTCCTAAAACGATATTACTCCTATGAATCAAAAGAAAAGTTCGCTAGACCAAAACTTCAAAAAACATGGTCTAGGCAAAAATTAGAGCACCAAAAAGACTTGTTAAGTTGAAAATTCGAAAGGATGGCTTAGGCAAAACTTAGAGTCGAAATCGAAGCTCGCTAAGTTGAAAACCCTAAGGGGCAGTTAGGCAAAAATTAGAGCGAAAGATTTGCTAAGTTAAAAACCTGAAAGGGTGGCTTAGGCAAAAATTAAAGTCAAAACAAAAGGCCCGCTGGATCAAAACTTCAAAAGATGGTCTAAACAAAAATTAGGGCAACAAAAAACTCGCAGACTAACACTCCAATAGTCAGTCTAGGCAAAAATTAGAGTGATTTAACAGGCTTCTAAATACGAGCTAAAACTGTTCATCGTGCTTCAAAAGTGTCTAAGATACAAGACCGAAGTCAAAACCCTCCTAGATATAAACAAAAACTACCTATTCGCTCTTAGAATGCGAATTCGTGCTTCAAAAGTCTTTAAGATACAAGATCGAAGTCCAATCCTTCCTAGGTATGAACGAAAACTACCTATTCGCTCTCAAAATGCGAATTCAAGCTTCAAAAGTCTCTAAGATATAAGACCGAAGTCAAAACCCTCCTTGGTATGAATGGAAACTTTCTATTCACTCTCAAAATGCTAATCTAAATGCCCATTTTCTTGAACTACGTTTGGCTTGATCCTATTATTGGTACGTAGGCAGACTGAGAAAGTAAACTTGGGTTCAACCAGTTCTTCTAAAAGAATACTATCCCCCTAAGATACAAAATCATCGTTGTTGTCCCTCAATATGGGTGAAATGAAGAAGATTGATGCCTGATATATCAAGAAGAACCAAAACTCAAATAAAGGACTTCTCACCATTAAGGGAATGTACTCAAAAGAAGCATAACTGCTGACTACAACGGACGAACAACGAAATATCTCTCCCGACCAATGTAAGATTCTCAAAATAATACCATTCATGAGGATCAAACAAATGCCTGGTAGACCAAAACTTCAAAAAAGGTCTTGGCAAATTAGGGCACCAAAAAGCTCACTAAGTTCAAAACCTGAAACGGCGGCTTAGGCAAAAATTAGAGCACCAATGACTCGGTAAGTTGAAAATCTAAAAGGACGGCTTAGGCAAAAATTAGGGTCAAAATTAAAATGCCCACTAGACTAACACTCCAAGAGTCAGTTTAGACAAAAATTAGGGCAACAAAAAAAGCTCGCAAAACTAATACTCCAAGAGTCAGTTTAGGCAAAAATTAGAACAATTTGACAGACTCTTGAATACGAGCTAATAAGAATCATCATTTCTCAAAGAATTGCCCCTAAAATACAATTCTAAACCTTCCTAGGTACGAATGGAAACTACCTATTTGTTCTCAAAATACAAGTCTAAACCTTCCTAGATATGAACGGAAATTGTCTACTCCTAAATTATGAGTATAAAATCACTGCTATCCTAAACTAGGTTTGGCTTGATCCTATCATGGGTACATAGGCAGCCTGAGAAATTAAACTTGGGTTCAGCCAGTTCTATTAAAAGAACACTATCCCTCAAGGATGTAAAAAAAAATGGCATAGGTCACATGACCAAATAAAGAACCTTTATTTATTCTTGTTAAGGAGTTACAACAGGTTCAAGAATTACAGTAGGAGGGTTTACATTTACTAGAGGGCTTGGAAATGATAAATTTACTTGTGCGGTACGTTGTTCCTCATGTAAACGCGCAACTTCCATACAAGCATCTGCCAACCCCTCTTTTACTTTAATAATCTCTCCAAGGGTCCTTTGACCTTGCTTCCTTACCAGCCTTCCAACTGATAATTTAAAACTAAACATTGCCAATTCGGCCTCCTTGGATTCACAAATTCTTTTGGCCTCAGAAGCTCTGGTTAAAGCATCTTTCAATTGCTGACAAAGCTTGTCTACCTCAGCATCTGCAGCCAGCTGATCTCCTATAGCTTGAAAAGTTTATCACGTAGATCATTAGCAACTTTTGTTAAGTCTTTTATTTTTCGGGATGTGCCGCTAACACACCCCTCACTTGTACTTCAAGACCACTAACCAGGGCGATGCTATTTAATCGATAGACCTTCTAGGCTGAACTTATCCAAGCCTCGGCCTCTCACTGCATGAGCGAGTCCCTGACTCCCAAACGGTCGAGAATATTGAAAGTCAATATGCAGTCATCCTTCATCTGATCAAATTCTTCAAACTTTCAATCAAGTAATGAGATTTTCAAGGCTTGAAGTATATGTCTGGCACTCTCTACATAAGCATCAACGATAAATTTGGAAGGACGCGTAAGAGGAGTGTGTCTAGGGACTCCGAAAGTAAATTTCAAAGAATCAATTATTTCTCTGACAAGGCCTACAAAAAAAAAAGTGGAAATCATCAGATATGAAAATAGCTGAGGAAAAGACAACGAAGAAAAGAAATTAAATTACACATCAGGAATTCCAGAAATGGTCTCAAAAATCATCCCTGTTCTCTGACCATCTGTCAAAGGGAAGTTCAACTCCTTGAGATCCCTCTTCAAGTTGATCAGTTGGAAGAGTGGATGGTGTATATTCAGGCGATGGGGTCCTGGTAAGGAAAGGTAATTCTTGAGACGCCGACTCCTCATCAATGAGCAGTGTGAAATAAGGAACTATTTTCATTCCATTCAAATCGGCACTCTGGTCTTCTTCCTGAACATAAATCTCAGAAGTTCCCGATCTAGGCTCTTGATCTGCCTCAGCTTCTGGCTCTACCTCAGCTTCTAAATCTGCTTGTGTTTCGGCTTTAAATGTTGGCATGTGGGCATTATCCTCTAGCCTCACATCAGACTTAGTTGGTACCTCTATTTCGGGCTCTACTGATACCTCTGCCTCGGTTTGGAGAAAAACACCCTCGGGGTTCCTGTGTTGCTTCAGAATCAACCGGTCTCCTAGGCTCAGCTAATGCTTCATGTTCTATCTCAAGAACTTCCTGCGCAGAGTTGACACTTGCCATATTCACTATCAATGCTGCCTCGGTTCTTGTAAAACCAGACGCTTTGAAGGCTGCCACGCTCAAAATTCATGGCACAAATCTTGACGTGCACACGAATCATGAGGTATGACCTTAACTCAATCCAGAGTCTAATATCAAGGACTCAATGTTTCTTGTAATACACTAACAAAATTTCATTCACAATTTAACACCAAAAATTAATATATCCCAAATGATCAAAACATGGTTCTTATCCATAGGAGCAGATGTTGATCATCCAAGCACTCCTTTACATTCATAACTCAATGAATCTAAAATAAGAGACATCCCTAAGGCTCCGTTCTTTTGGTTGGACTTTTAAAAGTCAGGAACATTAATAGTTTGGAACAAGAGGCAAGAGTATGAGAGAATAGGGGAGAAATTTTTTTAACTCTTTTACACAATAGTATCTCAGATTTATCAGTTAAGTTAATTAGAAGTTCCACATGTATGGAACTTAAAAAATCCAAAAATTTTGGTGGATCAAACTTGAAAGTTCATATTTGTAGAACTTTTGCAGTCTATGGAATTATATATGTAGTACTAGACATTAAGTAAAATTAGGCATGAAACATGAACATTCTAGACTTCAAAAGTTTCACAAAAAGAACAGACCCTAAAAGAATTAACTACATCAACAACTATCCAAAATCTCAACACATAAAGAAACTCAAATAAATTAGTAGGAGAACATGTCCACACCTCTCCAATTAGATAGTCAAGACACCTCATTCATTCTTATTACTTCTAATAGATGATCAAAAGGAATGAGTTCACAAGCCAGTAAGTAAAGAATTACTACCCTTAAAATAGATTATATAATCAGAATATCACTAACAAGATTACAACTATCCATTCTAAGGTCCAAGGTTCATGGTCTCATGCAATGCAAAAATTATACTAAGTTACGCAACAATTCTATCATGATAGCATGAAATGATATGCACATTCTTTCTAAACATACAAGCACACATCCATGAATGCATCACATAATTATTATATATATTTTTTCAAACCGTAGAGGTGACCATATCAGAAATTGCATATCAAATATAACCGGTCTTATAGAAACCCACCAACTAGAGTAATCCAACTTACAAGCAAGGATCAATGCCTCTAGGATCCCACTTTATAGGTCAATAGCGAGGATAATCAGACTATCCGGGCACTCCACATGTATATCGTGGTTTCAGAAGCTTTCAATCCATGAGTCTCAATTGCCCAATCTATTTCCTTAGGGATTCAAACCCAATGAGCTTTATCAACCAAGCAAGTCTATGGATAATCTTGATGTCGTACGTACAGTAATGGGTTTACATACCGTAATGGGTGGTATTTACAACAACAGCTATAACCATTGTGCAATGGGAACCTCAAAATCCTCACCTGATCATAGCTATCCTAGTCATATGTCTGACTCACTATGGATAATTACTGCAAATTCTCTACATTATTATTCATAATACAATCCCCCTGCTTAAAGTATATAGAACATGACATACTACTTTTTAGACTGTCTGAGATTGGGCTTGGGCTGAACTTAGCTCGGGCTAATCCCTGCCGGACTGTCGATCCTAAAGGGGTCTTATAGTCTTTTCATTTTCTGATGTGTTTGTTGACAAGAATATATACACAAGTGAAAGATCACAGGCTGAACTTGTTTTCTCAGCGAATCCTTAGGCTCAGGAGGAGGGGGATTTCCCCAGCAGATCCTAGCTACCACCCACCATTTGCTCTCTGTCTGTACAAGTCTCCTTGTTCTAAATACACTGATCCTCTTCTTTTCTTTCTTTATTTATATATAGCCGTTCATCATCTTTCCATGCTTGTTTTCGGCCATTTCTTTTCCAGGAAACCAGAACTATTTCCTGCAAGCAAGCCATAAGGAGAGATTTGCATGAACCCAGAGAGAATTTGGAGAGAGAGAGAGAGAAATCAAAGGCAGAAGAAGTGAGCGATTCAAAGAGTACCTGATGAACACTGTCCAAGCATGAACTTTAGAGTTGAAACTGTGGAGGAAAAAGAGATGATCAGCTGTGAAAAGGTAAGACTTCGAAAAGAGAGAGAATAGGAAAAAAAGGGTTGACTGAAGAGATCGAGGAGAAGACCTCTCAGAGAGAGAGAGAGAGAACAATCGCATTTTGGGACTTGTCTCTTTCGCCTCCCAAAAGTCTTACTTTACAGGGAAAAATATATATGAAGAAATCTCTATCACATTGATTGGAAAGCGATCCCAAACAGTGAAGAAAAACTGTTTCACTAAATCCAATCAGAAAACCCAGTTGGGTAAATTACCACTGCCCCCTCTCGAAATCCTTAAACATCTCTTGAATCTGAAACCTGATCAGTTGGCTACAGAAACATATTAATTTCTTTGATATACTAAGCGGATATGATATTTGATCCTCCTCGTTTTCTTCTTGATCAATATCAATCTTTGCTTGCTCACATACATTCTTTACCGTTTTAACTTCCAGCTTCAGTTCGAATCAAAGCCAGAAAGATTGAAGAAAATCCATTTCTAAAGGAATCCAAAGGAGAGAGAGAGAGAGAGAGAGAGAGAGGTCTGTAATCATATTGAATCCACAGCATCAGATCTTTAAAGGGTATGTAATCTTTCAACTTTTCTTTTCTTTTCGTATATATATGTATTCATGACGAGATTTTAGCTCACTGAAACTTCGAAGACAACGAGTTCGATGTTCTTTTCTTCTTTTCGTTATATTTATGGTGAAAGATCGTTTGAGTTCAGTTAAAAATCCATCGCTGCTTACTGCGGGAATCGCACCATTTCTCTATAATCTACAGTTTGCAGCTACCACAGCTCCACCATTGTTGCCTGCAACCTAAATACTGTATCTCTCCCTCTCTCTCTCCAAATTTCACTTTCTTTCACTTTTAACATATCAACACAAAAATCCCATTCTTTTTTTGGAAAATTTCAACTTTTACCATTTCATGTACCCTACAGTTTCTGCAGCTTGAAATTAGGGTTTGATTGATGCTCCTGTGTTCATGGTACTAGTAAAATTTACACGTTACTTTTGGTATAAGCCCACCTTAATTGCTTGCAATTCTTTTCATTTCTTAGTCTTATTCATTCATTTATTTTGTTTCTGATCAGGGCTCATCTTGGTTTTCATTGCAGCTAGAACTGCACGCTAACAGCAGTAGCTAGCCCACAAAAAATATATATTAACAATATTGCTGTTGGTGATGGCATTTTCATCGAATTCTCCATGTGCTGCGTGTAAGTTCCTCCGGCGAAAGTGTCAACCGGAGTGCGTGTTTGCGCCGTATTTCCCACCGGACCAGCCACAGAAGTTTGCAAATGTCCACAAGGTTTTTGGTGCAAGCAACGTGGCCAGGCTGCTCAATCAGCTACACCCCCATCAAAGAGAGGATGCCGTGAATTCCCTGGCTTATGAGGCCGACATGCGTCTCCGAGACCCAGTTTACGGCTGCGTCGGCGTCATTTCCCTGCTACAGCACCAGCTCCACCAACTCCAAATGGATCTTAGTTGTGCCAAGTCTGAGCTCTCTAAGTACCAGCAGAACATAGGCATCACCAGCCACGGCCTCATCGCGGCTGCGGCTGCGGCTGCCGCTGCTGCGGCCGCTGCCACTACCCACAATCATCCCCACTTGGGGATAGGTCTCATAGGCGGCCTCGACCACCACCAACACCAACACCAATTCTTCTCCAGGGATCAACAACATGCCTTGAGGAGTTTTGATGCTAATAATGCCTATGATGCAAGCCTTGTCACCATGAATGTCTCAGCAAGCATTGGACAATTGGGACAGTTCCAGCAACCCCGAGCAGCCGGTGGCCACCATCGAATTGGACCCTCTTAGGGTTACCCCTTCATGGATCATATACTTTACTACACCCCATAGCAGGAGGTAAATTATCCATTCCTTTTTTTTTATTAAATTTTTTTCATTCAATTATTGTTATTAATTATAACCGCTTTTTTTTTTCTGTGAATAAGCTCCTTTTTTTTTTGGTAATTAATAAGCTCCTTGAAAGAAGGTTAGTTTCCATCCTTGTATCTTAGAATAATATCTGATTTATCTGTGAACTTAATCATTTAATAGAAGAGGGATATCTTAGCTCAATTTTTTTTTATAAAAAGATGCAATATTGTATAGATAATGAACTTTGTGTTGGAGAGGAATAGAACATCATTTAGAGTTTCAAGAAAATACTATGGGTACGATCTTAATTTGTGTTGTGGCCCATGCATCCATCCTCCATATACTGAGATTTATATACCCAGATCGATGAACAATATAGCATATGACCAGTAATTATCAGAATTGTGAAGCATGTGCGTGAGAGTTGGAATTAGGGTTTCAAAGACTAATAGGATCCCATCAAGAGGAGGGCTAAAGTAGATTCTCTAAATTTTTTCATTTTCACCTTTTCTGTGAGTTTTGTGTGTGAACTTGATAGCCTTCAATGCATGGTAGCAAAACCTTTAGTAACTGTGTTTTTCTTTTGGCTCAGGATCCTCTCGAGTTCAACTCGAGAGAATCTCTCGAGTTGGAACCCCTAGAGGTCGCCACGTGTCTCCTTTGACACCCCTTAACCATGGGTAAGGTTCACCCACCCCTAGGGTTCACTCACCCATCCTTGGTTTTTTTTTTTTAATTAATTATTATTTTTTAAATTAAAAAAATATTTTTAATATTAAAAAACTCTAAAAACAGTTTTTTTAATTTAAAAAATAATAATTAATAAAAAAAAACCAAGGATGGGTTAGTGAACCCTAGGGGTGGGTGAACCTTACCCATGGTTAAGGGGTGTCAAAGGAGACACGTGGTGACCGCTAGGGATTTCAACTCGAGAGATTCTCTCGAGTTGAACTCGAGAGAATCCTGTGCCTTTTCTTTTTGATAAGAGAATGCAAGTTATGCTTATTCTCCTTCAAAATGCCCAGAATGTTCTCAGCAATTTTTTTTAAGAATCACACACACACACACCAATTCAACATGCACACTCAGAATTTAGTGTCCTCTGATTTTAGAAACCAATTCAACATGCATACTCAGAATTTAGTGTCCTCTGATTTTTCTCATGCTACAGCATGGCATTTTTTGAGAATCACACACACACACACACACACATACATATATATATTCAAGTTTTTTAATCTATATATACTTAACATATATATGTGATTTTATTAATTAAATTTTTTGTTGACAGGCAGGTTTCCAGCTTCAAAGGATTGAGTTGCTAAAAAGAGAGAGTGAGAGAGAGGTCCTTTTCCAATCCTTAGAGATATACAGTACTGCCCTTTTATATGCAATTTTTGTTCTCTCTAGTGTTGTCACCCTCTTTTTTTCTTTTTCTTTTTTCTCTGTCATCTTCCTTAAAAACTGTTACTCTCAGCTCTGTATTACAGTAACAAAGAAAGACAGATCATAGGGGTTACTCTTTGTTCTTACCCATCTGCATGTGTTTTCCTTTTACACGGATTGATCAGTTATTATCAATGTGATCAAGCGCTTAGAATATGGGAGTAGTAGTTACATGATGGAGTGTCATCATCTGGATCGTTCAGTCCGCAGGCCATGGAGGATCTTGGTAATATATTGGTAGCGCACGTGCATGATGCGATGCACCTTAATTACTATATATCTCTGAGTCTTCATTTTAATCTAGTAGCGGAGGCCCACACGTAAATATCCAAATATCCTACCTAGTAGACCTTCTTTCCTCTTATATATGAAGAGATGCAGTAGTGTACTATTTTCTATTATAATCACACATTTAAGTTATCTTGAGTTTTGACATTTAGGATATTGAATTTTCAAATAAGAACATTACATTTACTAGAAATAAAAGAAATGTTGCTAGAGATATTCGTGAAATTAATGAGAAGTGGGGCTGGAATATATCAGCTCAATATAGATGATAAACTGGCCAGTAGATAGGAAAGCTACTTAATAAAAAGAAGGAAACCAGATTGTAGATTATAAAGCAATGTCATTGGATCAGCATGATTGAATGGCATGAATTTCACTCACCCACCCAAAAAACAAGAAAAAGGCACGAGTGATCATTGTACCTGGATGCTTTGTTTCTTTTGATCACTAGGATACTATTCTAACCATACCTTTGCATAATAAGGGCATCTCTAACTCAAATGTTTTCTATTATTCAATTTTAGAGAGATTTAGAAAATATTTAGAATATGACCGTCTACTTTTTTTAGACCTTACACAGGCTATAGAAATGGCAATTTTCTCACATTCCATTGGAAGGTCTATAAACATCCAATGGACTGATTTTTTGTCGCATTTCTCTCTAAGGACTCACTTTGACATCTAAACGACAGATTTTTTGTGGGGCTGTTCACTATAATTTCTAGTGAGTGAATTTAGTAACATTTGCTAGTCTTTCTCACCTTTTGAACATTTTTTTACCGGATAAAGCTTCCGAGACCCTCATAGGGTCGAGACCTCCGGGACCATGCTCTAAGAGAGCAGGATTTCAGGTGGAGCCCACCATGTGAAATGGGCCCTGCCTGAAATCAAGCTCTCTTAGAGCATGGGCCCTAAGAGGGTCTCAGTAGCAAAGTCCTTTTTTACCACAAAAACACTTTGCACGTACTCACGGCTTCTTTTATTTGCCATGTAATGTTTTGATAAAAATGGGATCGACTATGCCATCTTATTATATAGGACTTTGCTATAAGACCCCCTTTGGTCTGAGACCACCGAGACCGTGCTATAAGAGCATGGGATTTCAGGTGGGGCCTATATTATTATATATAAGCACATTTATCCTATTATATAAGTACATTTTTAGGGGAAACAAGGGATGACTAGTGTTGTCAGAATTGGATCAGAACCGGACCAGACCAACCGGTCGAATCGGGAACCGGACCCTAACCGGTACCAAAACCCTCCGAACCGGATGGAATTCAAAACGGGGTGTTTTCCATTATATAGAGCAGTGAACTTGGACATGAGACCTTTGGTTCGCATGCCTCATTGAGAACGTGAGAGGGAATCCTCAAAACCATCCCCATCTTTAGCCATGGACTCCATATGAGAGAAAACCAACATCGCCATTTTTAGCCATGGACTCCTTATGAGAGATAGAGAAAGGTCTTTTCTTTTTAGGGGGGGAGCAAACAAGGGATTTCGTGTTGGGAAGAAGACCCAATTCTCCAAAATATCTTTATTAGGATTTGGTGTCATTTTATACAAAGTAAGTAATGATTTATGATCCAACAGTGGAAGAGGGCAGGGTACTCCCAAATGAGCTTTTTTGGGGTTTCACTGCTCGCCGGGCGAATCAGCCTGTCGAACCGGTCGAACCGGACGAACCGGGACAGGTCGCCCAACTGGTTCAATGCCCGGTCCGGTTATTAAAACAGTGGGGATGACTTGATGAGGATGAGTTTTGCATGCTTTCTTTTATTGTCAGCTTTTAAAAGATGACAATAATGAAACTGAGCTGAATTTAGGCCTTGAAATTAAACCATAGGCCTGCATTAATGTATAAGCTTATTAATCAAAGGCACACAATCCTTTTTTGGGTTGAAAATTAAAATAACAATTGACACTATATAAACTAGAAGCACAGATAGATTAATTACACCAAATTGATGCCAGATCGATCAAAGGTAGGCCATGACGAACCTTCTAGCAAACTGGCGGGCTACAGGATTTCCACTTCTAGGTGTAAGAAACATAAACATGGGAAAATGACTGAATAAGCTTCTGCACATCCCCATCATAGCCAAAGTAACAGCTCGCGATCGAAATGAAAAATGCAGTGCCCATGTGCCGGGTGTCATCTCTATATTTTCAAAGACCTTAGAAAGAGAGACATTAACGCTATGGGTTAATGCTTATGCATTTGGAGCGCGCAAGCAAGCATTAACCATGACGAGTTAGTGTTGATGTACGAGGGGGAGGTTAGGGTTTTGGGGTGCTTTCCAGCAGATAAGAGCACTGATAGGCATACCTAGGATCTCCATTTGCAAACCTAAGGCTGGTCCTCATTGATCTACGTCCCATTACTCTTAAATACTCAACATCTGTAATGATAATTTCAAAATGGGGCATGGATCAATGAGGACCAGCCTTAAGTTTGCAAATGGAGATCCCAAGTACGGTTAACTATTTTCCTAGAGATAATGTCAAGGAAATCACAAACGCTAGCCCCTTATTGCACAAACTCCTTAGTCCCACTACATATAACATTAATTTGGGGTGCTGCTAGGAGCACACTAACATTTTCTGATTATACACCAAATTTACATTTTCCTAAATATACACCATTAAATGTATGATATTCTACCAGAAATTCAAAAATTAAAAAAAATATCCACAAATTTCTAGCTATACACCAAACTTAAAACTAATTAAATAATTACCATTAAATTGAAGAACATCATTCTAAATCCCTGGAGTTGATCGGTGTGCTACCGCTATTTGTGTATGGTAAGATATTCTGGACTAGAATTATTAAATATGATTTTTCGTTTGGGGAGGACCATGGTGCCAGTTGAAAAGAAGTTACACAAGTATGCAAATTGAAAGAGATTGACAGGTATCCATGTGATGATGATGTATCAACTCAAGTCTTCTTCAGACTTGGAAGGCTAGTACACAGGGCCGGTATTTATCAGGGGGAATCTTCTAATTACTATGGGTTCTTGGGTAATTAATAAAGGGTTCTAGAGCTATCGAGAATGTCTAAGATAGCATTCCATTCACTGCTGGCTGATCGATGGAGTAATGTAGTTAAGGAGGCAACCTCAGCTCCGTAGGGGTTGATGGTGGAATTGTTTATGGTGACATCTATGTTAGAGCAGGTAACCATTGCAAGCCAAGATAGCGTGGAGCTAAAAAAAAGTTTCGATCCTTCTGTTAGCAGTAAAGAATGTATTAAATAAGTGTAGAGGTGACGCCATTTGTCGGATTGCGCTTGTAGGATTTGGAGAAGAAGTAAATCTTTCAATGGCATTGCAATTTGGAGAAGAAGATAGGCTTGGGTGCGCATAGAGATTAGACTCTCAAATTAAAAAACGTTTTTTTTTTTTTGGTGTATAGTAAGAAATTGTTGAGGTCCTCCCTGCAGCACCCTTAAAATGTTATCTCCAAATGCCTAAGTGATGGGTTATATATAGGATGCGTTCAAAGCATGGATAAGGATTAATTTGTATCAAAATTAATAAAGGATTACACTTGTACAGTTAATTGAATGAGATTAATATTGAATAGGAGCTCTGATTGAACTATCAACCGGGGCAACCCAAAAATTGCATGGATTTTGCTAGCCCTAGTCACAAGTCTTCCATATACGTAACTTGGTGGCCACAAATGTTAAACTTTTTTTTAATGTGTTAAAATATGAAACATCTCCACGTGATAGGCTAATCTTGCCTCTGTGAAACCTTTTGGAGTATACGATTGGGGATAGCACTCCTCAAAATGCATTGGACAGTATTTTTGAAAAAATAATGTTTAAAACCCCTTCTTTGTGGTTGTAATTACCAAATTACCACTGCTCAATGCATTTTTGGGGTTGCTCTGATTGACTGTTCAATCGGAGCTCTTGTTCATAGTTATTCTCTAATAGAATAAGGTATAGATAGGAAAAGAAAAAAGAATCAATAGAGAGCTCTTTTTCGACAAGGAGAGTGAATAAAAACTCCCAATAATAACTACGAGTGCTGGATCGTTGGATTGGAAATCTAATGACATTAAGGCTCACATGCTTTAAATGGTGAGCACCATTCAATGATTAACCTAAATGGAATTTTCAATCAAATGGTCTAGTTCTCTATAGTAGTTTTAAATCACTTCCCTTTAGACAAAGAGACTTCATTTTGCATTTTTCAAATCAAGACATTGAGACAAGTAGCATAGAGACAAGTGGGTGGCTGATTTAAGTGGGCTCACCTCTTACATTATTTTCTGATTCACGGGAATCTCCAAATAAAGTGGACCCCAATAGATGTGGATTGATGTATCTTGTGGTAGAGTGAAACTTGACAACAACAATCTGTATAGTTCAGTGCTATTAAAAAAAAAATCAATAGGAGACATATCAAGAAAAGTAGCATATGCACACTTTTAAGTAAACTCGCATCTAATATAAAAGTATTTGAAGCTTAAGGAATGCTAAGTATACTCGCATTTTCATTCTCGTTTTAGATAATAAAATAAATTTCTTTATATAATTATATGGGATCCACAAGTAAGCTGATACAAAAACAAAATTATTATCAAAAGGGGGAAGAGTATGAAACTTTTTTTAAGAAAATTTATATCAAAAGGGGGAGAGAGTGAAACTTTATTTTGTATCTATAAGAACATTTTTAGCATTTCTCTTTGACACTTTTCTTGATGTGTCAACCTCTTATTGGTCATTTGTAACTAAGGCTACAAAAACCACTGTTGACAAGTTTCACTCTCTCAAGGCCTTAATATATATAGTAGGCCCTCTTATAATTAATATTCTATAACTTAATAATCTCTAATAATTAAAAAATTTGTATGAAACTAACTTGGTTCTATAGTGTATAATTAATAATCTCTTATACTTGCTATTTAATACATTATTAATTAAAAGAGATGTTTTTATAATATTAATACATAGTTATATGAATCTTATAAACACTTTATGATGGTTTATGTATCAAGAATAGAAAGGAATAAAATTATTGTAGCTATGTATATAATGTCATTAGCTTGTTCAATGAGCTAGCATAAAATCTTTTGTTTTTTTATAATGCTAGCCTTATACATTTGTATCTACATGCAGCTTATATGGAAAATACTTTATATTCAAATGAATTATTTTTTTGATGGGCCAATATAGTGATTTTTATGTATAATATTCTCTTATTATTAATATAATTTCTTTCTACTAAGGTTATTAATTACAAGAGGGTCTACTTACTATATATATAAAAGGATTAAGCTGTGATGTGCGGCATTAGAGTATCTGCATAAGTGAGGGGAGTAAGACTCCCACAACATTTGTTTTTTGATAAAAGATAATTTGAATGAAATTAGAAAAAGTGTATATAAAAAAAGTAGCCAGAGTATACTAGCATTGGTATGCAAAAAGCTTATTTTTTTTCTTACAAGTCATACGGTTAGGCTGCAACCCCGGTTAGCAGGAGCGGAGCTAGGTTTTTATTGGAGTGGGCATATAATATTTGATTGAAAATATTAGTAATTGTTGATGAATTTATGCAAATTAATTAGGAGGGCACGTAAAATTTTGGGTCTAGGAAATGGGGTTTGGGAGCAAAGTCCCTGTTTTTTTTTTTACGACCAAGTTCGGGGGTTCTTTCGCTCATAAGTTTCATGCATGCATGTATTGTTTCTCCTTATTTACGGGAGTAGCCATTCCCTTGTCCTATGGCTATATATGCCCTATTAAATGGTTAAATAATATATTGTAAAAAATATATTCTGTTTTCAAAAGTTTAGAGGTCTCATTGCCTAATGACTATGTCTTATTAAATAATTTATTTTTTTTCAAAAGTTTAGTGAACTCATTGTCTAATGACTATATCTGGTTAAATAATTAAACAAATTAGGATAAAAAAATATTTCTTCTCAAAATTCAATGGGAAAGCTACTCACCACTATGCCTTAGTAAACTATATTTTTTTTTAAAAAAATCAAAAGATAAGGGTGTACCTACCCCATGCCCATGCTATGCCCTGGCACGGGGAGAGCCAGTTAGTAGTGTTATTATCTATTCTAGGTTAATGGGTTAATGCCTAGCATTCCAAGCTTGATAGAGTGGATAAGAGTGGATAATATTAAAACCGATTGCACCCTTGGGGACTCAAAACCAGAACCTACCACAAAGGGGGAGAGACACTCCAGTACTGTGTCCTGCAAGAAACTTAGGACACTAAAGAAAGTCCAAAAGAGTAACGTCACACTAAGAACAAAGCCTATCCCTAGACTAATTCATCTTCTAAACGTCTATACCTTATACTCATGCAATCCTCCAAAATCAGAACTTGAATCTCTCTCTTTATGAAATTGTGAATTTATTGTTTAAGCTAATTATAGGCTGGCCGTGGTGGTGATTGAGTGTCAAGCTTAAAGCATTTCCAAAACGAGAGAGTAGACAACCCAACAAGACAAATAGCTCAACAAGACAAATAGCTTTTGGAAGAGAAGAAGAGGCTGATAAATAAAGTCATGCTATCGCACATCGTCTTCGATCGCTTCAACAAAAGCATGAAAGGCCGTTGCATGCAGAGAAATATTATCGATTGAGAGAGAGAGAGGCATTTAATATTGCCTACTACAATTACTACAATTCACAATCAAAATACAATGTCCAGAGAGAACAGAAAGATTGTACCCTTTATTATTTCTCAATTCAGGCGTAGTAAAAAATATGGCTTAACAATGATGACGTACTTTAGCAATGATGGCTTCATTCTTAAATGCATACCAGCGTCTCTGTCATTCATCATCTAGTGGTACCATCAACGCATGGGTATGGGGGTCATCCTTGCCTTTTCCCCTTTTTCGTAAGGGCATCTCCAAAGCTATCTCTTCAAATTTCTTCCCTATTTTATTAAAATAGAGTCATTTTTTCTGCTTCCAACTTCAACACTACTCTTATGTTTTCCCTATTTCTATTAAATATTCATTTTTTTTTTTTGTCTTTATTTAAACATAATTTCAATGGTCAGTGGTCATTTTTTTTTTTAATGGGATGACACTCCGATTATGTTAAGTAGCAAAGAAGACAATGTTTTACGTGGTTCGGCAATTGCCTACGTCCACGGTGGTGAGATCAACTCTTATTTTCTGTGTATATTGTGTTTTTACAGAGAATGGAAAAGATATAAGAAGGGAGGGGAATATACAAAAATAGAAAGAGGGATCTCTTTGAATCCAATTCTTGAGAGGATATATTCCTCCTTCCTATAATGGCGTCAACACTCCCCCTCAAGTTGGAGCATGAATATCATGAATGCCCAACTTGCTTGCAAGGTAATAGAATTGCTCCTTTCCAAGTGGCTTTGTGAGGATATCTGTCAGCTGTTGGGTGGAGGCAATATAAGAAGTTTGAATCAAACTAGCTTGTATCTTTTCACGAACAAGATGACGCTCCAACTCGATGTGTTTTGTTCGCTCATGAAAGACTGGATTTGCTGCAATATGAAGTGTTGCTTTGTTATCACAATAAAGCTGCATGGGCTGAGAATTATGAACACCAAGATCCTTTAATAAGTATTGAAGCCAAATTAGTTCACAAGTGGTTGATGCCATTGATCTATACTCAGCTTCCACAGAGGATCGAGAAACTGTTGATTGTTTCTTGCTCTTCCAAGATATAGGACTATTTCCTAGAAAAATGTAGTATCCTGTAACAGATCTTCGAGTTATGGGACACGTGGTCCAATCAGAATCACAGTAAGCATTAATTTAAAGATATTTTTGACAAGATAATAGAATTTCTTTGCCTGGGGCTGATTTGAGGTAGTGCAACACTCGATAAGCTGCATCAAGATGTGGCTAGCTTCCGTGGTTTGTGCATAAATTGGCTGAGAAATTGTATAGAATAAACTATATCAGGCCGAGTGATGGTGAGATAAGTAAGATGGCCCACCAAACACCTATACTGAGCAGGACTGTCCAAGAGGTCCCCATCATTAGGTGTAAGTTTAACATTTTGTTTCATGGGAAATTCGGCGGGTTTAGCCCCTAGTAAACCCACATCATTCAGAATCTCTAAGGCATATTTTCGTTGAGATAGAGATATCCCGTGCTTGGAACGAGTGACTTCAATACCCAAGAAATATTTTAAGAGGCCAAGATCTTTGATATAAAAATGGTTGTGAAGAAAGGTCTTGAGAGCTTGTATTGTTAAGTGGTTGTTGCTGGTCACAATTATGTCATCCACATATACCAGAACCACTGTAATTGAAGAGCTTGCCATGGAAATAAATAAGGAATAGTCACAAGTAGACTGTTTAAAACCAGCATGGCGAAGAGTTGAGGAGAACTTATCGAACTAATTACGAGAGGCTTATTTCAGTCCGTAAAGAGATTTATGTAGGCGACACACCAAATGCTCCCCCTGTCGCCGAAGACTAGGAGGTAGATTCATATATACTTCTTCATGGAGGTCACCATGTAGAAAAGCATTATGAACGTCTATTTGATGTAGAGACCATTGTTTAATAGCAGCTAAAGCAAGGACATAGCGAACAGTTACTAATTCTGCAATGAGTGCAAAAGTCTCATGATAGTCAAGACTCTCAGTTTGAGTATACCCCTTAGCAACCAAGCAAGCCTTATATCGCTCTACCGAACCATTAGAATGATGCTTAATCTTGTACACCCATTTGCAATCAAAGGCGGCTTTATCAGGGTGTAGATGAGTCAAGGACCAAGTCTTGTTCTTTTCAAGGGCACTAAGTTTAGCTTCCATAGCCTCATGCCATTTAGGATGTTTAACAGCTTGAGCAAAAGATGCAGGATCAACCTCAACAGAGACAGCAACAGTAAAAGTGAAGTGAGAACATGATAAAGAATCATAAGAAATAAAGTGGTGCAGAGGATAAGAAATACCCTTAGAAGGAGGGGAAGATGATGGTATAGGTTAGGATGACGAAAGGGTTGGTCGAATAGTTAGAGAACATTAATAATCTTGAAGATGGGTAAGAGGACGATGTGTCTGAGAAGACATACGAGGAATGATCGCGGAAGGCAATGAGGTAGTGATGGGAGTTAGATCAGAAGATGGAACGGGGGCGTCTGAAGTAGCAGGTGGTGTATCAGTGGCTGGTACAGGAAGTACGACAAAAGGCTGAGGTGGTGTATAAGTAAGCTACTGAGAGGGAAAAACGTCCTCATGGAAAGTGACATCACGACTAATAAAGACAATGTGTTTCTCAAGGTCGTACACCCGATAACCACGCTGGCCAAAAGGATAGCCGATAAATACCCCTTTAATAGCCCGAGGAGAAAATTTATGTTTCCCAGGAGACAAATTTTGGGCATAGCACAAGCAACCAAAAATGCGAAGATGGTGGTATAAGGGTTGTGTGTGAAGAAGGGTCTCATGTGGGAATTTGCCAAACAACAGAGGTGTAGGAAGCCGATTGATGAGGTAGCCAACTATAAGAATACAGTCTCCCCAAAATTTTAAAGACAAGTAGCCTGGAAAAGAAGAGCCCATGCCACCTCTAATAAGTGGCGATGTTTACGTTCAGCCACACCATTTTGTTGAGGGGTACTAACACATGTTCGTTGATGGATAACCCCATGTTCATTAAATAGATGTTTCATGGAGAAGAATTCGAAACCATTGTCACTCCGGATTTGTTTAACATGGCACTGGAACTGAGTTTTTAACCATAGCAAAGAAATTTTTAAGAAGTGATTGGGTTTCAAATTTGTTTTTCAGCAAATAAATCTAAGTGCAACGTGAGAAATCATCCACAATGCTTAAAAATAACGAGCACCAAAAAGAGAAGTAACAAAAAAATCACCCCAAATGTCAAACATGAATTAAAGCAAAAGGTTCAGCATATCTATTGTTTGCATTGGGAAATGGCAACGGAGTATGTTTAGAAGGGGGCATACATTACAAAGAGAATGAGAAGAACTAAAAATACCATCAACTATTTTAGATAAATGTGTATGTCTAGATGGTGATGGATGCCCTAAACACCAGTGCCAGAGATCAAATAGAGTACATTGTTGAGCAACTAAAGCAGTGGAATTAGAAATGGGGTGATAATAGTAAAGCCCGCCATGTTCTTTACCCAGTCCAATCATCCTCTTCATGGCAAGGTCTTGATTTGAGGTTCACCAGATTGATTTTTTTAATTGGTATTAGAGCGAGTTCACTAATTTTTTAGTGCGATCTCATTCTTATATTCGGTGAATACGAATCTCCAAAGAGAAGGAGGATCCATCTCTTATCCCCCATTATTTGATGAGAATAATTATGCCTATTGAAAAGCTCGAATGAGAGCATTTCTAAAATCATTAGATGAGAGAGTATGGATCTCCATTGAACAAGGTTTGACCCATCCAACAAAGACCATAGATGTAATAAGGGTCTAAATGCAATCTTCACTGTTGTCACACCCGAAGAATTTCGGCGTATTTCTAAACGTGACACTTCGAATGAGGCATGGGACATTCTTAAACTTACCCTTGAAGGGACTACAACTGTCAAGATCTTCAAACTTCAAATACTGACCTCTAAGTTTGAAAAGTTGATGATGGATGATAATGAAACTTTTGACGATTTTTATTCTAATCTGAGTGACATTGTCAATTCTAGTTTTAATCTAGGGGAAAGAATTCCTGAGTCCAAAATTGTTAGAAAAATTTTGAGATCTCTACCTGAGGAGATTTTGATCGAAGGTTACCGCCATCGAAATGAGCAAAAATGTTGATGCTCTCAAAATTGAAGAGTTGGTTGGTTCTCTTCAAACCTATGAGTTAAATCTGAACCCATCTAAGAAACCAAAAACTATTGCTTTGAAATTTATCCAAGAATCCATAGATGGTTCAGAAAATGACTCTGAGGAAGATGAAGAAGAGTTGGCTTTATTAGCAAAGAAATTCAGAAAATTTTTGAAATTTAATAAGAGATTTAATCCGAAATGACAAAAATCTTTTGAGAAGCCTAAGTCAAAACACTTTGAAAACAAGAAACATCTTAAAAGTGCTTACAGTAAATCCCAAGGTGTTCAATGCTATGAATGCCAAGACTATGGCTATATTGCCGCTGAGTGCTCTAATAAGAAAAGATTTAAGGGCAAGGCAAAGGATGACAGTGAATCTGAATTTGAGGAATCAGATAGTTCTTCTTGTGAGAAGAATAGGGGTTATATGACCTTCACTGCATCTTTATCTGGGATTGAAGAATCTTCTTCAAATGTTGTGAGTGACCAACACCATAGTTATGGTGAGGATGATGAGAGTCAGAATGACTCAGATTCTGAAGGAGACCTCGAGGCAGCCTATGATGGGCTATTTTAGGAATGCCTAAAACTAAAAAAAGTTTAGTTTTCCATAACCAAAAAGGTCAAATCTATTGAAATGAAAAGAGATGTCTTAGACCAAGTGGCTTCAGAGTTGAAAGCTCTTGTGTCACAACTTGAGGAAGAGAAGACTTCCCTCTTTGTCAAGACTTAGCTTCTTGAATCTGATTTACATATTTGTCTTGATGAAAAGACAAGTCTTGAAATCAAGTTGGTTGATCTTGAGCAAGATCAGAGGTATAGATATGAGAAGGGAACTCCATCCACCTCGAACACTGAGTCTGGTGCTAAAAGACACCCTCCTGAAAATAGGAAGGACCCTTCAACTCAGAAATTCATTCCTACATGTCATAAATGTCGAGTGAATGGTCATATTAAGCCTCGATGTCCTAAACTTCGAAGAATGCCTAATCATGGTTTTGAGAACCAAAATAATCTTAATGGGAATCTTCAAAGGAGAGTTGAGATCCTAGTAGAGAAGTCTAGGAGTTTGTGTGAAGATGTGATGAAAATTGCTCACAACTCTAAACAGTGGCATGGTCATGACACTCCTTATGCTAGATATAAAGGAGGTAACGGCGAGAACCATAATGCTCGCCATAATTCTAGGACTCAATCTTGAAAAAGGAGGAACAAGAGAAAGAGACAAAAGATCATACCTACCTCAACTGAAACTGTTAGAGATCAAAGGGTTAATCAAACTGTTAAAACTGTTTGGGTGAGAAATGAAGACCTAAAGGGTTTCACTTAGCCCTTGCCTGTCATATCCTAGGGTGTGCTTTGTTTGCTATATCTTGTCCTAGTTCTATGCTTGTGTATTCTAGTAGTTTTATTTTTTTTTTGTTTTCTGTTTTGCTTTGTTTTTCTATTTTCTTTATTTTGAAAAATCCAAAAACATTGAAAAACTATAAAATCCAAAAATATTTTTGTCATGTTGCCCTTGTTTGACTTGTATGATTTGTATTTCTTGTATGATCTTTATTTCTTTACTTGTCCAGGGTTGGACATGAGTTTGTTGCTGATTGAGGATATATCACCTTCATAGTCTCTTGGTTAGGCTGAAAATTAGATTAGTTTTATCTTGCACTGTTAGAGACTAATTCATGTGTGTATGCTTTGCACTTTCACATGCACTCTGACTGATTTTATTGAGAGGTATATTTTCCTATCGGTAGGTGTTTGACTTATCTCAAAAGTGTGACCTTGGATGACCAATGTAGAATGACCATATTGTTAGTCATCCACATTTTGTGTATCCTCCATGAGCAAAAATTGTTGCAATAAAAAGAGCTACCTATGCGGGCTAGTGTGAAAGTCACTATTGGATGCAAACAATATGTAATGGCTACCTATGCGGACAGTAGTTATCTATCTGGGTTGTTAGAGTGAAAGCTCCTACTGTCAATAGCCAGGACTACCTACCTGGCTAGTGTGAAAGTCATCATTGCATGAAAAAATATGTTCAGATAAAGAACATCAAAAGAAATCTTACAAAGTTTGGAGGTATTTGACCAAAAGTAAAAGAAAAATATTGAGTTAAATAAAATGAATAAAAGAGCATCAAAATGTAAACAAAATAGCATATTTGGATCTAACTAGGTTTGACTTCTAAGATTTATGTCTCTGGGAGTCCCCTTAATGGTTAATGTTATATCCTTGGAAAGGGAAAGAAACTTTGATTCAGTATCTAGTCAGACCACCTCTATACACATATTGCTTCACTTTTGAACTATTCACTAAATGTATCTAAGTGAATTGGCTCTGCTTTAGCATTCTGTGAGATTTAGTTAGATGTGTATCCTCAGTCGGACTAACTAATTATGTTCTTCATTGGATCTGTAATTTTAAATTACTACTGCTTGGAATGCTTTTAATGCATGTTTGTGTGGCATATGATATTTTTTAAATATTATTATGTGTTTCCTTTTTTGTTTGGCATGGGCCTTTCTAGCTTAGGTGCTCTGATTTTGGTGGTGTCCTTGATCTTAGGAGGAGAAGATCAAGTTGAGTTGTTGAGGGGAAGTTTGTGCTTTATATTGCTATTTTGTTCCCCGCTCTTTCTTCCCCATATTATCTACATTTACCTGGTTGTATTGTGATTGCCTTGATATTACACATGTGTTAAATTGGTATATTCTTTGTGATATTGGCCTCATGACTATCTTTGGCAATTGTGCCAAAAAGGGAGAGAATGTTAGGTATAAGTTCTCAAGTTCAGTACATTCCTTGCATTACCTATGGTTATTTATTTTTATATTTCACACATACTTCATTGGGTGTTTTGTTTATGAGCATGTGCAGGTGCAAGTTTGCAGCAGAAGGATCTTACATGACAAGAGCTTCAGTGTCTTCACTTTAATAATATTTGTCAATTGGTGTCATGTAATTGTGTTGGAGTCATGTAATGTCCGAATTCACCGTTTGATGTGTTTGGGTGAGTTTGTGTCAAGTCATAAACTTCAGTTTGGTTTTGCCACGGAATTGTCAAATGGGGAGATTGTAAAGTCCATATTTGAGTATTGGCTTATTCTGGTGTCAAAACAAGTGAGTCTAGTGTATCTGCCTTCAAGCATCCACGACAAGTGAAGATGAAGACCAAAGAAGATCGGTTGAAGACTCGGTTGAAGGCATTTTGCTCATATCCTTCATTTCACTCATAGGATGGTAAGTGACCTAGATACCAGGTTACCTTAGGTGGGAATTGACTTAGAATAATCATACTATGATACCTTAGGCGGAAATTGACTTAGAGTAACCATATGGACCCTAGGTGATTAGTTATGTAGCCCAAAACAAGTTAAAGATTCTTAAAGTTCTTAAAAAAACCAAAGATGCTTGTAAGAGGCATATCTCTCAAACTCTAGCTCAGATTTTGCTCCATAATATATCAAATCGACTGTGTCGAAAAGATCTACAACTTTCGTGAAGGAAGCAAGAGCTAAAAATTCATTTTTATAGAGATTTTATACCTTAAGGCAACCCTAACCATTGAGGATCGACCCTGATATGGAAAGATTTTGTATGGGAAAAAAAAACTAGAATGCAAGAAAAGTGAGGGTCGACCTTGAGAGGCACTTGGGTCGACTGAAGTGCACATTTGGGTCGACTCAAAGTTCCCAGGGTTGACCCTGATATGGATTTTTTTACTAAATCCGATTTTTGGCAGTTTCTAATTCTTGGGGTTGCTTCTCTATTTAATGTGAACCCTTCTAGTCCGTGGAGTAAGACTTTGGGAGAGTTTTGAGAGGGTATTAGGCTATCTCTAGAGTTGATAGAAACTCATGAATTATTTTCTCTCCCTCCCTTAATTAGTCCTTCTTTAATCCTAGAGTTTGCAAGTCAATGTTCCATTATTGCTTGCTTGGACTTTCCCATTGATGGAGTCCATCTAGGATTTGATTTTAATCAAACCATCAACCCGTTCTAGAAAGAAAAAATTGACCGGAGTGTTCCAGAGCCTTTGCGAAGGAGATCGATCCGAGGAGGATCGTGGATGTGATATCTGGTCGGTGGAATCTGAAGCTTTCATTGACGGAGATCGATCGTGGAGATCGTGGTTATCGAGACATAAGAGAAGAACATTCTACTGCGGTAGATTGCGAGGCTTGCGAGATCATGATTACTTTCGGAGGCGTGAAGTACTGAGGATCAAGGAAGTCGAGTCTGGTTGAGTACAGTTTGAGTCTTGTAAGTATTTGTTTCTTTGTCTTAGTGGATTCTCATTGTTGGACTAGGTCCCGTGGTTTTTCCCGAAAAGGTTTCCACGTAAAAATCCTTGTGTTGTGGTTTGCTTGTTTTCCTTATTCCGCACTTTAAGTTCATCATCCCTTAATTAATAACTTAATTGTTAAATACAAAAAAAAAAGTAGATAGACTTATAGGGAGACCTAACCATCCCCTTGAATTTGTGAGTTCTCAACTCAAACATTGATTTGAGGTTCACCGGATTGATTTTTCATCATCTTTCAATCGTTCCACTCGAACCTTTTCTTGCTCAATTATAACTTTTTCTTGCTCAATTGCGAGTTTCGCTTCGTCTTGAAGATATGTTCTTTCATACATCTTTATTCTCTGACTTTGTGCTTGCTTTTTAACTTCCTTCATCTCATGTAGTAATCCTGCAAAAGGCGAATTCGTATAGTCATCTTCACAACCCTTGCTCTTTCTTTTATTTAATCGTTCCTTCTTGGCCTTCCTGCCTGGTGGTCTCTCTAAGTCAACGAAAGTATCATGTGAGTCATCGTCTTCTCCTAAATTTATTAAATTTGGAGTAAAAGGACAAGATGATGTAGGAGTTTTATTTTTATATTTTTTTAGGTTCTTCTTCTGACTGCTTTCTAGTAACCATTTTGGTTGGTACCTCAACTTATTCCAACAATGCTCAAATTGAAATGAGGTATTATTGTTTAGTTCTTGGTACATCTCTCTCGCTTTAACGATCTGAAAAAAATAATAAAAAGACAATTACCATATGAAAAATAATGATAATTACATATTCATAAATTTCAATGTTATTAATACCTTGTCTTGCTCATTGAGGCCACTTTTATGTTTTGCCTCAATTTGGACAAGACACGAATAAAACTTATTCGTGCTTAGTTAAATTATCGACCAACGATGCATTAGAGAACTTTGGTTACGTTTAAAATCTTTGCTGTGATTCTGGAAAAACATAAACACTCTATTCCAATATGTCTGCTTTTTTTTTTTTCATTTCTGAACACTGCATCCAAGCTAATGTTGAGAAACTCCGATACAAGTAATAAATCTTCCTCTAGCGTGAAATTTCCACCTCGTTATGGCTTCTTAGGTTGAAACGATTAGGTGGAGACGTGAGCAGATTTATTCAAAGGTTGGCCCACTTCATATGAAGCTTCTAGAAATTGGTCGTCAAGATTGGTTCCATACATAAGATTGGTGTAGTACGTATTTCTTTGAGAGTCCATCTATAAAAAGAACGAAAAATACCATGATTAAGTGAACAATCTTGACAAAACTAGAATGTCAATCGTGTTCAAGAGACATGGAAATCTTCAGGCATGGAATTTTTTTTTTATCTATATCCAAATCACTTTGCATGTGTGATGGCAGATTATAACAAGCTAAGAAAACATATCAGAAGTCAAAAGCAGTTATAACAAGCTAACAAAAAGCATAGGCAGTAAGTGATGCAATAAAAAAAACTAAAGGTGCACGAAGCTATTTATAAAAAGGTCTATAATGATATCAAATTGTATTGTTCAAGTCATCTTAGTTTGGGATGACAACATGACTGGCTTCTGCAAATGAATTGGCAGTCACAGTGCAAACAACTCTGATGAATCTGGCTATTGAAGAAGAAATGAAGAAGGAAAGAATATATTTGAACTTAGATTTAGTTCACAACATAAGCCCATTGCAACCTTAAACTTTTAAGCTCTAGACTTTCAAGTGAGTGCTAGAATTATCAATTTGGACCAAGGGAAGTTTGGGAACAATACATCAATAGGATATGCACTTGTGGCAACGACGCTGTTCATATGTATGCTCTGCTTTAGACAATAGGACATACAGGTGAGCTTAATTTCTCCATATAGCTCAAAGGGAAGAAAAGTACTTAGTGATGGCTCTTTGCCTAGATTTTGAAATTTGTTGCTGCACTTAAATATGTTCTGAAATGCTTGATCAGATTATGACATAGGCAGGCCAATCATAGGTTATCTTTAGAGGCACAATTATTATTGCTAACACCCGACCCCAAGCGGGGGCATGCCCCTCACAAGGCTGCACCCTCCATTGGGACTTTTTTCTATAGTACCTAAAAAAGTTTAGACCAAGATAGTCCCTATTAAGTAAGCCTATATTTAGTCATCAGAAAAGGAAAAAAGCCTTAGAATCTTGGAAAAGCTTGAAGCCACAGATTATTTGGCTTGTCCAGCCCACTTGAACCCTACTTCCCAGTGTTACTTAGGCACTTCAGTTTTCTCAAATTTTGTCGTGCCAACACTTGGACACGACACGACACTCCATGGTCGACACGACACTCCTTGGTACTTGCATATACCATGTCATGGTGACATCAATATTATGATTAGACACATGGTACTTCAAGTATGTCGTGTTATTTTAAAAATACAATTGTAAAGAATTTTATGTCAAATTGTGTTGCTTTTTTGGAAACATAGACGAAATTTTACAAGGAGAGCGACGACGACAACAACGATCAATATGTACATCTCTCTTCTCTTCTCTCTTGTTGCTCATTTCTACTCTCTATATGAGTAGTTTTTATAACTTAGGTATATACTTTTTAAAAAAAATATATGGTGATTGGTGATCCCCTCCTTTTTATTATTATTGTTATTTAAAATTTTGAGTTATAATATATATATATATATATATAATCATTTTAAAATTTGTACGTCCATGCCGCCGTATTGGGATTTTCAGAGCTTGCCGTGCCGAACACCCCTAGACACCTAGACACTTGGCACCCGTACCACGTGCCTACGTAACACTGCTACTTCCAGCATGCTCTCTATGGTTATATATTGAGCTTCTTAAAATCACTATAGCTACCAAACAAGAAATTTTTGTAACAACTTGAACATCATCTACAGGTTTTAAGTTATGTGATGTGGATCACTTAACAGTCTTCTTGGGGATTGGGATCAAATCCTTTGAGAATCGATAAGAATGGTGATGTTTGAGACTAAGATAGTAAAAACTTCATCCATATGCAACTACATTATTAAATACAACTCAAGTCCTTCAATTTATTATCATTTATTTGTGCCTTGAAAATATATGGTGACTCATGGTGACTGGTGGCTGGAACATTTCCACAAACAGGTGATTCATGGTGACTGGAACATTTCTACAAACAGGTAATGTAGCAACATTAATTTCCTGATTCCAAGATCACATATCAATTAAGCTGATTTGGTATAGACACCAAAACAAGCAGCATCGATTACTAACTCAATTTTTTTTTTACTTTTTAGCAACCTATATCAAGATCAAAACTCCATGAAATTCCCCCATTCTTGTCTTGAAAAAAGAAATATGGCAATAAATTTTAGAAAGAACCACAAAATCAACCTTGAATGTGTAAACTAACCTTCTGTTGAGGGAGCTTGAGATCCCCAGTTAATGTTTCTCTAGAGTCTGAGATTTGTTGAAGGTGGGAAGATTCATCTCCCAATCAATAGCTGATTCCAAAGGAAAACAGAGGAGAATGAAACAAAAATCTCAGCAATCATAAAGAAGAGGGCAAATCAAAGTGAAGAGATGAGGAAGGAAGAGAGGAGTTTTATAGTAAAGCAAAAAATAACTGTTGCTTTCTTTACCGTTGAAAACATAATAATAAAATATTGCCAAGTGAGTGGAAAATGGCTCGTCAGATTCTGGGAGTCATTTCTTCATCCCTACTTTGACAACCTGGTATGAGGAGCCTGTTGGAGCACGTTTTTCCCTATACAGCTCCCTAAACAGACGAAGGGAGCTGGTTTAGGGACGTCTTGGAGATGCTTTAACCTTGATATTTGGTTGGCCGGTTTGGGTAGTCTTAAGGGATTGCCTCAACTTCACCCTGTGACATTTTGGGCTATGAACTCAATCCATAGCATGATGCTCCCCCGCCCCCCACACTTAGATAGGGATGGAAACGAACCGGTATAACCGGGTAACTCGCCCCTATTGGGATGGGTTTAAGGAGCTTTTAAATGGGCTAGGGGCGGGTTTGGGAATGAGACGTTAAACCCAAGTCGGGTTCAGGCCGGGGATGGGTTTAGGCTGCCCCGCCCCGTTTATAATGTCAAATCACTATTTTACCCTTAATTTAATAATAAAATTACCTCATTATTATACTTACATAATGATATATAGTCCCAACCCGCCCCGACTAGTGCTTAACGGGACGAGACAGGGCAGGGACGGGGTTAAGAATTGTTTTGAAAAATCTGCCCCGCCCCTCCCTGGGTTTGGGGTAGGAGTTTTCCATTAGGGACGGGGTCAGGATGGGGGTGCCCTTGCCTAAACCCGCCCCGTTGCTAGGGTTGTCAACTATCCGGATAGATATCTGAATCCGTATCCATTTAAGCAGATTTTTTTCTGAATAGGTATACGATGGATCAGATTTGGATAGTTATTAAGGGTATCCATTTATAAACGGAGCGGATACGGATAGTGGATGATCCGCTCCACTAAATATCCGAACCGATTAAATAGGTTTGTGTAGTTTCGAATACCAAATCTACTGCCTCAGGTTTGTGTAGTTTCGAATACCAAATCTACTGCGCTTCTCTAACAACAATAGCCGTTCAAATCAAGCTCTCAAATCTGAATCTCTATGATTTAATGATGAGAATGTGAGATCTTCAAACCGCTCTCAATCTACCGAGATAGAAATGTGTTTTCTTCTTCTTTAGCCAAGAACAATCCCTTGACATTAAGGGGAGCCCTCAATATGTCGTTCTTCACCTTGCTCGAATCTGAAAGTGAAGCAAGGAGGTTGCGTTGATCGTTTTTGTTCATCCCTCTCCATTTCTAGGGTTTTGATTAGGGTTTGTTCTATTTTGATTTATTCCTTTTTATCAACTGTACAATTTCGTATTTGTATGGAGGTTGGATTAGTCTGCTGAAATGCTTGAAGTTTGTGTTTCAAGGAGGGGCAATGAGTTTGTTTTTAGGAGTTTATATCATTTTTTTTCTTCTAATCCTCACTGTTTCAGCACCACAAATGACTCTTAGTGCAAAGCCTAGATTATATGCTTACGAGAAAGAGATATGTTTCCCTGCTATTCATTCACAATTTTCAGGTTTTAATAGATTCCCTCAATTTCTAGGTTTCAACATATTCCCCCAATTTTAATTCAGTTTCTTTAGTGCTTCCGATTTTTGGATTTGGCTAATAGGTTGAATTCGGATACTATCCGAATTCAAAATTGCTAATCGGTCGAATTCGGATAATTATCTGAATCCGACCATTTAAAAGAATTCGAATTCGGTATTCTAAACTTATTATCCGTCGGATAACGGAGCGGATACGGATAGTAAGTATAATTAATCGAATCGAATACGGATATAGCATTATCCGCTTCAAATCCGCTGCATTGTCATCCCTATTCATTGCCATCCCTACGCACAAACCCTCTCTTCTCTCTCTCTCTCTCTCTCTCTCTTTCTCTCTCTCTCTATATATATATATAGGATCTTGCTAATGTCACTAAGGGGGTGAATTTGGTAACGACCACCAAGAAATTTGTACCTTGCACTAAAATTTACTAAAGAAAATGATACTTTAGTCTTTTAATAGGGGACCAGTCATTAAATGTATGATATAATAAATACTTTTTTTCAAGATGGAATAAATACTTTTTTTGCACGTCTTCTCTCTCCAATGTAATGAATTATCCCTTATAAAATTACCAAAATGTCATTGCATTTAATAGAATGATATTCAATACATAAGGGTAAAAAAGTCTCATGAAGGTTAACAATTTCAGACATTAACTGAAGGATAGCATTCCCCTATATATATACACACACACACACTAAGTAAGGTAATTTTTTCATTATTAATGAATAGCATAAAATTTTAAGATTTTTTTTCCTAAATCTAATTTTTTATATATTTTTATTAGACATTACTCTTTCTATATTAATTAATTTTATAATATATGATATATTTTATAGAATATATTTTAGTAATTAAATTTAAATTTAATATTTAAAAAGAGTTACTAATAGCTGAATATTTATGGGTCCCACTTATAGATGTATAAAAAGGGATTTTTCTTGATTGCCCCTATAGTATGTGATTGTTCTCAAACTACCCACCTTTTTAAAACCCTTCCAAAATGTCCTTATGGCTATTTTACCATAATTCTTGATTAATGAAAAGTCCGAAACACCCTTCCACTATCAGCAACACTTAAACTAAGTTTTTTGTAGTTTTAAACAATGGTTTTTAGTTTAAAAAAATAGATGGTGGGAAAGATGATTACCTACGTGCATGAGAGAACCTTTCTTCGACGTAGATGAGAGAACCTTCATTCTAGCGAACTCTTCACCCTGTTCAACTTGTTTTCTCACGAAGCTCCACTCTTTTTCTTCTTATTGAGTGACTTTATAAGAAGAAATCCATTTTAACATAACCTAGAAAGGTTTGTTTGATTTTTATTCATAGATATAGTTCATATATCTTGTAAATAAAGGTTACTCCTTCATTTTCTGATGTATTTAGAATGAGTATTCAAGAATGATAGAAACCAAACCAAAACCTTGCTCCCAGGAGAAAAAGGAAAAAAATGTGCTCAGACCTATAATATCAACCAGGTCGATACTGCTGGACTGTAGGATCGACCTGATCGATATATGAAAACCACATAAGCCAAGATAATATCATGGATCAACCAATTTATGCCTTATAGTGATAGGGATCGATATAGACCATTTAAGTATCGATAGTGTAATCAAAAAACATATTTTCATTATCATGTTACCAATATTGATATAACAAATGCAATGTTTCTTGTCTAGAAGATGATGTCGGAATTACCGAAAATATCACTAATTTGTTGCTATGATGGGAAATGGGATGTGGAAGGTGGTGGAAGGTTGGTAAATGGAGCAGATGGTATCTAGTATCGAGGTGGAAAGGTTCAATTTCTACTAGTGGATTATAAAATTAGGCACAAGCAGCTTTTAACGAAGGTTTATCAACTCACCAATTCCAAGCGGCAAGAGTTTGATATTAGATTGCAGTCTATTTTTCCTTCCACGAATCAAATTCTACCAATCGACATTTGCAACCCCCCCCCCCCCCCCCCCCCCCCGCCCAATCCACCATTTCCATCATATAGAGGATACTAGGGAGTGATCTAAGGCCCATTGCTAGGGAAAAATCCAACCCCCTAAACTTCATAAGACTCCTCCCTATTTCAAACTTCATCCCCCCTTGATGGTGCTATAGGAAGAAGTGTGTAATCTGATCATATAACAAAAAAGTATGTTGGCCAGTTAAGTGAGGGAAGCACTGCTCCTTCCATAGATTCATCCTATTTGGTACTTTTTTAAAATTGGACTTCATCTCTTGCTAAATCTTCTGAGTACATTTCGATTATGGCTGGACATCCCTTTCAATCAGAGGAGTCTTAGGGGGATACTTCAAATTGGCATGCTTCTTCCCCTTAACAACTGGGGACTCAAAAGCACATGAGGAGCTACTGGAGCTTGGGGGGGTTTCAATCTTATTCTTCTTCTCAACCTCACCTTCATTGCAATTGTCTTTTTTAAAACCATCCTGCAGAGGCAAGTAAAGATCGAATAAGCATTTTGATATCACATATCGATACTCTAAACAAGTATATAGATTCCTATCAATATCAAATATGCCCTATATTGGTACTATAATTCTGTATATCGATACCTATATATATGGATACATATCAGTATTAAAAATAACTATATTGATACTATAAGTTTTTCTATATATCAATACCTATCAATAGAAAGTTTGGTATTGTGGGTAGGTATCGATATTAACACATTTATCGATAATAAAAATATATATATCGACTTGTGGATCGATATGTCATCTTCAACCTCTGAACCCATCCCGTAGTATCGATATAGTAATAACAAGTATCGATCTAGTTATAAATAATATCGATAACTCACTGTGTGTATCGATAAAAATCATAAAATAAAGAAATTTGAAAAAATTGTGGATTTCAAAGAACAAATTCGATTTTAAAACATATACCAATGACTACAAGCTATTTTCCAACGATTAAACTTATTTCTTTTTGTTAAAGATTATATAAAAGTTATAAAAAAAAAACAAAAAAATTATGAATTCTAGGGTTATGATGTTGTTTAGAGGATAAAGCATACCTTAATGGTCACAGATGAACTCAGAAGAATAGTTTGAGGATTGAAAGGAGGTCGGAAATCTCGTCAGAAATTAAGTCTGTCAGAATTACAATCTGGCGGTCGGAACTCAAATATCGATAGCAGGTGATACCCAAATGGGGGATTTGGGTATTCGAAAGGGCTCGAGGAGTCCTTGGTCTTTCTTTGTAAAGACCAAGGTTTAAATTGTAAAAAAAAAACATAAAACTTGCATGTGTGAAGACTTGCACATGTGTGTGGGGGCATTATGAGAAGGGTTTTAAAAAGGTGAGTAGTTTGAGAACAATTGCATACCAGGGGGTAATCTAGGAAAAACCCCTATAAAAGACAAGGACTCATTCTAATAAAGTCATTTATTGATGGTGAATACTTCTTATAATCACTTTAAAAGAGTTCCATTAGAAAAGAGTTACTAATAACTTTTTACTACGTATAAGGAGACTAGAGAGTCCTCATTAAGAGCTAGTTTAAGATTGGGTCCCACCACCTGAAGTATTAAAAGTCTAAATTTACTTTATTAGACTTTGCTTGTATAAATTTTACATCATTGATGAAAATCTAAAAATTTTATTTTTTTAAAAAACTTTATTTTTTAATATATTTTTGTTAGACGTTATTCTCTTTATATTAATTAATTTCACAATACATTAGTATATCTTATAGAATATACTTTAGTAATTACATTTAAATGTTCTTATATGAAATTAAATTAAATAAGAGTTACTAATATCTAATTATCTATGGGCCCCATTTATAATTGTGTAAAAATAAGGACACTTTCTAATAGAGTCTTTCAATTAAGATACATATGTATTCTTTGAAAGAATCTATTGATGGGTCCTAGTAATAAGAGTCACTTTCTTCTCATGAATAAGTACGAGGTAATAAATTACTCCCTCTGGATTCTCTCATACCCTCTCCCTTCCGTCACCTTGATATAATCATCAAGGACTAGACAATTGGGTAGCCAATTTGGGTAGTCTTAAGGGATTGCCTCTACTTGACCATGTGACATTTTGGGCTATGAACTCATTCCATCATGACGCTCCACTCACTATATATGTAGTTGTACACTGCTTATTGGCTGGCATAAGTTGCATATGCACGCACATATGCAACTTTGCCTACACATCACGCATTTGAACGACGTGTGTTACTCTTTTGGGCCCGCAAAAATGCAATATGCGAGTCCCCCCTTTCCTCCTACATGTAAAACATTAGCTCAATTGAATATATCTAATCCATTCAACTGGACGGCAAAAATGTTTTCCATTAACCCTAATTAGTTAGAATTAAACCCTAGGGTTAACACGTACGGTCAAACCTAGGTTATATTTCCACTATCCATTCTAATATTCTGCACTTATCTAATTGGATTAATTTTTCTCCACGTGTTAGGGAAGGAGGACTCTCCTATTGTGTATTTTGTGAGCCCAAAGAAGTGCCACGTGTCCCTTAAATGCATGATGCATTAGCAACGGTTTCCTATTCGTCAAGCATATACAACCTGCCCATATATATATATATATACTAGTAGAAATCCCGTGTGATGCACAGGTAATAATTTAAGAATATCTAAAATTAAATAATATTATTTATTTATTTAAACTTTAAGTAAAATAGGAAAAGAATATTTAATAAATTTTATTGTTAATAATATAAGTTTTTTTAATTATTTGATAGAAATTATTATTTGTATTAATTAACTAATTTTATAATAATAATTTATTATTATTTTAATAACAATTAATGGAAAATCATTAGTTTCTTAGTATGAAACTTAAATTAGTACACCCAAGAGTTAGAGATGAGAGAGGACTTTACAATAGTGGAGATAGAGAGGGCTCTAGGATGAGAGAGTGGGGCCTAGTAACGACCCGAAATTTTAATATAATAAAATTATGGGTTTATGGGTCCTTAACTGAGGTTAATTAGTTAAGTGTTTGATAAATTTGTGGAAAGTGAGTTTTTATTTGGGACTGAGTTGTACCAATAAAACTGCAGTTTTTTCCTCTGGAATTCGCATACAACGTGTTGGTTGGTTAACGAGACGATCACCTATTGTACCGATTCCATCGCGCATCGATTGGCGTGACCGTGGGGGCCTTGTATGTAAGAAATTCAAGAAAACTAGGAAATTCACAGATTGTCGGAATTCAATTGGGACTCAATATTTATCCGGTATTCTAATAGAAATCTGTGAATCTGGTACCACCGCGTGTCGGTAGACCGTGGGGACAACTATCTGTTGTTTCAGCAGTTCATCATCTCAAATGCAGAAACTGCAGTGTGTTTTGTGTCTAAAATCAGAAAATTTATGGGTTTTGCAATTTTCTTCCAGACTTACTTTTTACAGTCAAAACTCAACATTTTTCCCCAAAATTTTTGCAGCATGTGTCGGACTGTCCCAAGTTTGGTCACCTGAAGTTTCATCATTATTGCATGATATATAGTAGGGTTTCGAAGGCCGTATGTTCGGAAAAAGAACGGAAACGGTCAACAAGTCAAACGACCACATGGTGAGGCCATGTGCCCACCATGTGCAATCACATGGGTGCGCTTAAGTGGCACCACGTAGGCGGGTATGGGGCCTATATAAGGAGGGACACCCCCCCCCCCCCTCATTTTTCTCACGAACTCAAAGGAGCCGAAGCTTTGCTGAATTTTAGAGAGAGAAAGTGTAGAGAGAGAAAGTGTAGAGAGAGAGGAGAGAGAAAGTAGAGAGAGAAGGAAGAAGAAGGTCTACCTTGAGGTTTTTGGGCATTCTGAGCGTAGTGGTGACATCTGTTTCACCCTACAGAGCCTTGAAGTATGCATAGGGAGGTAAAATCTCTTTCTGTCGCAACCCAAAATACCCCCTAGGAGTTAGGATACATTGGCTTCGTGAACTCATTACCAAAACATCATGTACAAGTATATAAGGCACATCAAAGGTATGAACCTCAAAATTTCTCCAAGCATAAAGTATTTCAAGTTCATATACAACTACAAAAACTAAAAACAATGAGCAAACATGCTCACTCATCAAAATTTATATACAAGTCTCTCCCTCTCATCACTCATGATGGGGCCACCTAACAAAGCCCCATGCTCCTCCTAAGCCCTCTGCTTCTGAAGACTACCCCAAGTCTCCTCCTCCTCAACGTACTCTTCCTCGACCCAAGGCTCCTGGGGCGCCCACCATAGATATCGAAGAGACCTGCCGACATAAATATGTACAGCTGAGTATGGAATACTTCGCGTATACAAACCACTAGATAATAATGCCATAAACATTATTACAACATATACATATAGCAGTTAAATCCAAACACATAGATTACATTAATCAGAGTGCGAAAACCTTTGCATTTAAAAACATCATGTGCATATGTTATAGAAAATTATCTGTTACCATCTTTTACATCTGTTACCATTACTTTTCATTACGGGTATTGTAAAATACCTTAGGATTTTAGGTATAAAATATCTTAGATCCACCTCCAGTGTAAACAACCAATATCCATGACACCCGTCGTTGAAGCTGACTAGGCATCCTGCTATTTGTTTCCCTCCATCGGCCTACCTTCGGAGTAGACAACCAGTAACCATGATCCTTTAGGGCGGCCTGCTATTCGTGTCTAATGACCAGTATCCATGACATCCTTCCGAATGGCCTGCCATTGTTCTTCCCCGTCAGCTATTTCCATTACTTTCCCTTTACTTTCCATTACTTCTCATTACTTTCCATTACTTCTTATGTAACTCTTTACTTCCTCTATTACTTTCCTATTACATCTTATACTTTACTTCTTCTTTTACTTCTTTGGATACCTATAATTTATAAAATCTCGATCATGCAAACATATGTGTCCTTATAGAAATTGTGAATAGCATGGTAGACAAAAAGGAAAACACTTTATCATATAACAATTACATCCCAATTTCATTTATATAATTAGGCTAGATGCTCTTAAGTCATAAACATTTAATCATACATAGAACATATGATTTTTCTCTTAGTTTTCTTCAAGACTTAAGTCTTTTAACATGCTTTTCATCTTTGAATCATCATAATATCAAGAACATCTAAAACAGAATTCTCTACTCTCTTTATTCTTTGGTTTAAAGCATAGCATCATCGCAATTTAACTAGTAGGATTTCCTACTAGTTCATAACACAAAGCATAGGATTTTATGTTGAATTTATAAGATGATTTATGTCATTAAAAGCTAGTAGAAAGTATCTACCTTGAAAAAAGAAGTTTTTACACTTTTGTATGATGAAAAAAAAACTTCAGAAAGCTTGTTTGAAGCTTTGGAAAAACTAGATTCGGAAACCGCTTTCTTCAAGAACACACACAGAATTTCTTTAGAGAAATTCCAAGCTTGAGGAATCACCTTGAAGATGAATTTTGAGTTTTATAACACCAAATGAATGAAGCTTGAGCTTCTGGAACAAGGTTGAGACCTCACTTGAGCTCCGGGAAGAACACTTTGAAAAGAACAAAACTTCTCTTCTTCTTCTTCTTCTTCAATCTCTCTCTCAATTATATTCAAGGGTTTGGTAACCCTTAACCACGAAAATCAGACCCTATTTATAGCCTAAAGGTTGCCAAAAATTCAAAAATATCTTAGGAAAATATCTCCCAAGGTCGATGACAAGTTAGAAGTCATTTCTGGGCATTTTTGCTCTTTATTGGGTTGAATTCGTCGCCGAAATTCGGCCCCCGACTCAATTCGTAGACGAAATGGTATTCTGACTTGGCCTGTTTTTCCTGCTTTGGTATTTCAACTATAACTTTTGACTCGCTTATTGAATTTTGACTATTCAGTTTGCGTTGCTCTCTTTATTGAAAGGGGAACAATTTTGTTTCTAATAGACAAATCCCAATTTTGATTTCTTAATTGTCTAAATGGGCTCTAAAGATGACTGGTCTGAATTGGTTGCAGCAAACCAGAATTTCAGCAGACCAAACTTCGGAAATCCGACGTTTAACCCAACTTCGATTTAAAATCTGAAAAAGTGGTAATCATGAATCTTGAAGAGAGTTTCAATACCTTTCTAAAAATTCAAGAATCACTCAATTCCAATCAACGGTGAGAAATCTAGAGCTCCTTAAAGTTGAGGGTATGTTAAGACATCCCTCTTCTTTAACACTTAAGAGTATTTTATACTCATGTTCTTTCATCCCAAACACCCAAAAACAATACTTAAACTAATTTAAACCATTCTTATTGTCGCTCATAAACCAAATTAAATAAATTTCCTTGGCCTCCACAAGACTTGCGTCTATGGCACTATTCATAGCACTATTCACCGTACAGTAAACTCAAGTTCAGGGGTTCTATATCCCCCCCCCCCCCCCCCCCTTCCCCCCACTTTACAGCAATTTCATCCACAAAATTCAAACGAGACACACTTTAGCAGGGATACTTTTCCCATGCTTTATTATACCTAGGATACCAAGTCTGTGGATACTACATAGCTTATGAAAACAATGCATAGTAGCACCCATACTTATAAATAACATGTTCTAACACCATATATCACATCATATGTTTTAAATACCATAAATGGGCGTACCTTGAGCAACACCCTCGGATGCTTGTGTGCCTTGCTCGTGTAAAGCAAAGACTCTGCCCTGGGTTGCCTGTCGAGGCGATTGTACGACTGGCAATGGTACTACAGGCGGTTGACCAGAGGCTTGAGGATACCTCTGTTGAACCAACCTTCTTTGAGGCCTAGGAACCTAAGAAGATCCCTGCTGTACGGCCTATTGAACCGGAGGCCTATACCCTTGTAACTGCAATGGGCGGCGTGGACAATCTTTGAACTGATGTCTCCGATCACCGCAGTGGAAACACCCACCCGTGATTAGACGACACTCACTGCCCTTATGTGGTCTCCCACAGTGGCTACACACCTCAGACGGCCCATATCGCGAACCCTACGTAGTGGTAGGACGAGGAACCTATGGCACCCATGGAAGCCTCGGAGCCTGTGACATAGCAGTCTGGTAAGAGGTCGACCTAACCTTTCTCTCTGGTAGCACTGGCCCACTGGACTGGCCTCAAACTATGCCTCTCACTAGACCACTATCACTCCTCAAGAGCGACTCCTCAGACTGTCTCTCGGTAATCTTCGCCTTACCCATAATTTCCCTCCAAGTTTCTATATGCAGTATGGCAACTCGCTCTCGAATGAAGGATCTCAACACACCTTCAAAATTTCTAACAAGCATACCCTCGGATGCGACCAGATGTGGAGCAAACCTCGCGAGTCCGAAGAACTTGGCCTCGTACTCAACCACGCTCATCTCTCCATGTTCAAAGAACAGGAACTCCCTCTCCTTTTGCTCCTTCACGAACTTGGGGAAGTACTACTCATAAAAAGCATCTAAAAACTCTCCCCATGTCCATGGTGTCCCTATCTTGGCAATATCCCTCTGTCTCAGAGAAGACCTCCACCAATGCTCGGCTTCGCCTTCCATCATGAAGGAAGCCCACTCGACTCTCTGTTCGTCGGTGCAGCAAAGAACCCTAAAGGTCTTCTCCAACTGCATAACCCATGCCTCTGCGACCATGGGGTCAGTAGTCCCATAGAAGGTAGGAGGCCTCAATCTCCTGAACGCCTCAAGTTCTGTTGTATGATGTACAGGAGGAGGTATAGGTGAAGGTACAGCAACAGGAGTATCAACCTTGTTTGCAAGCCTAGCCATAGTCACTGCTATAGCCCCAAGGATCTGAGTCAAGTCTGGCTGCTCATCTCCCATTAGAATATCTCCTCCATTCCCCTAGGTATGATACCCTCTACCTCGGTTGCCATGTCTCATGATAAAAATCCTGAGAACAAAAGCAAAACATGAGTCTAACATAAAACTAAGCTCTTTGAACATAGCAATTCAACGAGCATATCTTGCTTATATAAGCGTACCATATACAATCAAAATATACACATAATAGTATAATCATACAACTAGCTTCCTAGCGATGCTAAACTCTCGTGTTTTGGTTAAGTCATTATCCGATTTCATGTTAAGATTAGGTGACTAATCTATACTTGGAATACGACTCTCTATACCGACCTAGTATCTTGTAGTGATACTAATTTTGTCGCGGTATCAACCCTCACTAGAACATACTACCTCCTTCGAGTTGGAATATGTTCTACCTTGAAGAACAACCTCAACCCTAGGGATTCTAATCCCTAAGTATTGATACCAATCCTATCGTGGTATCAACCTATACTGTAGAATTCATCTGAGTTCTAAGTCAACTCAAAGAACAACCTTCGGTCCATATGGGTCTAATGCCTAAGCTCTGATACCAAATTTGTCGCGACCCAAAATACCCCCTAGGAGTTAGGATACTTTGGCATCGTGAACTCATTACCAAAACATCCTGTACAAGTATATAAGGCAAATCAAAGGTATGAACCTTAAAATTTCTCCAAGCATAAAGTAATCCAAGTTCATATACAACTACAAAAACTAAAAGCAAAGAACGAGCATGCTCGCTCATCAAAATTTATATACAAGTCTCTCCCTCTCATCACTCATGATGGGGCCACCTAACAAAGGCCCCTTGCTCCTCCTAAGCCCTCTGCTCCTGAAGACTACCCCAAGTCTCCTCATGCTCTACGTACTCTTCCTCGACTCAAGGCTCCTGAGGACGCTCACCATAGATATCGAAGGGACCTGCCGACATAAATATGTACGGCTGAGTATGGAATACTCCGTGTATACAAACCACTAGATAATAATGCCATAAACATTATTACAACATATACATATAGCATTTAAATCCAAACACATGCATTACATTAATTAGAGTACGAAAATCTTTGCATTTAAAAACATCATGTGCATATGTTATAAAAAATTATCTGTTACCATCTTTTACATTTGTTACCTCTGTTACCATTACTTGCCACTACGGGTATTGTAAAATACCTTAGGATTTCAGGTGTTAAATACCTTAGATCCACCTCCGCAGTAAACAATTGGTATCCATGACACCCGTCGTTAAAGCTAACTAGGCTACCTGCTATTTGTTTCCCTCCATCGGCCTACCTTTGGAGTAGACAACCAGTAACCATGATCCTTCAGGGCAGCTAGCTATTCGTGTCTAACAACCAATATCCATGACACCCTTCCGGGTGGCCTACCATTGTTCCTCCCTATCGGCTATTTCCATTATTTTCCCTTTACTTTCCATTACTTCCCATGTACCTCTATTACTTTCCCATTACATCTTATACGTTACTTCTTCTTTTACTTCTTTGGATACCTATAATTTATAAAATCTCAATCATGCAAACATATGTGTCCGTGTAGAAATTGTGAGTAGCATGGTAGACACTTTATCATATAGCAATTACATCCCAATTTCATTTATAGAATTAGGCTAGATGCTCTTAAGTCATAAACATTTAATCATACATAGAACATATGATTTTTCTCTTAGTTTTCCTCAAAACTTAAGTCTTTTAACATGTTTTCATCTTTGAATCATCATAGTATCAAGAACATCTAAAAGAGAATTCTCTACTCTCTTTATTCTTTGGTTTAAAGCATAGCATCATCACAATTTAACTAGTAGGATTTCCTACTAGTTCATAACACAAAGCATATGATTTTATCTTGAATTTATAAGATGGTGTATGCCATTAAAAGCTAGTAGAAAGTATCTACCTTAAAAAAAGAAGTTTTTACACTTCTGTAGGATGAAAAACAAACTTCAGAAAGCTTGTTTGAAGCTTTGGAAAAACTAGATTTGAAAACCCTCTTCTTCAAGAACATGCACAGAATTTCTTTAGAGAAATTCCAAGCTTGAGGAATCACCTTGAAGATGAATTTTGAGCTTTATAACACCAAAGGAATGAAGCTTGAGCTTCTGGAACAAGGTTGGGACCTCACTTGAGCTCTGGGAAGAACACTTTGAAAAGAACGGAGCTTCTCTGCTTCTTCTTCTTCTTCTTCAATCTCTCTCTCAATTATATTCAAGGGTTTGGTAACCCTTACCCACGAAAATTAGACACTATTTATAGCCTAAAGGTTGCCAAAAATCCAAAAATATCTTAGGAAAGTATCTCCCAAGGTTGGTGACAAGTTACAGGTCATTTCTGGGCATTTTTACCCTTTTCTAGGTTGAATTCGTTGCCAAAATTCGGCCCCCGACTCAATTCGTCGACAAAATGGTATTCTGACTTGGCCTGTTTTTCCTGCTTTGGTCTTTCGACCATAACTTTTGACTCTCTTATCGTATTTTGACAATTCAACTTGCGTTCGACTCATTATTCAAAGGGAACAATTTTGTATACAATGGAAAAATTCCAATTTTGAGTTCTTAATTGTCTAAATGGGCTCTAAAGCTGACTAGTCTGAATTGGTTACAGCAAACCAGAATTTCAGCAGACCAAACTTCAGAAATCCGACGTTTGACCCAAAATCGATTTAAAATCTAAAAAAGTGGTAAATATGAACCTCGAAGAGGGTTTCAATACCTTTCTTAAAAATCAAATAATCACTCGATTCTGATCAGCGGTGAGAAATCTAGAGCTCCTTAAAGTTGAGGGTATCTTAAGACATCCCTCTTCTTTGACACTTAGAGTATTTTATACTCTTGTTCTTTCATCCCAAACACCCAACAACAATACTTAAACTAATTTAAATCATTCTTATTATCGCTCATAAATCAAATTACATAAATCACCCTTGGCCTCCATAAGACTTGCGTCTATGGCACTATTCACTACACTATTCACCATACAGTAAACTCAAGTTCTGGGGTTCTACACTTTCCCTCTCTTCTATCTTCCCCTATTTAATCTCTATTTTAATTTGAATGGTGTGTTGATTGGTGTAAATGAAAAAGGGTCGGAGACCTCGTGGATCATGTATGAATGGGATGAATTTTGGTGAAAATGGAGCAGAGGGGCGTAGCCCTCGGTTTTGAACTATTTATAGCTCGAAATTTAGGCTTAGTGTGATGTGTGATCGATCGTTGGGATTTGGAGATCGATCGTAGGGATATAGAAGGCGTGCGATTGATGGTGAGATCAATCATGATGATCGATCATAAATAGAAGAATCACATGGGGTTTTTTTATGACTCTGGGCGATCGATCGCAGACAAAGGGTGATCGATCTCAGATAGTTCAAATTTTGTAGGAAGCCTGCGTTGGCTCCCCTATGTGTTGTAAAGTCATCATTTTAATGAATGTTGTGTTTGGAACTTAACCTAAGGCAATGGAAGGGTCCATTGGCCTGGGGATGTTCCATATCAGAACAGTGTAGTCAGAATTCTAGGTACTGGCCAGCTCAAAGGCTGGGGGGATAACTGCCTTACTTTTGAAAATAGAAGAATCATTCTTAGTGCTTACAACAAAGATGCAGATGGCACTCCTATTAGAGACGCTAATAATCAAAAAATCCAAGATGCAGTAGCTAATTTATTATTCTCCATTTACAAACATTGGTTAGGTGATCCATCCATGTTCAAAGATAGATTTGCTGATTTACTTAGTAATCTTTCTTGTAAACAGTTTTCAGATTTTAGATTGTATAAAGATACTTTCTTATCCAAGGTTATGATCAGAACTGATTTCAACCAGCCATATTGGAAAGAAAGGTTTATTACAGGTCTCCCTAGGATATTTTCAGAGGTTATTAGAACCAAAATTAGAGAAAAGCATAATGGTAATATTCCATATGATCTTTTGACTTATGGTGATATTATTGTTATAATCCAGAATGAAGGAATTGCTTATTGCAGAGATTTCAAGATGCAACAACAGATTAAGAAAGAATGTGACAGTTGTCATAAAGAGTTAGGTTCATTCTATAGTCAATTTGGTTACTCCAAGTTGTCTATTCCTCGATCTGCTAGGAAAAAGAAAGCAATAGTCCAAAAGAAAAGAGTCCAAAGCTCATGGCCTAGGACCCACCATAGGGATAAAGAAAAAGAAAAAGGGAAGCCCACTCATTCTAAAGATAAGATAACTCGTAGGAAACCATCTAGGAAAACTTTTCATAAAAATTCCTCTAGTTGTTCAAAACCTCCTACTTGCTTTAAGTGTGGTAAGATAGGACACTACTCTAGCAACTGTTGGTTGTGAACACCCCATTTTTACACCCTTAAAACCTTATTTACCTTTTATTTTATGTTATTATTTATTATATTTTTTTTTTTTTTAAATTTAATTTTACTCTTTTTTATTTTATTTTTTTCATTTTAGTAGGGGAAGAAGGAGGAGAAAAACCTCATTCTGATTCGGTTAGAAATCCTGATCCCCTTCTCTCACTATCGGCTCTCTCTATCGTTCTTTTCTTCTTCCATTTGTTTTCAGCAGGAGGAGAGAAAACTTCTCGTCTTTATCTCACCTTCACTCGAGGTCCTCACCTATCACCACGGCTCAGCTCTTTGCCACAGCTCGACGCCGGTGATACTGCCATTGAAGATCACCTCCGTTAGCAACTCCACCACAGCAGTAGCTCTCTCCGATCTAAAGCATCTTCACCATGGATTTTCGGCCAGTGTCTCTTCTCCTATCCCTCGATTTCCCTCTGCTCAACCTTCTCCGGCGAGATCGCGCCGTGCAGCAGCAACCCATCGCCTCCATCACCATCTTCTCTGGCAGCTAAGACCTCCCTATGTTCACGCCATTTCAGCAGCTCCAAATCTCTACCGATTGCCTCCTCCATCCCAGATCCTTCCACCTCCGGTGATCCTCTCCTTCTGTTCACTTGTACAAATCCAGGAAGATCTCAAGCCTCAATCGAGCTCCGGTCATCACCTCCGGCGATGCACAGTACTATCGATCACCATCTTGTTTCCCCAATATATCCGGCCAAGTCCAGTCCCAGATCTGGTCTGCAAATCCCAGTTCCAGATCTAATACCTCTCAAACTCAAGGCCCCCTCCTTGAAAAACCCCAAAACAAGGGCTTCCATGGCGATCAAATCGATGTTCCATCTCTCTCTCACTCGATAATAACCATCACTCTCTTTTCATTCTCTAGGGTTTCTTCCATGCCATTCTCTCATTTCTCCACTGTAGGAAGGAATCAAAGCCCTCAATTACCGATACAGATCTTGCCTGCGTCGTTTTCCGGAGATCTAAAACCCTCCCCTGTTTTTGTTAGAGCGGTTGAATTTGCTGTGAATTTGGACTTATATTTGGTGGTTTGGGGGGAGTATTTGGCGTACCCTACTTCAGGAGCTTGAGAATGGCTTCATTGCCTCATTCTCCAGTTACATTTTCTGGAACTACAGCTTCGGATCTTCTTCGGAGCTCGAGTAATGGTGTTTGTGGTGTCCCTTTGAAAGCCCTAGGAAGGACTCGGTTGGGCGTCAAAAGGAGGGATATTATTGTTAGTGCAAAGATTAGGAAGGGGAAGAAGCATGAGTATCCATGGCCAGATGATGCAGATCAGAATGTCAAAGGCGGAGTCCTTAGTCATCTCTCGCATTTCAAGCCTTTGAAAGAGAAGCCGAAGCCTATTACGTTAGATTTTGAGAGACCTCTTATGGATCTGGAAAAGAAAATCATCGATATACGAAAGATGGCTCAGGAAACTGGTCTGGACTTCAGTGATCTGATTATCTTATTAGAGAACAAGTATCATCAGAGTAGCAGCACCCCTGGTGGTCACCGAGCAGCATCATCTTCATCCCTCACACCATTCTAGTAAGGTATAATTCTTCCTTTTGTTTATTTCAATTTATTAATTTATTGTGAATATTTGTACAATAGGGTTAAGCCGTAGTTTTTTTACTTACTTTTGCCTACCTCGGGCATTTAGTTTAGTTCTTGACTAGTTAAAACTTGCCAAAATTAAAAAAATACAAAAAAAATCAAAAAAATACAAAATAACAAAAACATTCAAAAAAAAAATCTAAAAGAAATCTACCTTAATAAATAAACGCCCCCTAGAGCTCCCCCATGAGCACCTAGCCACGCAACCGTCTCCCGGAATGAGATTCATAAATCTCAATTCCGCAACCCCCCAACTCAAACACGAGTTGGAAGTGACCACACTCCGAAACGAGTATAAAAACAGTCACGGACCCCGAACTACTATGAGGGTCTGATTCCGACTAACCGGATAAGTTGGCAGCCCAATCAGGGTTCGACCCCAACCAAAAATAAACTTTTTTACACCCCATTTTGATTTGTATTCGATTAGCAAAATTAATAATTATTTAGGAAATGTTAAGTGATTTTTAAATGTTTGATTTGGACCTAATGAGTAGGTTACCATCATTGGATGGAGGTCCTGGGGTGACTAACCCCTTCCCCAGGACCTAAAGGGATCTCTTACCTAGACTACTCTGGACCGTAGACCCTCTTATTTGGATTATCTCGGGATCCTACTTCCCCTAAGTAGGTGGCGACTCTTAAAATAAATTTAGCGTTATTCCTCTACTCTCGGACCTTATCTCGACACTTAGAGTTGAGAGGGGAGGAAGGGCGGTAAATTTTGGTGTTCACAGCTTTGGCGACTCTGCTGGGGATTGAAAAGATCCAACCTGAAAATTAGGTGTAAGTTAAACATTATTAAAATCACTAATTATTTCCTAAAGTAATTCTTACTTTTGCTAATTCTTTTTATATTGTGAGTATGTTCTTATTCTTTCTTATGTGCATTTCATATTCATTGCATATTAGTGTAATAACCCTTAAACCCTCTAGTTTGACTTATTACGCCTACAACTGTTTGATAATTATCTTCAGTGTTGGGGCTTAACAGTCATGGTTTAGCTGTATCACCCCTGTGGGACGATTATTCTCAGGAAGGGATATAGACTAAACCCACTTGCGCCAATCGGCCCATTTTTGGGAGTCGCATATACGGCCGAGTGTCCCCCAACCACCTTAGGAACACCTTGCATTACCCCAGCATATGTATATAGTAGAGATATTGTGGGTATGTTCTTATTCTTCTCTTATGTGCATTTCATATTCATTGCATATTAGTGTAATAACCCTTAAACCCTCTAGTTTGACTTATTACGCCTACAACTGTTTGATAATTATCTTCAGTGTTGGGGCTTAACAGTCATGGTTTAGCTGTATCACCCCTGTGGGACGATTATTCTCAGGAAGGGATATAGACTAAACCCACTTGCGCCAATCGGCCCATTTTTGGGAGTCGCATATACGGCCAAGTGTCCCCCAACCACCTTAGGAACACCTTGCATTACCCCAGCATATGCATATAGTTTAGGTAGAGATATAGTCTATAAGCATCTGTTTAGGAAGGTTTCCCCTAATCCTACTTTGCTTATAGCCTATACCCGCCCTGCCTTTTGATTGAACATGAAGGTACCCCTGTGTACCCATATGTTCATTTAAAAAAGGGGCTTGTGTGAGCCATTGTTGAATAAACTCCCAACCCACCTCTAGACTTTGCATATGGGGTTCAAAAACCCAGATTTTATTGGATGTCCATATCCATATTCTATCTTAAATCCAATGGGCCTTGGTTTCCAATAACCCAACTTAGTAGGTAGACCCCTATCTACCTACCCCATTGGTTTACATATGTCAAGGATCACCCCTTTCAACAAAATAATTGGTGAAAAAAAAAAACAAAGAAAAAGATGAAGTTAAAATTTGAAAACTAAACAAAATCAGAAATTCAAAATCCAAAAAAAAAGAAAGTTCAAAATTAAAAAAAAAAAAGGAGATTCAAAATTCAATAAAAAAAAACAAAAACTAAAACAAAAAATTCAAAAGGACAATAAAATAAAAAAAAATTTCAAAAAATGAAATGAGAAATTCAAAGTCCAAATAAAATCAAAAGTAAAAAAGAGTCAAAATTCAAACATAAAAAAAAAAAAAGTGGAAGCTCAAAATTCAAATAAGTCAAAAATTCAAAAAAAAATCATTAATTCAAAATTCCAAAAAAAAATGAAAACTCAAAATCCGAAAAAAAATAAATAAATCTGAACTTCAAAAAAAAATGTCATTAACTCATAGTTCAAGAAAAATAAAACAAATCAAAAGTTCAAAATTCAGAAGGAACAAAAATTCAAAATCATAAATTCAAAATTCGAAAAATTCAAAGATCCAAATGTGTTGAAAAAAAATTCAAAAATCCAAATTGAAAAAAATCAAAAAATATCAAAATTCCAAAAAAAGAAAAAAAAAATCAAATATCCAAAATTCAAAAAAAATATAAAGTTGAAAATCCAAAAAAAAATAAAAAAAATCCATCCTCTTCATGGCACTATCCGTCACTGCACATTCACCTGCTAGCCTAGCATTTTCACTGCACTACCAGTACATCTACATTGCATGCCTTTGTGGCATTGTGTTTCATCATGGCATTGTACTGCATTTCATCATAGGATTGCGCTGCACTTCATCATTGCACTACACTCACACTATCATTGCACCGCACTCACTTTGTCACTGCACTACACTCACTTCAACACTGCATTGGCTAGGTTTAGTCGAGTCTCCCTCATGCATCATCTAGTTGGCAACACCCTCAGAGGTAGCACAACCATGGAGTCCAGTTCCAAAAGTCTATCATTCAAAACATGTCCTGACCCTTAATTTGGCATATCTCATTTAGGAAGTTGCTTAATAGGCCATTCATTTTGAGTCTCCCATAGCACTCACCTCATAATAGTTGGTTTTCATCCATGCATTCTTATGTAGCATCATGATCCAATCCACCTCAATCGGTAGTGACTCGCTCTTTACTTTCATCTTTGGACTTGCCCAAGTAGTGGAACAAAAGCAAAAAATTGGAGCACGGAGACACATCGAGTGACCAAAAGATCATCACGATGACTCTCCTTGATCATTGGGCAAGACATCAGAGAAATCAAATTTGTTCTCAAAGATGTCAACCTGGCTCTCAACAAACTCTTGGTGGCATAGGGCCAAACCCAGATTCACCCATCAACCATTCCAACAAACACCTACTCATTTATCTTAATGACACAACCACAGACTTCTCTTACTCAACATATCATTCCATGCCCACCCTCCGCACCGTAAAAGTGCGGGCACCACCCAAACTTTATGGATGTGGCCAAACTTAATTTCGAACTTGAGATCCCTGAAACATCTGTCTCCATACATCATCCTGCTACATCAACAAATCACCCTTGTGCCTCCAAGGAAGCCAAGCAGAGCATCTCCGAGGTCTATCAGAAAGGAGTTCCAAGAGCAAGATGTCGAGCGAGATTGATCGAAATCAAGCCAGGTCTGAGTCAATCTTAGCTAGGTCTTCTTTCCATAAGAGTCGGCCACAGTGGCCCATGTACATATCCGATTTACAGTGTTTTCATTTTGCAGTAATCGAGTCATCTCCATTTTTCAATTCCTTACAATCTCTCTTCCTTTCAAGAGTCTCATTTCTCATTTGGCTAATGAATGTGTGACCTAGCACTTCTCAAAAAGTCTTGTGATCGGAAGCTATCAAAAATCCACAAATATCTTTCTCCAAAAATATCTTTCTCCCAATAAAATGCTAGCTAAGCTTATTGGTTTAAATAAGGGATCACTCAAACAAAATCAAATCCGCAACCCTCAGGGGCAGAGTATGATGAAGAGCATAGAGAGATTCCCAACGAGGAAACCCTCAATCCTGTGCGAGTGTTACAAAGCAAAACAAAGTTGGGTAATGATCCTACATGTGCAAAAATTAGAACCTTGCTACGCCAAGGGCAGGGATCAAGGTCAAGATCGATCAGGCAAAATGCAAGTTCACCTCCGGTTGTCTGCTGAACCCTCCAGGACACATTTCAAAGGAAAAGTTACAAATTCTCAGTTGTCCCAGTTTAATAGTCTGCATGCAAAGCATTCGACTATGACAAGAATGATCAGATATAACTCTGTCAGATTCAGTCAATACGTGAAGTACATGTATTACATGCAGATGGGCAAGAGAAAAGATTTGCTTGAGAAGAGATTCAAAAACCCCCAAGATCATGATATAAGTTGGGACGACAGGTTCACCACAACATTATCCTCACCAAAGCTTGAAGCAGGAATAATGTGGTTGCTCAAGATCCAAATTTGAGAAATGCCGCAAAGCAATTGCCATAGACAAGCAAGAAAGCGGATCTGAATCAAGATTTGTCCATGCCAGGACAAGGATACTCTCATTCAGCTATGAGATTTTTCTTCAAGTGACATATCTCATCAGAGCACTCATTCAGAGTAAAAGTGGTCAAGTTCCTCACACGGCACAGATCAACAAGCTAAAACAAATGACTCGTTTTTACAGAGGCATCATTGAGCTATACAGGTGCAAGGGGCAAACTCAACATTTGTACAAGGAGCCCTGAGCCAATCAACATGGATAAAGTTAAAAAGTATTATGCTTAGGGTCTTGTTTGATAAATGCTTGCACTTTTAGCCTCTTCGGGAAAGGACAGGAGGCCATGTTTGTCACCTACTTCCCTTATGATTCATGTAACACCCTCGATATATCATCAAAGTTCAATAGTTAGCCCTCTCGAGCCTAATAGCCCTTCTTTCAAAAAAAAAAAAAAAACTTTCAACGGGACACCCTATACTCAGTCTGCTTTGAACTACGTCAATGACCTGATCCTGTAAAAGGGTACGTAGGTAGCCTAGAAAATTAGGTTCGGTCATAACATTCAATCTATTGAGCAAAAAAATCAACCTCAATCAAAAAAGGCTTGTAAAAAAAAATAGAAAGACAAAATGTCAAAAGGAAAAAGAAAAAAAAATGGGCAAGAAAAAAGTCAAGAGGCGCTCAAGTAGATGAATTTTCAATTGAAATTTTTATCTTCTATCAGAAGCAAAAGAATCAAGATTCTTCTCCCCATAGCGGAAAATGATTTCTCAAGTAGAAGGGTGTCCCAAATATTCGGTCCCCTCAGCCTACATTTCGTCCTATCTTAAGTCCACCTCGATCCCCTAGAGATTAAGAGTGCAGGCAATTTATCAGACAATATTCAAAAGCAGAATGCAAGCATCCAAGGCAATGAAGGGAGCAAAACCCAACTTGAAACAAATCGCGGGCATGAGTGAAAACCTGAAAAGGCCTCATTGCGCAAAAATTACGCGAACCCCAGCCCTAGTCTTGCGACTAGGGGCAAAAAAGGGAAATATAAAAATTGATCAACTTCGCAGGCATGAGTGAAAACTGGCAACGGCCTCATTGCGCAAAAATTATGCGACCCCATGACTTGGTCATTCCAAGGGTAAAAAAGGGAAAAGTTGACAACATCAAACGTTCAACAACAGGTTTCTTGAAATCAGGTCAAAGGTACTCCAAGCACCAATTGAAGGATCTTATAGTCGAAACAAAATCATACCTCAAAAAAGTCGCGGAAAACCTGAAATGGCCTCATTACGCGAACCCCAGTCCTAGTCTTGCGACTAGGGGCAAAAAATGGAAAAAGAAAATTAAAGGTCAACTTCGCAGCCATGAGTGAAAACCAAACTTGGTCATTCTAAGGGCAAAAAATGGAAAAGTTGAAAGCAATAAGCATTCGCTAAGTACATCCCCGAGATCAAGACGAATCACTTGCAAGCACCAGCTGAAGAATCTTATCGTCAAAGCAGACTAAGTGTCTCTTATTCCAAGCAAGACCCAATTCAACACATGTCAAGGATTAAAGCTTAACTTTACCAACGACACAGCACGATGGGTCACATTTGCTTAGCATCATATTCTACCATTGAGGATAAAATTCAATCCATGTGAGGGTGATCTACCTTTTAGATCCAATAAGCTAAGAAAGCATTCTCATTATGAAAAATTCATTCAATTTCAATCCGGTCATCAGGATTTTTGCACAAGTCAAGACCAATCGCATTCAATTTGTAGGGTGTTCTCAAGAATATCCAACTATTCATTATTTGGTCATCAACGTTTCAATGTTTGTCATTTCCTTTGGCTTGACTAGATCAATTTCATCTCAGCGATCGCTCAAGGTGCTAAGCAGGAAGCTGAAGCAAAGTTCAGAACCTCCAATCTCCGACAAGCATAGGATTGGACGTTAAGAGCGAGTCATTTACCAGCCCGTCATCAATCGGCATGTCTCCCATGGATATCACATTGGTTCAATCTAGGTCCAACCAACTCGTCTACATATTAGCATAAGTCAAGTCATGTATTGTTCTGCATTTCATACCAGTCTAGTCAATTCACAATTTGCACACACTCGATCGAGTCGCGCATATCACACTCTAGTTGCACCCATCTTGCACACTATAATTGTAGACACTCAATCGAGTCACACATATCGCACTAGTTGCACCCACCTTGCACACTCAAGTTGCACACACTCACTCGAGTTGCACGTATTGCACTATAGCTGCACTCAAGTTGCACACACTCATTTGAATCACACTTTGCACTCTTGCTGCACTCAATTGCACACAATTAATAGGGTCTCACATATCACACTTTTGTTGCATTCAGTTGCACACATTCAGTCGAGTCACACACTTTGCACTATAGTTGCTCTCACTTAGTCAAGCTAAAATTTAGCAACACTATCACAGACACTGCACATCATTGCACTGCACAACAGCTACAGCAGACATGCTACACTTCACAACAGTTGCATTTTCATCACACATTATATTGCATAACAGTTGTATCACACATTGCATTGCACAACAGTTGCGGCACAGTACATACACTGCACACAATAGTTGCATCACATACACAACACAAAGTCACAATCATGCTAAACTAGGCAAGGCCGGGAGGTCTCTAGTAAAAGCTATGCATCTTGATTGACATCGAAATATGTTGTCACCCATCATTTCAGCATGTTTGACATCGAAATGTGTTGTCATTCATCCCTTCTTATTTGACATCGAAATGTGTCGTCATTCAATCCTGGTTGACATCGAAATGTGTTGTCACCCATCATTTCAGCATGTTCGACATCGAAATGTGTTGTCATTCATCCCTTCTTGTCTGACATCGAAATGTGTTGTCATTCAATCCTGGTTGACATCAAAATGTGTTGTCACCCATCATTTCAGCATGTTTAACATCGAAATGTGTTGTCATTCATCCCTTCTTGTCTGACATCGAAATGTGTTGTCATTCAATCCTGGTTGACATCGAAATGTGTTGTCACCCATCAATTCGGCATGTTTGACATCGAAATGTGTTGTCATTCATCCCTTTTGTTTGACATCGAAATGTGTTGTCATTCAATCTTGGTTGACATCGAAATGTGTTGTCACTCATCATTTCATCTCTTCTTGGTTGACATCGAAATGTGTTGTCATCCATTTCATATCTTATGTTTGACATCGAAATGTGTTGTCATTCAATCTCTTCTCGGTTGACATCGAAATGTGTTGTCATCCATTTCATCTCTTCTGTTTGACATCGAAATGTGTTGTCATTCAATCTCTTCTCGGTTGACATCGAAATGTGTTGTCATCTATTTCATCTCTTCTGTTTGACATCGAAATGTGTTGTCATTCAATCTCTTCTCGGTTGACATCGAAATGTGTTGTCATCCATTTCATCTCTTCTGTTTGACATCGAAATGTGTTGTCATTCAATCTCTTCTCGCTTGACATCGAAATGTGTTGTCATCCATTTCATCTCTTCTCGGTTGACATCGAAATGTGTTGTCATCTATTTCATCTCTTCTGTTTGACATCGAAATGTGTTGTCATTCAATCTCTTCTCGGTTGACATCGAAATGTGTTGTCATCCATTTCATCTCTTCTGTTTGACATCGAAATGTGTTGTCATTCATCCAATCCCAGTTGACATCGAAATGTGTTGTCATCCGTTTCATCTCTTCTGTTTGACATCGAAATGTGTTGTCATTCATCCAATCCCGGTTGACATCGAAATGTGTTGTCATCCATTTCATCTCTTCTGTTTGACATCGAAATGTGTTGTCATTCAATTTCTTTTCGGTTGACATCGAAATGTGTTGTCATCCATTTCATCTCTTCTGTTTGACATCGAAATGTGTTGTCATCCAATTTCTTCTCGGTTGACATCGAAATATGTTGTCATCCATTTCATCTCATGTTTGACATCGTAATGTGTTGTCATTCATCCCTTCTTGTCTGACATCGAAATGTGTTGTCATTCAATCCCGGTTGACATCGAAATATGTTGTCATCCATTTCATCTCTTTTGTTTGACATCGAAATGTGTTGTCATTCAATCTCTTCTCGGTTGACATCGAAATGTGTTGTCATCCATTTCATCTCTTCTGTTTGACATCGAAATGTGTTGTCATTCAATCTCTTCTCGGTTGACATCGAAATGTGTTGTCATCCATTTCATCTCTTCTGTTTAACATCGAAATGTGTTGTCATTCAATCTCTTCTCGGTTGACATCGAAATGTGTTGTCATCCATTTCATCTCTTCTGTTTGACATCGAAATGTGTTGTCATTCATCCAATCCCTGCTGACATCGAAATGTGTTGTCACCAATCATTGCAGCATATTTGACAATCAAATGTGTTGTCACTCACTCCATCAATCATTTTGCTTTCGAGCTCCCTTCAATCCATGTTTCACTTACACTCTTTCCCCAGCAGACCTCCGCAATGAGGCCATAAACTATTACCTATCACTCCATCTTTGTTTTGGCAAGTTTAACTAGGCTTTCCCTTTTTCTTATATTTGATTTTCACAAGTTTTCACAGGTTTTAGGTGTGTAAAAATGACGGGTTTTTCAGTCTTTGTCGTTCAATTGCTAGCACTCTCCGACAAAGAGGGGCAACTGTGAACACCCCATTTTTACACCCTTAAAACCTTATTTACCTTTTATTTTATGTTATTATTTATTATTATTTTTTTTTTTAAAATTTAATTTTACTCTTTTTTATTTTATTTTTTTCATTTTAGTAGGGGAAGAAGGAGGAGAAAAACCTCATTCTGATTCGGTTAGAAATCCTGATCCCCTTCTCTCACTATCGGCTCTCTCTATCGTTCTTTTCTTCTTCCATTTGTTTTCAGCAGGAGGAGAGAAAACTTCTCGTCTTTATCTCACCTTCACTCGAGGTCCTCACCTATCACCACGGCTCAGCTCTTTGCCACAGCTCGACGCCGGTGATACTGCCATTGAAGATCACCTCCGTTAGCAACTCCACCACAGCAGTAGCTCTCTCCGATCTAAAGCATCTTCACCATGGATTTTCGGCCAGTGTCTCTTCTCCTATCCCTCGATTTCCCTCTGCTCAACCTTCTCCGGCGAGATCGCGCCGTGCAGCAGCAACCCATCGCCTCCATCACCATCTTCTCTGGCAGCTAAGACCTCCCTATGTTCACGCCATTTCAGCAGCTCCAAATCTCTACCGATTGCCTCCTCCATCCCAGATCCTTCCACCTCCGGTGATCCTCTCCTTCTGTTCACTTGTACAAATCCAGGAAGATCTCAAGCCTCAATCGAGCTCCGGTCATCACCTCCGGCGATGCACAGTACTATCGATCACCATCTTGTTTCCCCAATATATCCGGCCAAGTCCAGTCCCAGATCTGGTCTGCAAATCCCAGTTCCAGATCTAATACCTCTCAAACTCAAGGCCCCCTCCTTGAAAAACCCCAAAACAAGGGCTTCCATGGCGATCAAATCGATGTTCCATCTCTCTCTCACTCGATAATAACCATCACTCTCTTTTCATTCTCTAGGGTTTCTTCCATGCCATTCTCTCATTTCTCCACTGTAGGAAGGAATCAAAGCCCTCAATTACCGATACAGATCTTGCCTGCGTCGTTTTCCGGAGATCTAAAACCCTCCCCTGTTTTTGTTAGAGCGGTTGAATTTGCTGTGAATTTGGACTTATATTTGGTGGTTTGGGGGGAGTATTTGGCGTACCCTACTTCAGGAGCTTGAGAATGGCTTCATTGCCTCATTCTCCAGTTACATTTTCTGGAACTACAGCTTCGGATCTTCTTCGGAGCTCGAGTAATGGTGTTTGTGGTGTCCCTTTGAAAGCCCTAGGAAGGACTCGGTTGGGCGTCAAAAGGAGGGATATTATTGTTAGTGCAAAGATTAGGAAGGGGAAGAAGCATGAGTATCCATGGCCAGATGATGCAGATCAGAATGTCAAAGGCGGAGTCCTTAGTCATCTCTCGCATTTCAAGCCTTTGAAAGAGAAGCCGAAGCCTATTACGTTAGATTTTGAGAGACCTCTTATGGATCTGGAAAAGAAAATCATCGATATACGAAAGATGGCTCAGGAAACTGGTCTGGACTTCAGTGATCTGATTATCTTATTAGAGAACAAGTATCATCAGAGTAGCAGCACCCCTGGTGGTCACCGAGCAGCATCATCTTCATCCCTCACACCATTCTAGTAAGGTATAATTCTTCCTTTTGTTTATTTCAATTTATTAATTTATTGTGAATATTTGTACAATAGGGTTAAGCCGTAGTTTTTTTACTTACTTTTGCCTACCTCGGGCATTTAGTTTAGTTCTTGACTAGTTAAAACTTGCCAAAATTAAAAAAATACAAAAAAAATCAAAAAAATACAAAATAACAAAAACATTCAAAAAAAAAATCTAAAAGAAATCTACCTTAATAAATAAACGCCCCCTAGAGCTCCCCCATGAGCACCTAGCCACGCAACCGTCTCCCGGAATGAGATTCATAAATCTCAATTCCGCAACCCCCCAACTCAAACACGAGTTGGAAGTGACCACACTCCGAAACGAGTATAAAAACAGTCACGGACCCCGAACTACTATGAGGGTCTGATTCCGACTAACCGGATAAGTTGGCAGCCCAATCAGGGTTCGACCCCAACCAAAAATAAACTTTTTTACACCCCATTTTGATTTGTATTCGATTAGCAAAATTAATAATTATTTAGGAAATGTTAAGTGATTTTTAAATGTTTGATTTGGACCTAATGAGTAGGTTACCATCATTGGATGGAGGTCCTGGGGTGCCTAACCCCTTCCCCAGGACCTAAAGGGATCTCTTACCTAGACTACTCTGGACCGTAGACCCCCTTATTTGGATTATCTCGGGATCCTACTTCCCCTAAGTAGGTGGCGACTCTTAAAATAAATTTAGCGTTATTCCTCTACTCTCGGACCTTATCTCGACACTTAGAGTTGAGAGGGGAGGAAGGGCGGTAAATTTTGGTGTTCACATTGGTTACAAAAGAAGATTAATGAATTAGATGCTATAGATCAAATCAAGAATGTTTTGTCTACTCTCTTGATCAATGATCAAGATCCAGAATTAGTTAAAGAATCTCCAGATCAAATTGAAGAATACTTAGGATCATCCGATTCAGAGTATCACACTTCATCCTCTTCAGAACAAGTTTGTATCAAGAATTGCTCTTGTCCATCTTATACCAAGACTCCTAGTTACATCCATACTTTAACAAAAGAATCAAATTTTTTATTAGATATCATAAAACAAGTCAATGACATAAAAATTAAAAAATTATTAATGGCTAAATATAGAGACTCTTTACATAGTCATTCCAAGGTCCAGATTCCTCCAAAAAATTCTTTTGATTTAAAGAATATATTTGAAAGACTAAGTATTCAGAAACTTCCCAAAGAATTAACATTACAAAGTCTTCAATTAGAAATTCAAGATCTTAGAGATATTTTATTTCAAGAAAAGAAAGAATTGATTTTCCAGATTAATAATTTGCAGACACAAATTACAACCCTCCAGAAAAATCCAGAGAAAATCTTAGATTCAAAAGATAATCCAGGATCTAGTGTAAGAATAGATAATCTAGAGACTAGTAATTTATATTTAAGATCCCATCCTTATCACCAGAAATGGCATATTCATGTTACAGTTATTATCCAAAATAATTATACTCTAAAAGCCATTGCTTTAGTAGATTCAGGATCTGTAACAAATTGTATTAGATAATGCTTAGTTCCTTCAAGGTATTTTGAACCATCTACAGAAATTGTTTTAACCGCTAATAGTATGCCTTTGAATATCAGATTTCAGATTTTCGATGCTTTTATCATTAATCAAGATATTCATATTAAACAATCATTTTTATTAGTTAAAGATTTAAGGCAAGAATTAATATTGGGTCTTCCCTTTCTTAATTTAATTCAACCAATTTCTAGAATAGAAGATATAGGACTATATTCCAGATTTCTCGATCAAGATTTATTATTTAACTTTGTTCGATCTGATTGTATTAATCGTGATTTATCGGGTTTTACATAAATCAACGGTTTATCTTTCTTAAATTCCTTTTGTACTTCCAGTTCTTCATTCAAGTCTCCAGATTTATCTCTTTTGCATATGACTGATCAACATTTTGGAGAAATTTCTCTTCAAGTTTTTAAGAACCAAAAGTATGTTTATCCTTTTCCATTAACCAATCTCAATCCTCGAGAAGGATGTCTTATTGATAATTTATGGTTTTCTAAAGTCATGAAATCTGAAAAACATATTTCCAAAACCATCCAAGCTTTATGTTATCATTTCCAAGTTTCCAGGACTTTTATTCCATCTTTTGTATCTCCATTACCTCCCTCTGAAACTTCTCAGCCAATAGATCCTACCCCAGATGCAAGAAAATTGCATCCATATTTCGGAATGTTAAAATCCATTCGTTTCAAGCTTACAGAAGCCATTGATAAATTACCTTTATAAATTGGTCAAAAAATTGACCTCACAGCTCCTTCGGCCCAATCCAAATGGTTGGCAACTTTTGTAGCCTTCGAGGCCAATACCTATTTCAGTCCCGGTTTGGAATTAGTTCATGTTCATCCTTACAATTTTGCTATCATCCGTAAATCTATTCCACAAGAACAAAAAAATTGGTTATTTGAAAATGGGTTCGCTAGTGGGATCCAATCTTATAATCCAGATGACTTAGCAAGATTTCCTCAATGTGTTATTCAAGCATGCAATTTCCAGAGAAGATTCATATCTGATAATTTCCTTCATCTTGAAATCATTAGTACATGTTCAGAATTGGTTGATAGAGAATTTTACCCAACTCATCATTTAATTTTTATTCATTCTGAATATCCCGGATTTCATATCAAGCCTCAATCCAGGACCAAGAATCAGTTTAATTATAGAGATATTATTGCTCGAAAAATCACAGGGTTTTTCCGGATCCAAAATCACCTCAGAAATAGTGCATGGAATGTTATTACAGATACTGGAAGGATTATTATTATTATGGGTTCTCCAAAATATAATGTTCATCATCCCATTATCCAAAATATTTATCAAGGAACCATTGGTGCTTCCTAGCATGTGAAACAAGAGTTAAAGTCTATGTTTGCAGAAGATAATGATGCTCGATTCTCTTCTTTTGCTACAGATGGTTGGCATTACATTACTTCAGATGAAGATGATCATGAAGATTTTATTTTTCATCCGGTCTTTCATGACAATAGCCAATCAGATAATGTTCTTTCAGACTAATAAATATTCAGAAAAAGCTACAGTCTCCTACTGTTCACTTTTTGACTTCAGAGTTACTTTTTAAGATTCGGTTCCACTATTCAAGACAATTTTCTAGAAGTTAAAGTTTCATTCTTCAGACAAAGTAATCAAAAGGAATCTCCTTTCTTCAGAAGACAGTATACTCCAGATATCAAAGGTGCAGCTTTCAAGATTCGTTCAAGATTAATTCAAAGTGTTCAAGATTTACTTTCATCAAAGTTGAAGACTTCTTTTGAAGATTCGTCCAGATGTAATCAAGTGTGTTTACTTTTATTGTATTATTTAAGGCATGTGCCTTGTCCATTGTAAGCATCTCGAAGTTAGCTTTCATCTTGAAACTAAACTCGTATGTAACCTCTTCTCTCCTCCTCTCTTCCTCTTCTGTAATCTTCAGTCCTCAGTCCTGAGTTCTCTCCAGTTGTAAGTTTTTATTTATTATAATAGTTTTATGTTCAATGCACTTCAGTTCAACTGAGTAGATCGGTGTAAGCCTCGGGTATCCACATTGGATATTTAGAGCGTTGGATCAACCATCTCAGTAGTAGAACTGATAGTTCACGTTTAAGCGTACTGTTTATGTATTTCAATTTTCAATAAATATATTGTTGATATTTTGTTTTCTCATGAGTAACTAAATACTTGATAGTTTAAATGTACTCTAGAATGTAGCTCTTTCTCTCATGCTGCTATGTTAGTGCATCTTTCAAGTTCATTTAGTTTAGATTCACTAGGCGGTAACATGTCTTCTTAGTTCATTGATTGTCTTATCTTGGATGTTAATGGTATCAGAGCCCTGTAGAGGTGGTAGTGGTGTTGTGTAGTCGGACCGCTTTAGTATTGACCGGAGTTGGTGGTTATGCAGCAAATGGATAGGCTTTGGTGAGTGCAGTAGGCGTTAAGGCCGTGGTGTGAGCCGTTAGCCGTTGTAAGTCACTTTGGGCCATCTGCCGAAGCCATATACTGTGGTAAACTTAGTCCATCTAGAAATTCTTCAATGTACTACAGTATAAGATGAATCATCATCTCTTCCCCCGAAGCATGTCCTCTAGAGAAGTCAACAGTCAAGATAATATAATGAATAGCGAAGAACACATGTTTGTGAAAAGTGAATCCTAGTTAAATAATTGGAATATACTTAAGGTAGCAGTAAAAGAAATCTACAGATTAAATACATTTAAACTATTCTCCTCATACTCTATCAAAACAGTTGAACGCACTCTTCCTTTAAAAAATCATACTTTTAATATTAATAAATTATTAGATAAAGATATTATAGATAAATTTAAGAAAAAATACAACTTTATTCATTTTGGCATGATACAGGTGGCAGCCAAGCAGCTTACTAGATTAGGAACAAATAGTTCTATTTTACTATGCCTTAGAGATTGTAGGTTCTTAAACTTTTCAGATAGCCTCTTAAGAGTCATCCAGACTAGTACTGCACATGGTCCAGTTTACTTTGATTGTTATCCAGACTTTGCTTTAGATTTATATGATCCTCATATCTTAGAAGTTTTAACTTTAAATGTCCATATTAAAGGTATAGAAATGCTTCCAAGATCCAGACCCTTAGTTCTCGTTTACAAAATAAACTATAAGGTTATGAATACTACTTTAAATCCTAAATCAATCCATCATTTTATTAAAGATAACAAGTTTAGTGCAATCATTTATGGTCATCCAGATAATGAAATCAAACCTAAGATAATTAATTTGGAAGATATAGAATTTCAGATAGTTGGAATTTAGTTAATATTACTAAACCTCCTCCTATGCCAGTCTAGGAACCAAACCAGATAATAGACCATAGGAATGGTAATATAGAATTAATATTTTCCAGATTAATTAGAAATCCTTCATATAAGATATCATCCAAAGATACTTATATAAGTATACCTCCCAGATCATCTTGTTCTAGTATATCTAGTACAAGTACAATACATTTAGAAAATACTTCCAGACTTTCGCTCCATACTCCAGATACTTTAGTATTTAATACTCCAATACAGACTTCCACGGGTACTCCTCTTCCAGAGTATATCCATAATCAACCTGTATAGGTTCCCCTCACTAACTTAGAAGGAGTTAGAAATTCTCCTATTCCAGAACCGTATTATACGCAACATAGTGATAACTTCCAGAATACGAATAGTCCAAATATTAGTACTTCTTCATGTCCATCTCCAACACATTCAGATATGAATCCACCTAATGTTAACGCGTGTAATATATTAAAAATTATGACAGAATATAAAATAGATTATGAAAAGCTAGATAAAAGTAAAAGGCTTTGGTTGTTAGACAACTTTAGCAAAGCAAAGATAGACATAATCATTCAAGAATATTTAAAAGATATTAAGAATACAAGAAGGCATCTTACTTTTTTTCCATGGTTCACGGGTCATTATAGCAATGATAATAATATAGATCTATCTAGATTCCCTTTTGCTTCCAATATCAAACCTATAGATTTTAATATTCCTCCTCCTAAATTCTATCTTCCAGAATGTAAAGAAGGTTACTCCATAGGATTCTATCTACAATGCTTAAAATGTAGTGAGATAATAGAAAGAAAGACTAAAGAGTTTTATGATAAAATAATCCAAGATGCTTATGATAATGTTCCATCCACTTATAAAGGTAATAATTATATTAATATTACTCTCACTAACTCTATAAGTGCTATCACCACTAGTAAATCTACTTGGATACTAGATAATGAACGAAGTACTAAAATACAAGCTATACATCCTTCATTTAATAAGATAAAACTTCCTTTAGAAAATAATACTTTTTTAACTTGTGCACCCCTTAAGGAAAAAGACGAAACTAAACCATTAGAGTCTCCAGATATTAAAAGAATTATGGAACAAAATAACTACACTAATATTCATCTTAAAACCTTAGGAGAACAAATGACTAGAGTAGAACACATCATAGCCACAGAGCCCATATCTCTCCAAGCTCCAGAAAGTTCTAGTAGATATTATGATATTCCAGTCACTTTCTCTAAATAAGATGACACTCCATTATTTAGTCCATATGAAATACCTAAGCAATATAGTAATGAATTGGCCAAATTAGCTCTTATCTCCAGGATAGATAGCAGACTTAAAGAATTAGAATTTGATGTCAGTTTTGTCATCAATAAAGAAGTTCCAGAAACTCCTCAACCAGGTGATGCTTCATCTGCTTGTCCCTTAGAATTAGTCAAGATACTTCAAGAAGATATTTTATTAGCTCGTCCTCTAGAATTAGTAAATTCAGATGATGACGATAAGTTAGTTAAAATAGAACAAGCTTTTAGTCCAGAAAAGCCTCCAGGTTCTCATAATCAATTTTTCAGTTTAAACAAAGTAGGATGGGATCAACCTTCTTCTTCCCACACTAGAAATTATTATTCTAGACCTACTTTTCCAGATATGCAATTCAAAGAATTACATCCTTATAGCCAGAATTCTTATAAGAGTGGTACCATTTATGAGTGGAATATTAATGGTATGTCAGAACATCAGATTCTAAATAGGCTTCAAGAATTGACTATGGTTAGCAATGCTTATCAAGTCAACAGCATTTCAGATCATGCTATAGCTCAATCCTTAGTTGCCGGTTTTACTGGTCAACTTAAAGGTTGGTGGGATAACTGCCTTACTTTTGAAAATAAAAGCATTATTCTTAGTGTTTATAAGAAAAATGTTGATGGCACTTTTATATATGATGCCAATGGTCAACAAATCCAGGATGCGGTAGCTAATCTTTTATTCTCCATTTACAAACATTGGTTAGGTGACCCTTCCATGTTCAAAGATAGATCACCTGATTTACTTAGTAATATTTCTTGTAAACAGCTTTCAGATTTTAGATGGTATAAAGATACTTTCTTATCCAAGGTTATGATCAGAACTGATTGCAACCAGCCATATTGGAAAGAAAGATTTATTACAGGTCTCCTTAGGATATTTTCAAAGGTTATTAGAACCAAAATTAGAGAAAAGCATAATGGTAATATTCCATATGATCTTTTGACTTATGGTGATATTATTGTTATAATCCAGAATGAAAGAATTGCTTATTGTAGGGACTTCAAGATGTAACAACAGATCAAGAAAGAACGTGACAGTTGTCACAAAGAGTTAGGTTCATTCTGTAGTCAATTTGGCTATTCCAAGTTGCCTATTCCTCCATCCATTAGGAAAAAGAAAGCAATAGTCCAAAAGAAAAGAATCCAAAGCTCATGGCCTAGGACCCACCATAGAAATAAAGAAAAAGAAAAACCCACTCATTCTAAAGATAAGATAACTTGTAGGAAATCTTCCGAGAAACCATCTCATAAAGATTCCTCTAGCAGTTCAAAACCTCCTACTTGCTTTAAGTGTGGAAAGATAGGACACTTCTCTAGTAATTGTTGGTTACAAAAGAAGATTAATGAATTAAATGCTACAGATCAAATCAAGAATGTTTTATCTACTCTCTTGATCAACTATCAAGATCCAAAATTAGTTAAAGAATCTCCAGATCAAATTGAAGAATACTTAGAATCGTCGGACTCAAAGTATCACACTTCATCTTCTTCAGAACAAGTTTGTGTCAAGAGCTGTTCTTCTCCAACTTGTATTAAGACTCCCAGTTATGTCCAACATTGACAAAAGAATCAGAATTTCTTTTAGATATCATAGAACAAGTCAATGATATAGAAATTAAAAAATTATTAATAGCTAAATACAGAGACTCTTTACATAGTAATACTAAAACTCAAATTCCTCCAGAAAATTCATTTGATTTTAAAAAATATATTTGAAAGATTAAGTGTTCAAGAGGTTCCCAAAGAGTTAACTTTACAAAGTCTCCAATTAGAAATCTAAGATCTTAGAAATACTTTATTTCAAGAAAAGAAAGAATTGATTTACCAGATGAATAATTTATAAGCACAAATTACAACTCTTCAGAAAAATCCAGAAAATATTCCAGAATTAGAAGAAATTCCATAATCAAGCAATTTAATTTTTAATATAAGATCCCAGCCCTATTACCAGAAATGGCAAGTTCATGTTACAATTATTATCCAAAATAGTTATACGCTAAAAGCTATTGCTTTAGTAGATTCAGGATCTAAAACAAATTGTATAAGAGAATGTTTAGTTCCTTCAAGATAATTTGAACCATCTATAGAAATTGTTTTAACCGCTAATAGTATGTTTTTGAATATCAGATTTCCGATGCTTTTATCATTAATCAAGATATTCCTATTAAACAATCATTTTTACTAGTCAAAGATTTAAGGCCATAATTAATATTAGGTCTTCCTTTTCTCAATTTAATTCAACCAATTTCCAGAATAGATGAAATAGGAATATATTCCAGATTTGATAATCAAGATTTATTATTTGAATTTGCTTGCCCAAATCATATTAATCGAGGTTTATTGTGTTTTCCAGAAGTGAATGTCTTATTTTTTATTTCACAGATGGCTGATCGATGTTTTGGAAATAACCATCTTGATGCTATATATATATATATATACGAATGAATTTTATTATTAAGGAAGAGTGGGTGATGCTTACTAGTTTTTCTCACCCTTTAAATATTTGACTATAATTTTGTGTTATTTATTCAACCTATTTTATAAATTTTAGTGCTAAAAACACTTTGAACTCACAGTTTATTTTATTGATCATATTATCTTTTGATAAAAATGGGATGAACCACACCACCTTATTAAAAATAAACATAGTTTTAAGGGATACCAGTGATTCTTTTATTTTCTTAAAAGCTGACAATAATAGGCCTCAGCCAAATTTAGGCCTTCAAATTAAACCATAAGTCTTCATTGTATGTTGAATCTAATTTTATAATTATTTAAAATTAGTTCTTTAGTTTTTAATATTAGCTTTTAGTCCGTAAAAGTGTTTTGCATAGATCCCTATTTAAATTCAAGAATAGTGTATTTTTGATTTTGGGATGACTTGAAGCTTGGTCTCCTTTTGAGACAAGCTTATTTCACTTGTACGTTTTCTCTTTGAAAACATAATCCCACATTGAAAAAATAGAAGAAAGTTTACATCTTTTAAGTGTTTTAAAACTCTACTAGATTGTAATCTTGTAGTGTAGGAGACTCATTTTCATAGTCTTTAAACCATATCTTTGACGCATGAGTTGCGCGAGCAGTGTGCGTGTGCCTAAGTAACCATAGCGGGAGCGGGTGCGGGAGTGAGAGCACGAGAGCGTCAAATTTCAATTTAGGATAGGGTAGGGAGCGCCTCCGGAGCGCCATATATATAAATAATATTTTGATATATTTTTTTTGAAAATCAAAATTATATTATTAAATTTTAAAGATTACTGAATTTTAACCACAATTAATAAGAATTTAAAAAAATAAATATTGGTCATTGGGTGCGATTGAACTTGGGGTCATTAGGTGCGATTGAACTCTCCCCGAGTTCAATCACAATTGGATGTGATCTCATAGCTCTGACAAGTCTTGTACAAAAACCAAGAGAAAAGACTTAAAAGTCTTTCAAAGCATTAACCAACGGGTAAAAACTAAAGTTTAATAAAAAATTTAAACTAGAAAGTACTCGTCTTCTTCGTTGGGGAAGATTTACAGACATCGAAAATGGTTGCCACCTTCTACAAATAAGCAACCGCGCTCTCTACAAAATAGCAACCGCGCTCTACAAAATAGGAAACCGCGCTTTCAAGATGGATTCGCTCTCAAACCGTGAGAGCGAGGTTTGAGAGCGGGATCGGCTACTATACTAGACGGTTTGGGTTACTAAGGCGTGTGCAAAGGGCAATGGGTTTTGGGTGCTATGAGGTGCACTTTGCACTTTGCACGTGCGCATCATCGCTAGTCGCGATTGGTCGCTTCTTCTTTTGTCTGATCAGATCGAGGTCGTTGATTAGATGGACCTAGATCGTGTGCTCCCAAGGAGACACATGGCAGGCCGTGTGGATGTGACCCACACAGATCTGGGTGGGTTCGGCCGCCCCATGTGGGTTGGCGAACAACGGTTCTCCATGCAACCCATCAGTTGCGGTGGGAGCGGTTAGTGTTGGCCAGGTAATGACACTAAAGAGGGGTGAATAGGGTCTATGGCAGATTTTAAAATTTTCAGACTCTAAGTCTATTATGCGGAAATAAATTATATTGCAACAAAAATTTAATCAATGCAATGCAGAAAGTAAAGGAGAAAAGTTAGAAAGTCAAACACAAGGATTTGTTCATAAGGTTCAACAAACCCAGCCTACTCCCCACCTCATGCTGTTCCAACTAGAGGATTCACCAGGATTCTTTAAATCACTCAGACTTCTTCACAGGTGAAACCTAAACCGTTACAGCCTCTCTTCTGGTCGAGACAAAACCTTACACTCCCTCCTTTAGGCCGGGAGAAAAACATTTGCACTGTAATAGCACTTCCCCTCTCTTGCTAATCTAAAATAAAGCTCCTAACAAGAGCTGGATATGATTTGAAAACACTCTCTGATTTCTAGAAGGATCACTCAATAGAAGAAGTAGAAAAGCTCAGAAAGCAGAGTATGGAAATATTGGGGATTTTTCACTTAGAACGATGATGAATGATATTCGAGTGATTTGGATATGAGTATTGATGATTAATCATTCATATTTCATCTCTATTTATAGCCGTTGGGGATGCATTAAATACATTTTGCCCATTATTAATATAGCCGTTGGCGTTTTTGTCAACATGGACAAGTCATCCAGTCGACTGGATGCAAGCATCTAGTCGTCTGGATGATGCATATCATCCAAACTAGAGTTTTTCCAACTTTTAAAGATTTGATTGGTTTCCAAATACTTTTAAAAATATTTTAGAAGATTAAAATCAAAGTTTTATGATCATTAAAACAATTTAGATTGATTAACAAATGATCAAGATCGGATTCAAAATCGGAAAAACACGTTCAGAACCAAAAACAAGTTTTTTGTCTATCCAGTCGTCTAGATGGAATCATCCAGTCTACTGGATGGTGCAATTTTTTGCATGCATCCGATTTTCTCAATATTGGTACTTTGATTTGATTCAAAAACATTTTTCCTTTGATCATTAATATGATAAATATGTTTTTAACATCATTTAAAAGACATAAGAGTGATTTCCATTGATTTTGAAATTAATCAAAGAGAGAAAAAAAATAAAAATTAACGCACAGAGGCCAGAATTGATTTTTCTAGCCTATCCAGTCGACTGGATGGGACCATCCAGTCTGCTGGATGGTGCAAAATCTACACCAATCCGATTTTTTGAAACTTTTAAGATGAGATTGAATTCCAAGGTTTTGTGTTATGACTCTTTAAATCTTGTTAACTGATTTTAGGGTCTTTAAACATGTTTTAATTTTAGACTAAAAGGATCCTAAGGTCTTTCTAGGTAAATGAGCTTTTTCCACAACCAACCATTGAGGACTTTTTTACAAAAGTCTTAAATACCTTCACTGACAACAACTTGACTTGTATAATTTTCTTGAGTCTTGGGTCTTCATCAGATGAGCTTTTCTTGATATCTTCCCAGATGACTCCTTCTTTGTGTAGAGTTTGGCATGAACTTCCTTGAGATCTTTTTGGTTGCTGGAAGCTTCTTGAAACTTTGGCTTCTGTATACTTCTTCATTTTTGATAACATATCCATGATTTGAATCGAATTTCAGCTAATGCCTTTAGATCAATGATATTCATGATAACTTAAACTATCATTAGTACCTTAAAAGTCATTTCATTATTTAGGTTATCATCAAAATCAATTAGGGTCCTTGGGTTGTAACCATTTGGCTAACAATCTCCTCCTTTTTGATGATGACACAAATAATGAAATGAACAGAGATTAAGCTCCCCCTCAATGAGTAAATATTTTTAAAAGTTGAGGTAAGCTCCCCCTAAACATATGCATTCTAAATTATATATCATTTTAACCAAACTTTATGCATTATGTTCTAGAAACAATTCAAGATATGATATATGAGAAATATGAGCAAAAGAAACATTCATGATATATATATCAAAAAGACATTCATTTACATCATATAATCATTACATCCATTCTTTACATACCAAAACAGAAAATTTTATTTTCAAGTTCAGTCATTACACTAAAAACAATCTATTCATTACATTAAACTCCTCCTGTCAGCATCAAAAGGAAGAGAAGAAAAAAAAAATTTTACAACCCATCCTTGGCTTGCTTCTTCTTGAGCTCATTCAGAAGATCTTTCACTACGTCTGCCTTCTCATCATCAGTGGTATTAGAATCACTAGAATCATCAGAGGAATCAGAGGGAATGGTGTGAACCTTGTGAGACTTTTTGGAAGATTTTGGAGTTTGGGAGGAAGAGGCTGCTCCTTTAACCACTTGAAAGGACTGCTTTTTCACATTGGAGACTTCAATGGCCAACTGATTTACTTGAGTGGCCATAGAGTGAATGATTGGAGCTTGATTTCCAATCAAGGAGGCCATTTGGGTAACCATTGGTCCTTGATTTCTGATTTGCTTATCCATTGCTTCAGCTCTTCCTTTGATTTGAGAGACTTCAAGCTCTATTTGGTCAAAATTTACTGCTGCATCTGTGGCTTTTCTTTCTATTAGGGTAGTTACAGAGTCCACCTTCTTCTTGATGATGTCCACTTCAATGCTCAACTCTTCTAACCTTCCTTCATTGCCTTCATGCTTGGCCTTGTTCTCAACTTGAAGGTCTGCTACCTTTGAATCTAATGAAGCTAGTCTATCTCTCACTTCTAGCTGAAATTCTGTTATGCTTGAAATCATAGAGTCCAGCTTTACCATAATTAATGAAAGCATACTAGGAGGTGAAGAAGCCTGAGGCGGAAGAGAAGACTGATAAGGAGTTTCAATCTCTGTTGCAGCAACTGCAGGAGTTTCAAAATGCAGAGGTGAAGATGAATGATCAGGAACAGTAGAAGGTTCTGGAGTAGAGGATTCTGGTTCATTTTGAGCAAGGATGGATGGCTCACTTGATGGGACAAGAACAGATGAATTTTGAGTTGTGGATTGAATATCAGGAGTAGAGGTGGACGATTGAGTGGTTGAAGGCTTGGGAATCCAGGCTTTCATGACATTATCCCACTGGTACCCCATTCTTAACAGAGTGGGTACAGTATAAAAATCAGTTGCAGTAGAGGCAACTTTGTCTGAGATAGAGTCAAGAGGTAGATTGAAATATTTGAACAATAGGGTAAGTGCTTGTCCATAGGGGAGACAAGTACTCTTCTTCTTGACACTGTCTACCATTGACTGAATGATGATATAGGTAAGATCAATGTTTTTATGGGTGAGGATGCACCACATAAGAAAAACATTTAAATAGGAAATGTAATTTCTGCTACCTGATTTAGGAATCAAATTGTAGGAGATAATGTGATGAATTATTCTTGCCTCAAGAGTGAGGTCTTTGGACTGGGGTTGAAAAGGTTCTGTGATGTCCTGATTTGAGTAGATAAGCTTGAGAGCATTTATTGGATTGAACCCTTCATGGGTTGTCCATTCTTTTAGAGTATAAGATTGGAAGTCCCCATCAGGAAGTCCAAGGAGATTGGTAAATTCTCCAAGGGACAGAATAATTTCTTGACCACAGAGGAATGAAGAATTTCTGTGGGTGGTAGCATCATACTCTAAATGAGTATAGAAGAGCTTTACAAGCTCAGGGTACATTGGCTCACTAAAGGTAAGAAAGTTGAGCCAATCCAGAGCTTTGAAGAGCTCTGTGATACATTTTAGACCCCAGAGAGTGAAGAATGTAGGGTCAAGGAACTTACCGTACACCACAGTACGTTTACTAAAAATCTCACGGTATCTCCTCTTATTTGATGATGAGGAAGCTTAGGGCTTGGACTAGAACTGAAGATGATGCTACAACTTTTCCTTTTGAAGTTCTTCATCTTTTAGGGCTTGGTTCCTCACTCGCATTCTTAGTTCTCACCATTTTGAAGGATTTAGTATTTAATTGAGGTGAATAAGAGATTTCAAGGAAAATCTGAGAGATTTGATGAGGATTCGATAGATTAGGGAGGAAGATCAATAGTGGTTCAAGAGAGGGAAAAATTTTGAAATGAAATGTGATTTGGGGATTTTGGAACCCTATTTATATTTTAAGTCATTTAGACGACTGGATGGGTTGATCTAGTCATCTGGATGGTTTATTCACTTAAGTGACTCAAAATCCATTTTTGCTTAAAAAATTCACATTTTTCAACTATTTAGTCGATTGGATTGGTCCATCTAGTCGACTGGATAGAAGAAAATCTTGGAAATTTTCTCAGTTTAGCCTAAAATCTATTTTTGAAGATTTTTCTCTTATCTAGTCATCTAGATGACCTCATCCAGTCTACTAGATAGAAGAAAAACTGGAATTTTTCTCGGTTTTGCTTAGCCACCGATTTTGAGGCTTTTTCCTCTTATCTAGTCGTCTGGATGGCTTCATCCAGTCAACTGGATAGAAGGAAAACCTGAAACTTTCTGTTTTCTTCTAAAACCAATCTTTTTTAGATTTTTCTTTTATAAATCATTCCAAAACAACTTTCAAACGTCAGACATTATTCTTAAACAATTTAACTCATGTTTTTTTATAAAACTTTGTTGAATCCAAGGATTTGAATTGCTGATGTAAACTCAGATTTTCATGTACAACTGGAGATCTATCGCATAAGATAAGTAAATCATCATCAGCAACCTCCTTCAATCTTTCTGGGTTATTCTGCAAGCCTGGAAAGAGTTCAACTACATTGCAACAGCTCGAGCTTCTCCAGGATTCCTGAAAGAGCGAAACAAGAGAGAAAAAGAAAGATGATGGAACATAATCTGAAGGGAGAGAAGAGGGAACAGTGAAGAATCCTAATGAATTGGCAGCTTTCCTCCTTCAGAACACTCAAGAACACCTGAAAAATGTCTGAACTCGAGAGTTTCTCTCTTTTTGTTTCTTACTCCAAAAAGGGTTTTTAAGTACTGATCTTAATCTGATATTCCAAAATCCGATCTTTAACTCTTACTGGTCCTTCCTTATTTATAGAAGTAAATCATTTTATTTAATTAATAATATATAAAAATATTCTTTGATGTGACGTCTAACCAATTCTGACATATGACAGTTGTATTCTGTTAGAAGGAGTCAATCTGTTAGAATGTTGACAGAATCTGTTAAATGGAGCATTTCTGTTAATAAAATAGACGGAAGTTGTTAAGTGGAAACTATCTGTTAACAAAATAGACGGAAGCTGTTAAGTGAGCCTATCTGTTAAGTATCACATGTTCTTTTAGAAAAGAGTTGTCAGCTCATCAAACCGCCATAACCGACTTTCAGTTATGACTTAATCCTTTAAACTGTTATGACTCAAACAAGCTTTTGGATACATACTTCAAAGGTTAAAAGAGTAAACTACTTTCAGAAAGGAGTAAACTACTTCTAGAAAAGAGTTTATCTATTTTAACAAATTTCCTCCTAGCCCTTCAGACCACATCTCATAATCCTTCCCCCAGATATAATATATATATATAGATCATCATACACCAAAGGCGGGTCATAAGCCTTTGGGATACCTTGTCTAGAGAAATCATAAGTGCTGGACAAGGGCACTATTCTCAGGGTGGATATCGTATCCACCGTCAGACCTCAATCATCTAGTACGAGAGAATGGGACTATGGAGGCCGCGTTTTCCTCCAATAGCCCACAGGGAAATGGGGGCAAGATACATCATCGGCATTCCCTCCTGACTGTCAGCCCAAGAAGTAATCCATACTTTGCTGGAATAGGAGATGGGGGGAACACACACGCCCATTCCCACGAGGAAGGCAATTTGTGCCTTTACCCCCTGACAAAGGCAATAAGGTACATGGTGATATGGTTCCACCGAATCCCTATGAAGACGAGGCTGAACCGGTAACCGTCTTTTCGTTTCAACGGAGTATAACTCCTTCGAGCTTCTGATCAGCATCAGCTTGCAATGTCATTGATTCAAGACATATCTTGAAGAATAAGATATCGTAATGGTATTAGAATACATTCAGTAATCTGATTCCACTGAAATCTTACCAAGGAAAAATTCGGTCCTGACGGAGTAGGCCGCCTTTGAGCTTTCCATCTGATTTCTGAAAGCTTATCAATTAGTCAAAATCTGCTCCTTTGACTACATCATCTGTTGAATACTCAGCTACTTTAGATCATGAAAGCGTAGTGAGTTAATCAGCATGCTCAGAGTTCGGATCTTATTCTCGAACATGGTATACTTCAAGGTATCTAAAAGCTTATCACACTCAAAAGTGTTAAAACTATAAAATTTAAAAAAAAAACAACAACAACATAAATGAGCATCTGATACGCTATAGACTCAAAGACTATTTTTAAGCAAAACATATTTTAAGGTAATGAACCTTTTAAATTAATTAAGCTTTTCATTGGAATCTAAAAGCTTATCACAGTATCTGTAAAATATTACTTGGGCCAAAAAGGCGTTAGTAATTAAGCTTTGAAGGCTTCTTATGCTTTCGGAAAGCAGAAAACCATACAATAGTGTAAATGAATATCTAATACACTATTAATCTTAAATACTTTGAAGCAACAGAACTTTTCGGATCATCATAACCTTTTTCCATGTGGCTTCTAATTAGGTCAGATTATGATCTGACTAGGAAATAACTTCCACATGTCAACTTATCATTTTCCATCATCAACAAACTTTTAATTACCCTTATTTAAATAATTAAATATTCTTTTTAAGCATTAATTGCATTTTCATTCAACATGAAGGATTACTTGGCATCTTATGAATTTTATAAATAGTCAGTAAGTCTTCCTGATCCAAGATCTCTTCTTAATGAACTAAATCTGTCAAATTGTAGGGGTTTGGTAAATATATTAGCAAGTTGGTTATTTGTATTCACAAATTCCAACACTACATCCCCATTTTGCACATGATCTCTTATAAAGTGATATCTTATTTCAATATGTTTAGTTCTTGAGTGTTGAATGAGATTTTTAGTCATACAGATGACACTAGTATTATCACACTTAATTAGAATTTTAGAATAGAAAAGTTTGATGTCTTCCAACTGTTGTTTCATGTATAGAGTTTGAGCACAACAACTCTCAGGTGCCATATATTCAGGCTCGGCTGTAGATAGGGCTATTGAGTTTTGTTTCTTACTAAACCATGAAACAAGAGAATGTCCTAGAAAGTGACAAGTCTCGCTAGTGCTTTTTCTATCAACTTTGCATCCAGCAAAGTCAGCATCTGAATAGCTTATTAGTTCTAGTGTTGTGTCTTTAGGATACCATAAACTTAATTCTATAACGCATAGCAAGTATCTAAAGATTCTTTTTACAGCAATCATATGTGATTCTTTTGGACAAGCTTGGAATTTTGCACATATGCATACACTGGGCATGATGTCAAGCCTACTTGCAGTGAGATACAGTAAACTTCCAATCATGCCTCTATATTACTTTTCATCAACATTTTTATCTTTTTCATCTTTGTCAAATTTGGTTGATGGACTCATACGAGTATCCATTACTTTAGTATTTTCAATTCCAAACTTTTTAAGCAATTCTCTAGTGTATTTGGCTTAATTAACAAAGGTTCCTTGTTTTGTTTGCTTAATTTGGAATCCTAGAAAGAATGTTAATTCTCCCATCATACCCATTTCAAATTCATCTTGCATACTTTTAGCAAACATTTTACAAATGAATTCATTTGTTGATCTAAATATGATGTCATCTACATAAATTTGAATTATTAGCATATCATCATCTTTGCTCATTACAAATAAGGTGGTATCAATTTTTCCTCTATTGAATCAATTTTCTATTAAGAAACTACTTGGTTTATCATACCAAGTTCTAGGAGCTTACTTTAATCCATATAAGGCTTTGGTTAATTTAAAGACATGATTTGGAAATCTATGATCTTCAAAGCAAGAGGATTGATTTATATATACTTCTTCAGCTATAAACTCATTTAGAAATGTACTTTTCACATCCATTTGAAATAATTTAAAATTCTTTGTAACTAGCAAATACAAGTAGCATTCTTATAGCTTCTAGTCTAACCGGAGCAAATGTTTCCTCATATTCTATGCCCTCTTCTTAGTTGTAGTCTTGAGCTACTAGTCTTGCTTTTTTAAAACTATATTTCTATTTTCATCCTTTTTTGTTTCTAAAGATCCACTTAGTATCAATTATTGATTTATCAGATGGTCTAGGTACTAGATCTCATACTTGGTTTCTATCAAATTGATCTAACTCTTCTTGTATAGCAATGCCCCAAGATTCATCTTCAATGGCTTCCAAGACATTTTTAGGTTCAATTTGACTTAGGAAAACAAGACTAATTAAATTTCTTCTTGTTCTAACCTCTTGTTCCCTATTTCCAATAATGAATTTTTTATGATGAATTTTTATTAATTTCCAAGCTTTGGGAAGTTGATATGATTCTCCATCCTCATTATCTTCCTAATTTTATTCTTCAATGATTTTATCATTAAATTCTTCTTCTACTTGGTTATCTTTATCAACTTCAGTAGTTTCCAAGTTAGAGATTTCTTTTGGAAGATTTTATATTTTCTCATCAATTTTAACATCATTAAATGGAGTCTTGTTAAATGGGTTTGATTCATCAAATACCACATGAATTGATTCTTCAACAATTAAGGATTTCTTATTAAAGACTCTATAAGTTTTTCTATTTTTAAAATATTTTAGGAAGATTCCTTCCACTGATTTAGGATCAAATTTCTTTAGATGATGTTTGTCATTTAGTATAAAGCATTTACAACCAAACACTTTAAAATATCTTATATTAGAGGTTCTTCATTTCCAAAGCTTATAGGGAGTTTTATTTAATTTGTTTCTTATCACTACCCTATTTATTACATAACAAGAAGTGTTAATGGCTTCAGCCCAAAAATAGTTAGGTAGTTTATTTTTATTTAGCATAGTCCTAACCGTTTCTTGGAGTGATTTATTTTTCCTTTCCACAACTCCATTTTGTTGAGAAGTTCTAGGAGCTGAAAAATTATGGTTAAAACCATTTTCATCACAAAATATCTCTAGCTCTTTATTTTTGAACTCTCCTCCTCTATCACTTTTTACATTATTTATAGCATAGCCTTTTTCATTTTGAACTCTTGTACAAAATTTTTTAAACAATGAGGGTGCCTCACTATTATGAGATAAAAACAATACCCAAGAGTACCTTGAATAGTCATCAACTATTACAAAGGCATATGTTTTTCCTCCTACGCTTGCTACTTAATTTAGTCCAAAAAAGTCCACGTGCAAGAGTTCTAGAGGCCTAGAGGTAGAGATTTCTTTCTTATTCTTGAATGATGATTTTATTTGTTTTCCTAGTTGGCAAGCATCACAAATTTTATTTTTTACAAATTTAGTTCTACGTAAACCTTCAACTAAATCATTTTTAGACAATTTGGACAAGAGATCTATACTAGCATGACTTAATCCCCTATGTCATAACCAACTAGCTTCATCTAAAGCAGAAAAGCAAATCATATTTTGTGATAGAAGCTCATCAAATTCTAGAGTATAAACATTTTCATTTCTATGATCTATAAAAATTGTTTTGAAGTTATCTTTGTCCTTAATCATGTAAATGTTAGATTTAAAAGAAACATTTAATCCCTTATCATATAATTGACTTGTGCTAATAAGGTTATGTTTAAGACCATCTACTAGTAAAACATTTTCAATAAAAGTAGAGTTATTCTTACCAATGTTACCTATTTTGATGATCTTCCTTTTTGTATTATCTCTAAAGTTCACATGCCCTCCATCCTTAGGAGTGAATGATATAAACAGATTCTTGTTCCCAGTCATATTCCTTGAGCATCCACTATCCAAGAACCAAGTAGTCTTGGAAGAGTTTGACTTGAGGCATACCTACAAGACAAGGTCAAGTAACTCCAAGATATAATCTCTCTTATACCCAAACCAATTTATGGTTGGTCTTGGGAGGATAAGTTCCTTTTGGAACCCAACCCATCGTTGGTCCATTGTAGATAGTTTTAGAAGAGGATGTTTCTTTTGGAACCCATATTTTCTTAACTACATTTTTTTCATTGTAAAAGCCAATAGAGGGTGGAGTTAAGTTACTACTTGATTTAGTAAAGAAGTTTTGGTAATCCTTTTGTTTTGATGAAGGATTATAGCCAAGTCCGGCTTTACTAAACACACATCTTTGTTGGTCTAGTAATCTTTCTAAGTTCTTTTGGCCATTAGTGAATGTGAGAATTGTGCTTGTTAAGTCTTTGACTTTACCTCTAAGCTCATCACATTCACTTGATAAGTCATGAGGTAGACTTTGAATTTCTTTCATTTTTTCATTCAATGCCTCATTCTCATTTTCTAGGATATTCTTTTCATTATGTAAGATTTCACAAGAGTTTGTAAGAGTGTGGATCGCCTTTTTAAAACATTTGTTCATTGAAGTTATTCTAGTAAATTCAATGTATAACTCATCAAAGACATCCCTAATTTCATCATAAGAAAGAGATTCATTGAAAGTAGAGGTTACATCTTCCTCATTTGCCATGAGGCACAAGTTTTTCACTTCCTCTTCACTTGAGTCTTCCGACCCGCTTCCTTCTAAATCATCCCAAGTTGTCTTCATGACCTTTTTCTTGAATTTGCTCTTTTTAAGTTGAGGGCAGTCAGTTCGGATGTGGCCGGGTTTCTTGCACTCATAGCATGTGAGAGACTATTTTTTGCTTGACTCTATTTTAGAAACTTCTTTGGATAAATCCTTCTTGAATGGTCTCTTCTTGAAGTTCTTCTTGTGCTTTAGGAACTTCTTGAGCCTTCTTGCCATCAAGGCAATGTCTTCATCATCCCCACTTGATTCCTCATCACTCTCTTCTACAAGAGAGGACTTTAGAGCCAACCCCTTCTTGGCTCTCGGTTCCTTAGTAGTTTGGTCCTTCATTATGACCTCGTGGGTCATGAGAGATCCCAACAATTCGTCCATAGGCAGCTTGGTGAGGTCCTTTGCTTCTTGGATGGCTGTAACTTTTGGAGTTCACTCCTTTGGCAGTGAACGAAAAACCTTCCTCACATTCTCTGCATTAGTATACACTTTACCCAAAGATTTCAGTCCATTAATAATGTTGGTAAAATGGGTAAACATGTCACCTATTAATTCATCTTTTTCCATTCTAAATAGTTCATACTTGTGAACAAGCATGCTGATTTTCTCTTCTTTGACTTGGTTAGTTCCTTCATATGTGACTTGGAGTTTGTCCTAAATCTCTTTTACAAAATCACATCCGGATACTCTGTTAAATTTCTGAGGGCTTAAAGCGCAATAAAGATTATTTATCGCTTTAGCATTGATTTGGATGAGTTTAATATCCGCCTCAGTCCATTCTTCCTTAGTTTTGCGTATTCGTACCCCTTCATGAGTTTTTACAGGAAGATGGGGGCCCTTGACTATTACCCTCCAACATTCATAATCCAAAGCTTGGATGTAATACATCATTCTGATTTTCCAGTAGTTGTAATTTTTTCCATTAAACAATGGAGGTCTAGTGGTTAACTGACCTTCTCCTAAACTAGTTGCAAAAATGTTGTTTGCCATTAATATCGATTACTCTAAGTTTTTTAGATCTATCAAGAGTATTAGGCTCTGATACCAATTGTTGGGGGTGAATAGAGTCTATGGCAAATTTTAAAATTTTCAGACTCTAAGTCTGTTATGCGGAAATAAATTTTATTGCAACAAAAATTTAATCAATGCAATGCAGAAAGTAAAGGAGAAAAATTAGAAAGTCAAACACAAGGATTTGTTCACGAGGTTCAGCAAAACTCAGCCTACTCCCCACCTCAAGCTGTTCCAACTAAAGGATTCACCACGATTCTTTAAATCGCTCAGACTTCTTCACAGGTGAAGCCTAAATCATTACAGCCTCTCTTCTGGTCGAGACAGAACCTTACACTCCCTCCTTTAGGCCGGAAGAAAAACCTTTGCACTGCAAGAGCACTTCCCCTCTCTTGTTGAAACTGAAGCAGCAACTTCAAAATACAAGAATCAACGATTCTTGACTTTCTCTTACAATGAAGGATTTGTGGATATGCTAATCTGAAATAAAGCTCCTAACAAGAGCTGGATATGATTTGAGAACACTCTCTGATTTCTAGAAGGATCACTCAATAGAGGATGTAGAAAAGCTCAAAAAATAGAGTATGAAAATATTAGGGATTTTTCACTTAGAACGATGATGAATGATTTTCAGGTGATTTGGATATGAGTATTGATGATTAATCATTCATATTTCATCTCTATTTATAGATCCCAAAAATTTATTGCCGTTGGGGATGCATTAAATACGTTTTGCCCATTATTAATATAGCCATTGGCATTTTTGTCAACGTGGACAAGTCATCCAGTCGACTGGATGCAAGCATCTAGTCGTCTGGATGATGCATATCATCCAAACTAGAGTTTTTCCAACTTTTAAAGATTTGATTGGTTTCCAAATACTTTTAAAAATATTTTAGAAGATTAAAATCAAAGTTTTATGATCATTAAAACAATTTAGATTGATTAACAAATGATCAAGATCGGATTCAAAATCGGAAAAACACGTTCAGAACCAAAAACAAGTTTTTTGTCTATCCAGTCGTCTAGATGGAATCATCCAGTCTACTGGATGGTGCAATTTTTTGCATGCATCTGATTTTCTCAATATTGGTACTTTGATTTGATTCAAAAACATTTTTCCTTTGATCATTAATATGATAAATATGTTTTTAACATCATTTAAAAGACATAAGAGTGATTTTCATTGATTTTTAAATTAATCAAAGAGAGAAAAAAAATAAAAATTAACGCATAGAGGCCAGAATTGATTTTTCTAGCCTATCCAGTCGACTGGATGGTACAAAATCTGCACCAATCCGATTTTTCAAAACTTTTAAGATGAGATTGAATTCCAAGGTTTTGTGCTATGACTTTTTAAAGCTTGTTAAGTAATTTTAGGGTCCTTATACATGTTTTAATTTTAGACTAAAAAGGATCCTAAGGTCTTTCTAGGTAAATAAGCTTTTTCCACAACCAATCATTGAGGACTCTTTTACAAAAGTCCTAAATACCTTCACTTACAACAACTTGACTTGTATAACTTACTTGAGTCTTGGGTCTTCATCAGATGAGCTTTTCTTGATATCTTCCCAGATGACTCATTCTTCTTTGTATAGAGTTTCGCATGAACTTCCTTGAGATCTTTTTGGTTGCTTAAAGCTTCTTGAAACTTTGGCTTCTTTATACTTCTTCATTTTTGATGACATATCCATGATTTGAATTTAATTTCGGCTAATGCCTTTAAATCACTGATATTCATGATAACTTAAACTGACATTAGTACCTTAAAAGTCATTTCATTATTTAGGTTATCATCAAAATCAATTAAGGTCCTTGGGTTGTAACCATTTGGCTAACAGTTAGATTCAATGAATCTGGATCGTGGATAGTTAAGGTGGTTATGGCCTAACGAAAAGGCATCATGCCACTTGGGGGTCTATATAAGGAGGGGTTGAGAAGGCTCAAACCCACTAGATGAATTAGAGAGTCCAGAAACTCTACTGAATTGCAAACAAAGCCCAGAACCAGAGAACCAGTCTGAAAGAAGGCTGACCAGTCTAAGGAGGAAGAAGACCTCCATACCCAGTCCACCAGAGAAGGTCGAACCATAGGCTCGTTCGTTGTTCAAATTGGACTAGATCCAATTGAACAGAACAATGTGTGATTCCAGAAATGGTTAACAAATTGGTGCTACTTGTAGCCCAATTATGATGGCAAGCCCGAAAGGGTTAGCCTTTGGTAGTCTATAAAATTAACTCACTTGAACAGATCAATCTAACCGGTTATTCTTCATACTGAACTAATTTGACAGATCGACATGAGATGACTAAATCAAACCGCCTATGTTGTCTTAATGGACCCCTCTAATAGATGGTCTAACCAGTTGGTCTACAGACTAAACCAACTTAACTGATCGAATTGAGATGGTCTAAACGGACTCAACCAATTGGACCATTCTGGTCCATATACCGTTATGCTGCCAAAATTATGGCAGAAAACTATATGGTTGGCCTAGAGTCTGGATTAAAACATATTAATGATTTAATCGATTTTATTAAGTTAAATAAATGTATTTAACTTATGATTTAATTGAATTTCAATTAAATGGTTGTTTTAATTAAACAAAGTGTTTAATTAATTAGACTGATTTCTAAAATGATTTTTTGGACTAAAAATCATGTTTCAATGTTTTAGATTAATTATTTTATTGAAATTGATTTTTCACAAATTCAATTAATCTATTGTGGGATTTTTATTAATTATTCGGGCATATTCTAAAAGAGGTTTGGTGCACCACAATCCGCCGAGTAGTGCAAACTCGTAGGGAATATTGGTTGGTTGAATCCGAGTTGAGTTGTATCCCAGAGATATGGTTGTTTTTCCCTTGCACACGGGAGGCTGCGACAATCTTCAAGAAAGACTCTTTCGAGCGCCTTTTAGCTTACAGGATTCGGTTAGATATGTGCTTATATATTAGTTGTTATTCAATTGCTTATTTGTCTAACTTGTGCAGAGATTTAGGAAATAAATCCAAATTGTATGCACTAATCAAAGATACACAATCCTTTTTCGGATGAAAACATAAATTTGACACTATACAAACTAGAAGCACAAGGTCGAGGGAGCCAGTCGTTTGGTAGATCTTGTCTGATCATATCTATTTCATGCAGATCTAGCCAAAATAGATCTATCGTAAAAATATATGTAAGAAATAGACATGTACACCGTAAAACCGTTTGATAGTACACAGTAGTAGACATATTTTTTTTTGTAAAATTGTGTTTTGTAACATTATCTGTGTGTTTTATTGCAAAGGCAGTTGATGTCATTTAAAAAAATAATTTTTTATTGGGTAACCAATTCAAACTTAAATACATGTGAGTTATTCATCAACCATTACAAATTCTTCATTCATAAACTTATGATTTTTTCATTTTTTGGAATAATAATAATAATAATTAAAGTAATCTTAATAATAGTAATAAATAATAACAATATTAATATTAATAATAGTGATAATAAATTAATAATAATAATAATAATAATAATAAGAATAATAATAGACAAAACATAAAGAAACAAAATAGTAAAGAAACAACATAAATCTCTGTTTTGTCGTCTACTCACAATAAACATGAGCTTTTTTCCCAAAAATCGTCAAAAATGTGAACTTTTGTTTTGGACTTGAAATGTCTTTGTCTTCTTTTTTTAACAAGTAGACACGTTATCAAACAATCTAAAACTTAAAAACGTCTACCGGTAATAGACATATTGACAAGTAGACCTAGAATTTAGACATTCCAAATGGCACCTAAGTGTCATGACAAATATCAATATCCTTGCCGAACTTATTCACCATTGTAGCTATTTCTGTAGCACATCTCTTCCATGTTGCAAACTATCACGAGTTGTCTCAATCCTTGACAGTTCCAACTAATGGCTAACATGGTGTTGGACTAGGAATTGAACAATTGAACTGGTAACCGTAATAACTTGTGATCGATTTAGAGAACCGGTTTGTCCCATAGTTTCCTTTTATTATGTCGTCGACTAGGAATCCCACGAAAATTCTGGCCATAAGGATTAGCCAAACATCCAGAAATTTTTTAGAAATATTATTAGTATCTCAATTAGGTATAAAATCAGAAAAGAATACTTGATTTAGGATTTATAAAAAGGAAAATCAGGGTTTTGGAAAAATAAGAACAAGCATAGTTTTCTACAACTTGATGTAGGTTGCCGTGGAATCCGTACGGAACTGGCCGGTTGAAATGGTGAACCGGCGAGTGAAGCGGTTCAGTTTAGTTTTAAAAGCGCTGATTCAAAAGATGACATTGGTAAATGGGTTAGAATAGATTAGGTAGAAGACGAGTGATGAAGTGAAAGGGACGGTTTAGAGGGTTGGGGGATATCCCGACAGAAGCACGCGTTACGTTGCAAAATAGCGAAAAGCTAAAAGTAAGCATTTATTTCGGGTTGTCCCTCTGAATTCTGATGAGTGATGACACACACAATCCCCCAGGCAAAAGCAAACCAAATCCCATAAGATGTAAATGCCTTCATTCATTGGACAGTGCCAACACCATGACTTCTGACTTCTGACTTCTGACTCAGCTCCAATCTTGACCATTCTTCTATTCCTTTCTTGTTGTTGGGCAAACACACCTTTTTACTTACAAAAGAAAGAACATTTCAAAAACATCTCTTCCTTCCTTATTTAATTACATTCCTTTTGTCCCCTCCATGAAAACCTCCCACCAACCCTCCCACGCTTTCACTATTTCTAAATTTTTTTTTGTTAAAAAAAAAGATGGGGCTCCGTAGTGTCGTCACAGCCCCTAGGCACTGGCTCCGGTTAACGGGTTGGCGTCCAGATTTAAGACTACCTATAGCAGGCACCTACCACCCGAGTACCAATGGCCCCCACATTCAGTCCCACGTTGCTAGGTTTCAAGATGTGCGGCCAAAGGGCAAGCCGGCAAACAAATGTCACTCACAACACCCCCCACAGGGTTGAACTCAAGACGCCTAACGTGGCACTATTTCTATTTTCACTAGGATATACTTGGGATCTTAATGTATATATATTATAAGATAGTTTTATCATCTATATGAATACATAGACTTTTTTTTTTTTCATTTGCTATATCGGGTTAGAACTCAAGGTTGGGCGCTCAACAGCCACACCGAGAACTCGAACACGAGACGCCACTCCCCAAAGGGAGATAAACTACCACTGGGACAAAGCCAGGAGTGTGAATATATATACACTCCAATGATAGTACTTCTATACATTTTTCTTAACTAGGTTTAAACTATTGCCAAAAGATTACCGAAATTAAAACCTAACTTGACTCCAAAATCTTAATAGAAATTAATTTGACATAAAAATAAAAATAATAGCTACTATTTTGTTTTTAAAATATCTTTTTGGAGAGGAAAATTAATTTTTTTCAAACCCACAAAAAAACCATAACCCTATGTTTGGTAGCCGAGAAAAAAAGTGAAAAAGAGAAAATATATATATATATATCGGACAAAACCCAACTAAGAATTGTATTACAATCTAAAATTTTCTTTTCTTTACTATGTTTCCGCCTATTTTCTGGGCAACCAAACATACCATACATGATCGTTAACAGCGCAAGGTGGGCACAGCCCTTCTTATTAGTCCTATTACATAGTAGCTTCCGATTCTTACAAAATTATCAAATGCAAGGCTACAGTTCTCCTAACAAATACACCCATGGCCGTATTTCTTTTTGGATACAAGCATCATTCATCCACGGTTATATATCATATCAAATAATTAATTTATATAGAACACTGGAGGAAGAGAGGGAGAGGATATTGTGCAAGTGATTTCTCCCTTAATCATACATCTGAAACCCCTAGGAGATCATATTTATTTCTCCAAAAATAAAATAATTATATACTTACAGGAAAGGAAAAACTGAGAAAATCCATTGAAGGACCATAAAATCCAATCTTAGATAAGGTTCGCTCTCTCTCCCACATAAATTTTCTTCTCTGGTTATATATGAAAATCATGTTGCTAACACTTGTTTGTGGTTTTATGAGGTGGTCTCAAGATTTTGGCTAAACTATTATTCCTCTAGAGGTATCTCCATGGTCAGGGGTGGATCCACATGGGACCCCAGGAGGTAAAAGGCCCCCAATGAAATTTTGAAAATATATATATCCTTTAGTGTTAGCAGTGGCGTAGCTTGGGAGAGGAGTCGAGCCGTAGGGGGGCGGGAGCTCTAGCACCCCCTCCCCCTCCTAAACTTCTGAGAACAAATATATTCTTTATAAACAAGCACAAACAGACGTGATAGCCCATGAACTTGGCCCTCCAAAAAAAAAAATTCCCCACAAACCCCCATTGTTAGTCCCCCCTGCAAGAGAATCCTGGCTTCGCCACTGTCCATGGTCGTGGCTCTTGCATTGTAAATTTTAAAAACGCAGTAAGTTTGCAACAGGTCTGAGAATCATAGAACCTAGAGATGTGAAAAGAAGAGGAAATACAACATAAATAAACATTCGAGCAAAAGAATTAACATATGGGCTGCCATAGCTGACCCCAAAATAAGTAGGTGTAAGGCTCTGCTGATGATGTGATAATGCCGCTCACCATATTGCAGTGCTCCTAAATGATTTTCCACAAACTGTCCGATAGAACTCGAATTTACACAATCTCTCCAACTGCTTCTACAAATTTGTTTTATTCACTATACCCGTAGAGATGAATTTCACTTGATTCCAACACATCAATCCATAGGAACATAGGGTTATTCCTGTTTACCTGTCAAGCATCCTTGACTAGGATCTGTATCTCTCCCTTTCCACACTGAACACCAACCCGATACGGATGTTATTTTCCTTCTTAACTTCTAAAGTTGGGAGTTGTAAATCTCTTCCAAGTGACAAGGAGAACTATCCCTTCGTTTCTTTCACTAAATTAGAGAAGTCTCCCTCTCAATGAAGCTTAATCAGTGATTAAGAGTCTGATCTGGCAGCTGTAAGGGACGAAAGAAGGCCTGCAGCTTGGACAGGTAACATGTCGCCAAATGTAAACATGGCAGCTGCTGATTTGTCCTTGAGCCTGCTAGCTTGCCCATCTGTAAGCATGGATCCCAGTTTCATTGTGCTCTCACCAAATCTGGTACCAACCTGGCCATGGGAAGGAATTAATTACTTCAACTCGAGGAAAAATAGTTATAACAAACGAAAGGTCTAGACAAAAAACCCTATTCTTAGGCATCATGTGTATAAGATAAAACTCAATAACATGAATAAAAAAATTCATATCTTGAATATGCAAACATCATACTAGAAAGACGCCGTAACTTGTATTCCTTTTCTTGGATTTTGGTATATCTCTAGAATACTTGCATTGTTATACTGTCCCAATTTACTTTTCAGTATGAAATGGTATAATAGCATTGATATCTGTTACAATATTATGATATAAGAGAGTGGATGTGTCTATATATCATGTTTTACAGGGTTGCTGTACATAGATCAAAACAAATATCCAGATCTCGGGCTCAGGACTTGGAATTTCCAACTTGGCTGAGTCAATGAGAACCCATCAATTTCAGACAGGAACCACTAAACTCTTATGAGTTAAGGACTTTAAGACTTTGAACTCGGTATTGGGGGCCTGATGAAATTGAATCTCTCTCTCTGGCAATTTTCTCTTTAAAAATATCGTATAATCTTCACAAATCATATGATAAAGATGCCTAGACATAAACTATATACGAGTGTCTTCATTCTTCTATTCACATGCCCAAGTACAAATTTATGCATATACTAACATATTACAAATACATGTAATTTGTTATCATACTTACCACGGAAACAAATATCTCTTTCACTGGTTTTATCTTCTATTCACATGCCTAAGCACAAATTTCATGCATATACCTAACATATTACAAATACATGTAATTTGTTAACATACTTACCACAGATTTCTCATTAGCAGCTTTAATAGTTTATATTTTACTGTAAAACAATTGAACTACAATTTTAGTAGAGTTCCCACTGTACACCTCAAAATTTTCAATTCTCCAACCAAGGTTATATATTTATTTCTCAAAACTTCAACCAAATTATTTCGCTCGTTTCTCATTAACAAAACCTGTTCCAGCCATTATAGGAGGGAATATTGGAGATGAGAAATAGGTCACTTTTTTCCCTCATTCCAATAAATGTCTGTAATTAATAAATTTAAAAGAATCGAGAGAACCATATACAAGATTCTCAAAATTAAAAAGGAAAAAATTTTAAGCAAGATTTCAAGACTCCAAGTTATCACTTTTGTTTTTTCTTTCGTTTAATTGATGCTATATGCTATAATTGATTTAAATATTTCAGCTGCTTCTAATTTTTATAATGTTGCCTAAGATTTGCCAAAAATGAGCATATTAATGTGACATCAACTGATGAATTTTGATTTTATAGTATTGGTAGGTTCCCAATCCATTTCATTAAAACAATCATTTACACCATGCATGATAACTTTACTATCTCAACACACAAGTTTTCCCTTGGTAGACAGCAACTAAAAGACAGAAACCCATTCTAAGGGGATGAAAAGAAAGGAAGCCGCAGTTACCTGCATGAAAGACTTTAAGAATGGCGCTGCAACCCCAAAACTCGAGGTGTCATCAAAATCTAGCTTAGCAGAGAGTTCTGAGTTCGAATAGGCTTTCCAGGAGCTTCTAGAAGATGCGTCATCAGAAGACGTCGGAAGAGATGACTTAGCTGTCCCTCTTGCAGACAATACCGGAGCACTGGATAATCACCATGAGGTTAGAAAGTAAGAGAACATTCCGCAGCATGAAGATTCATGGCAGAGAAAAAAGCATATCCAAAAGGTAGCTTAAAAATCCTACAGCCAACAATGTCAAACCAATAAATATGAAGCATTAATCCAGCCAATACGAATGAGTAAAATAGAGCCCTCAGTTCAGGGGAAAGCAGAGCCAAGTAGACATTTTTGTAAACAGTAGATAAAATATATAAAAAGCCAACCTACTGACCAAATAAAAATTGCACTCTAATTTCCAGGATTTGGGGGCATTTTCTATCCCACTTGGGGGTGCAGTGGATTTTTCCCTTAATGACTGAAACCACCTGGAGTATGTAGATCACGTACTAAGAGCGCGGTTTGATGTTTTATGAGTGAAATCGCATCCAAACTGCGCTTTCCAATTTTAATTCCGCGTTTTTGGTGATGCTCCGAATAAAACCTGACAGCCTTTTGAGAGTAAAAGATAAAAGGAGAGGTTGAAAGCTTTTATGAGATGAAATCTGAGAGACAGGGAGCTTTTGAGGGGAAAAGAGAAAAAGAGAGGGATATCGGTTCTCCCAGGTCCCAATGGCTGCTTTGTTTGAGAGGAGAGAGGTACAAATACAATACAACATTACATGTCCATGAATATATATATATATATATAATCAGAAACTCCAGAGGTGCTCTGGACCCAAGATATGTTTAAATTTGGCGCTTTCACTCTCGCTTTCTGATGTATTGCATGATTTGGTGCTTCTCATTACCACCAAATCAATCTAGCAAGGTAGAGTTATGGATCCCTCTCAAAACTTGTTTCCTTCATGGACACTTGAAGACTTCTATGGGAAAATGTTGGGGCATTAAATTTGAATTTAACTCTCTCTAGGATATTGTAGCCTCCAATCTATAAAGGCAGCCCTAGGAATGATATTGGGAGAGTTGACTTAAGTATTTTGTGTTATAGTGAAACTCGTTCCTATTTATGACTGCTTGGGGTTTTTTTTACCATGAAGGTTAGGCTTCTTGCCTTTCCTAGTTGGCTGTTTTCTCCTCACAGCACTCTACAACCAGACTCCATTTGGTATAAGAGCTTGTGCTCTCACTCCATGGGAGACGATTTCATCAACGATCAAGATCATTTAATGGTGAAAAAGCGTGGTGGTTGTGGTCAAGGTTTTCAGGTAGAGCTTGATGCTAAAGACAGAAATCCGTGAACTTCATATGCGATTAGAAGATCTGTCTTTGTGCCTACATCAACACAAAAAAAAATGCAAGGACAAGGATGGTGCATCATCGAATGAGGAATCCGAAATCAATTTGCGAACCGAAATCGATGACATGAAAGAGAAGTGGGATCGCGATATTTTATCTACATGGACTCTCTTAAGATGGAAGAGCCCAAATTCCAGTCAATTGCATCCTGAAGAATTTCTTGATAGGTTTAGTGCCACTGAAAAATTCTTTGAATTTAAGAAGACACCGATTGTGCATCGTGTGAAATTGGTAGCTACGCAATTTCAATGATATGTCTTAGCATGGTGGGACAATGTCCAGGAACTTCATTTTCAAAAAGGTGAGTCTGATGAAATGAAGTACGTAAATTCTATGCCTATAACAGTTCATTGTTAGGTGTTAAGACTCTGATATGAAGGTAGAAGCACTTGATTGGGAGTCACCACCAATCTTTGATGAATATTCGGATGATGGGTATTTAATCGTTGCCAAAGTCCAAATTTCAAGTAGCCGATTATGATAGTGACATAGCGATCAATGATATGCTTGATATTGTAATTGGTGATAAAGTTTCTGGTTGGATGACGGGAGAATCAAAAGGTAATCAAAGTTGAGACCTTATTGAGTCGATTAGTAGACCTTTAAAAGATGGATGAGTCGAAAAGGAGTGATTTACTTACTACATTAATTTTAAAATTTTCTAAGAATCTCTTCAACAACAAATTTTATGCTTGTTGCCACTCTTTGGAAGAAGTCTATTGAAAGTGGAAAGAACCTTTGCAAGTCAAGCCGAAAAGAACAGGTAAAAGGACCACAAACCCATCAAAAGAAAGCATTAAACCAGGCTCGGGGGGGGCAAGATTTCTCCAAAAAAAAGATAATGACACAATCAAAAGGTACAAGTGTTTCAAAGGAAGAAGACTAAAAGGGAATACTGGGCAGGTCAGACTCAAAAATCAAGTGCCAACCAAAGTCACCGCAATAAACTCGAAGACAAGTTCCCTTTAATTGACGGAGACTGATGTAGCGCATCATTTGGTGCTTGTCATTACCATCAAAGCAATCTAGCATGGTGAAGTAATAGAGCCTTTTGGAAACTTATTTTCTTGAAATTTGAGTCCTCCATGGAACTTGAAGGCATGGGAAAATGTTGGGCATTATTTTAAATTTAATTCTCTAGAATATTGTAGCATCCAATCTATAAAGGCAACCCTTAGGAATGAACGATTTTGGGAGAGTAGATTTGAAGTAAGCATTCTCTGTTAAAGTGAGCCTTACTTCTATAGATGAACCCCTGGGGTTTTTTCAATTAGGGTGAAAGCTTCTTGTCCTTCCTAGTTCGGTGTTTTCACTGTTGCATCAATCTAAAACTGCACTCATTACTCTCATTGTGCACTCTGAGCACTAAGGTTTTCCCTTATTCCTTATAGTTTCAAAGCCCTAATCTCCATTTGGTTCTTGAGATATGTGGATGATGTTTAGGGAGTGATTTGGAGGCTTCTCTCGGATACTATTTGTTGGGCGTTTGGGAGAAGAGGAAAATGAGGGTGTTTGACAACACTTTTGCTTCAGATGAGATGACTAATCTAGACATCTCTAACCTAATGTTTCCCTAGTGCTTGATCAGAAAGGACTGGGATGACTTAGCGGCTACGGATATCTTCCTTCTTTGATTATGGATAGAGGTAGGTCTAATTTAGTTGTTTTTCTCATGTAATTTTTTCCTTCTAGTTCACCTATTGGTGAACCTATGTAATTCCAATTTTTGCTAATATATTGATCTTATTTACCTATAAAAAACATTACCAAATAAAAATTTATTTTAAGAAAATAAGACCACCAACCTGATCGGAAGGTATTTGAAGCGTGGAACTGTAGAACATCTCATTACATTTGACTCGGCATTGATGGCCAATTTCTGCATGGTATCAGTGTACATACGTTTAAGTTGAACAAAGAACCCAAAGAGGACAGCATGTCTTAGGTATGATTGCCTCTCATTCTCCCAGAGGTATGGTTCATACCTGCAATGTGTTAAAATCAGAAACTAGGAACATATTAAAAGAGATGACAGATACTATAAATTCAATTATCGACAGAAGAAAAACAATCGCATAAATTGTGAAGACCATAGCATAAAGGACCAGATGTCACACATCTAGAGTATGGCCACTGCTTAGTGGGTCCCACCATGGAGATCGTCTTGCTAAAAAATTGATCAAATGTAATGACCTAAACCATTCGGGAGTGGTCACCATTTTTTTTCATGATTTTCCAAAAGCAATACAACAGATAGGATGGCAAGTACTTGGCCCAAAAGTATCTCCCTGGAAGACCTATTAAATAGTTAGCTACATGATCTTGGATGTGTTCCATGCGTATGGCAGAAGCAGGTAGAACAGCTTGTTCCCAACCGAAAATTCTTAACTCAGTGTTTCTCACAAAAATAAAATTCTGGAATGGTTTATGACTTTTTTTATCGTACTGTGGAAAAAATGAGACCAATAAATTAACTACTGATATTCATATTGTATAAAGAGTATCCAGTTGGAAAAACTCACGTAAGCCAGTCTATAGGATCCAGCCTTTGAGAAAGACGATTTGTCAACCCCATTACACGCTCTCTAATGACCGAGTTTAGCTGGTTTTGATCATGCTTCCGTCTGAAAGGATGTTTCATTATTGGACTTTTTGCTGGCTCCTCGTTGATACTCACATCACCCCCAGAAAGAATGTCAACAGTGAATCTTAAATCTAACAAAACTTGGAGAACTCCTTTTTCTGACACCTGAGGTCCATGGGCCTCTAAATTCGAAAGGAAGTCCCCATAAACATCAACCACCTATAAGATCATATTAAGGTGAATATACAAAGACAAGATAGGAATCAATTAGAACTGTTCTGAAGCCACAATAGCAATCAATCCACATCTATCCATGGCTCATTTGCACCATCTGGTAAGATAATGTGTTGCTATTGAAAGATTAGAAGAAGGGAAATGAAAATCAATAAAAACAGATGCGCAAGCTGTTGGGATTCCATAACAAAATCTATTTACAGAGTTCATTAAAGAAATGCAAAAGAAAGTAGGTTTGCCATTTCTATACAATCAAGCATAAACTAGTTTCCTAAGTGAAATACGTGAATCACAGTGTTTCAAAAGAACATAAACGTGCTTCGATTATTTGAAATATTCAGTGAGGAAATGTGGTGGCTGGACTAGTAAACTCAAATCGACCAGATTAGCAATCTTTTTTTTTATTTTGATTGGTGAAGATGATCAATGAAAATCCTAGATTCCACACCAGCTTGTAAGGAAATGAGTAGGGTTGGCAACCCTATAAAACTCTGAAATATGATGTCACAGTGCTCTGAAACATTAGCACATTCGAAGCAAAGCTACACTGTGAGCAAGGAGGATGTTGAGTAGTTGGCTGACCGAACTTCAATATCCCTCAGTGCATGTCATTGAACCATGACTTGTTTGGAAGGTTGGCCACTCTCTTCAGAATGAAATAAAAATTTGTGCCTGATCTCTTAAACTATTCCAAACTCCCAACTCTCAAGCCAAGGTGCAACCAGAGTTGCACGTCTCCACCATGAGGACTACAATGTCTGCCACCAATCTCTGAATTCAAACTACCACCACTCGAGCCAAAGCGCAACTGTAGTTGCATGCCTCCACCATGAGGAGTAAGGAGCTACACATCCTCAACTCTCCCCCACTCAAGCTGTTAATTCACACCCAACACTTGGATAACTCCTCGAACTGATTCCACTTCTCTTCTTTTCTATTCCCCAGCTTCTTAGAGTACATACCCATCACAAATAACCCACAAAAACAAGCATTTCTGTTTCAGGGGCTCTTCCTTACACAAATCCTTAGATGTACACTCAACCTCCTATACAACCCAAATACCTATCTACATGTCCTCATGTTGAAGATCATCCCTTCCTTCACCCCACTGATTCGCACTAACTCAAAGGAGGGTTGGTGAGTATTACACCCAAGGTTTAAAATATCGGTATGATTTCGCGAAATTCCCCCCCCCTCAAAAAAAAAAAAGTGAGACGACAGATATTTCGCCTGGAACAATTCAATCAAAGTATCGAGATTTCGGCCGAAATTTCAGAATTCCAAAATATCGTAATTTCAGCTGAAATAAAACCAAAATGCCATTTTGAAATCGGGCGCCATCACTGATATACCAACCAAAATTTCAGTATTTCGGACGATATTCCCACCTACCTACTGCAAAATTTCGAAGGATATAACCGATATATCTGAAATTTTGGGCGAGATTAAGAATTTTCTAAGAATATTCTGAGAATCTTTCCAGCATATTCTTTTTTATTTTTCAAAATTAACCCCCCCCCCCTTCTCTCTCTCCACTTCTTTATACAACAAAACTTTTATCTCTTCTTAGCCTCTTCTCCAAAATTTTCATAAGTTTTTCCTTCTGTTCTCTTAGCTTCTCTAAATTTTTCCTTCTCTTCTCTTGATTATCAGTGAGACGGTGACGAGCTGAAGAGAGACAATTTTTACATTGTTTAATTTAGGTTCCATTTAAATTAACTAATTTATAAAATAATTTTTTGTAGTGAAAACTTAAAGAATGGAGAACATGGAAAGTCAAACTGCTCGGTTTCAAACAAGTACCGATCCCACATGGCAGCATTGCACTATTGTAGATAGTGTCGTAGTGCGGGAAAATCAACACAACTCTGATGCAATTATTGTAGAAGAGTCAAGAGCAGAGGAATCACTCTAATGCACCAGCATTTCGCTGGAATTAAAGGTGAAAGTCGTCCCTGTACTGACATCCTGGCAAAGGTAAAATTTTATTAAGTAAACTAGAGCAACGCAATCTGAAAAAAGAGCTAGAATTAGCTTGCAGTCAGCATGCTGAATCATTTAGGCAATTTAATGAAGATAAGTATGAAATTGCTGATGAATACATTAAAATGTTCATTTTCGTGAAGAGGATCAACCAGTCGGGGTCGATCCTTTAGTAGGAGGTCAACTAGTGGTCCTCCCTCCATATCGTTGATGCATAGGGCCACACAATGCATGATCGAACAGTACGTTACACCCTGTTGACCTGCAACAACTCAGAATAAAGGGTTTTCTTCTTCCCTCATAACCCCATCGTAGAACACCTTATAATCCAAGACAAGTTGCAATGCACCAATGAGTCCTGCTGCTCCATCCTCGTCCAGTACCAACATGGCATTACTATAGCTTACTCACAAGCCCCATTCTTCAACAGAGTCGTTCAGACCATGAACACCCACAATTCCTGATTCTCGATATTTTTTAGCGTAAAATCAAGAATCCCCCCATTGAAGCATCCACAGCCGGAATCATCGTCCACCCATAGTCATTATTTCCCCAAATTTCCTTAACGTGCATCTCCTCCAAATTCTCCATTTTAGTCTCCTAATTACATAACAGATTTGGCTTCCATTTTCTGGTCACTTGATTAAGAACAATCCTGTGTCTCTTTGTTGACATTCCTCTAATGTTCTAAGATAACAATCTTATATACATTGAGTAAATCTTGATTTGCCCCTTTCCTGGTACTGCCTGTCTTATCCCCTTATTTCCTTTTACCATAATTAATAGATGTCTCCACTTTTTCAGCTCCCAACATGGGTTTTTTTCTTGTCTCCCATGTCTCTCTTTCATGTTGGAGTTTTCTCGTGATTGCCTGAATCCATTCTCTATTGATCTGATCAATTTTGACACTTCAACTTCATGGCCCTGACAAGATAATCCAAGAAAATTCTTTGAAAACTTCAAATTTGCTCAACACCCATTAAGATTTGTTAGAATTCCCTTTCTCATTCTCTCAATTCCTCACCTGTCCTTCACAACTTTCACCTTTTTTACTTCTACAACCAACTCCCCATCCAAATCATCCAAACTGGAATGAAACCCAACAGCTACATCATCGAACACCAATCCAGAAGTAACCGACGGATCCTCAAACAAAGCCGCTCTAAGGATGCTACATCATCAAAAACTCTCAGGTTCCTCTCATTCAGATCGACTAAGCTATTGCCCCCGGTAAAAGGGCCCACAGAGCAGCAGTAGGGGCCAATTGAAGGCCACCAACGACGGAAAACCAGATGCCCTGGAGTTTTCAACTCTAATCCTAAACTTATTTTGACTAGATCCCCCTCCATTTCAATGAAAGACGAAGTTGTCCTCCCCGAAGGAATAAAGATGGATTTTAGTACCTGATTTGATAACAGGAACCAATTAATTTGTGTGCCTTCCCATTCACTCCGTATGTCCACAACATCAACTCTGTTGCTAGATGTCATCTTTCGAACTCCTTGATGTCCTCTGGTGCAGTCACAGTAATCACCTCCCCGCTTCTTCATTTCAACACCTCATATCACACTTTGACTCTTCGTCGCCATTCATTTTCCATTATACTCTCTGAGAATGAAGGATATTAGTCAAAGAGCCTTAGCTTTCTTCATTTTTCACACAAAATGATAGAAGAATGAACTCAATATTCTCACAAGTCACAACCACTTTTGTTTGGACCTATTGGGATGATCACAAGCTTTGATTTCCTGGCCTCAAAGAGTATTGAGACACTCATCAACTCTCTAAAGTTCTTTATCAAACAGTTTCACTCCCATTCATGTACCTAGTTACAGGCATCCCACAAAGTCTTTCTTCTTTTGGGCCACTTGAAACTTGTCTACAACCCAAATCAAAGCAGTGGCTTCCAGTTCAACATTTGCAGAGTAACTTCTCCCTAGTTCGACAATCTGGAACCTCAATCCATCACAGATTTTGAATGTCTTAAATTCTATAAATAGCTACAAATCTTCTTTCCAACTCTACACCAAGACCGTAAATAGGTACTCACCAGAAAAATCTCAACACCAAGACTGTAATCAGCTACTCGCCACGAATGTCTTTAGGATTCACCAAAAATATAAATATATAAGCAATGACAAAATGACTCTCAAAATAATATTTCTATATTTTTTCGATAACGAGATAGTATATTAGGAATACAAAGAAAGCACGAGAAGAACCTCACCAGCAGAGAGGGTCAAAAAAGGAAAAAAAATAAAAAATGAAAGTGAATGAATCAAAAAATGTCGAGGGGAGGGCCCATACCACAAACTATCCCTTCCAACCCCTTCCTTTGTCAATTCGTAAGTAAGATTGTTCCTGGATGGATCCAAGAAAATGAGACATTTCATGGGACAAAGACCACAAATCTCTCTAACAACATGAATGTAGTTTCACGGCCCGCTGGCCTCTCTTGTGGCCCACCTCAAACAGTCTAGCAAAATAAGCTCTTGCCCCAAGGCTGGAATCTAAGCATGGGTTAAGCCTTTAAGGTCCTCATACCTGCAGGCCCCAAGGATATGATCATCGGTCTAGCCTCGCTGTCTTTAATAATCCTTCGCAAGCCCACATGACCCGGATTATCCAATGAGTTATTGTCAAAATTCAAAAAATATAAAATATTATATCTTAATTAAAAAATTTTAATAATCACATTAATTAGGAAACATGTTGATGGTACTATTTAAGTTAGTTATGTCATATGAGCTTTGGATTTAGAAACAACAAATGAATGTAATTTTAGATGTCTGAGATCATATATGTCCATCAGTGAGTAGTTTTGCCCCACACCACCCCAAAACTTGTCTTCACATTAGATATGTTTTTTTGTGTGTGTATGTGTGTGTGTTTTAAGGGTCATGAGTATACAATCATGTTAAATCCAACATTTCAGGAATTTTCACTGAAAAATTCCACTACTATTAATTCTTACCCAATTTTTCCCTCTAACTTCAATAAATTACACCATTTCAAAAAGATATTGTCACATTTCCTGCAAAATTTCTTATTTTCAAAGTGCAAAATTTCCTGTGAAAACAAAATTTAGAACCTTGGTTGGTCATCCTTGACATATCAATATCCCTAACACCTAAGGCACCCACTAAATCCACCATCATGATCAGCTTGTCTATCGACTCTTCCCGTACTACACTTAAAAACAATTGCTCGCATACCAACCAGGATCAGCTTGGGTGATCAACCAAAAAATAAAAAAATGAGGTTTTGTTTTTTGTGAGGTATATATGTATATATATACCTTAGGAAGAGAAAAAACAATAACTCATAACCATTAAACCCAACACTCATTGTCAAAGCCCTCACCAGCCTAAACTGAGCAGCCCCAACTTAAGCATAAGCCAAGGCCAGCTTAAATCCCAATGTTCCTAAGAGTTGAATTGCTGACATGACAAGACCCCAAAATTGCCCATGCCCAAGAGGTTCCTCGAGCTCCCCAGTATACCACGACTCGGCAAACAAATGCAGTGTATTGCAAGGAAAGCAAGGCCTTGTAGCCTTTGACCAAGACAATCCCACAATTCCAAAATAGAAAGGATAGTACAACACCGTCCGTAAAGATCCCAACAACTTGGAAGATCAAGACAACCCATTTCAGGTCTACAGGTCTAATGGCCTAATTTAAGACAAAGGGGTCAATGAGCATTGAATGTGCCCACAAATCCAAAGACCATGTGCCACCGTGCAATGCAACTCGACTACCCCCTTATAAGGTGGAATCTAAGCCTTAGGCTCTATGACCAAGGGAAATATTACCCTTACGAAAAAATAGTAATACTGGCAAAAAATTTTGATTCTGCCACTAAGATTTCCTGGACCAAAGTGCCCTTGCCTCATCCAAGAATCCCAGCAGCCATGGCCCGGCCAAGCACACATGAACGCCAAGCCACGCCAGCCCCTGAGGCCAACACGCTACCATGGTTGGGCTCCCAAGTCCACAAATGGGTGCAATGAAACCTAGAAGCACAGCAGGGTAGCTCAGACGCCATAAGCCAAACCACTGAAACCAAGACCCTGAGACCTCCTAGGGAGCACCCATGCACATGTAAACATAGTGACAAAGTTGGGGTTCGGGAATAATTCAGTTGGAATCGAGTTTGGAAAAATTCGGGAAAAAATAAAAAATAGAATAATAAATATAAAAATATACTGAACAATTTGTTCAAAAAATATTTAAAAATAAGTAGTTTTTTGCCAAATTTGAGAAAATAATTCGGAAATAATTCGGGATTCGAATAATTTGGCAACCCAAAAAATGCGCGAATAATTCGCGAATTTTTGAAAAAAAAATAGAGTTTTTTGTTACAGAGCATGTAAAGCCCCGAAGGGCTCAAAGGAACTAATGCAAACTCGAAGTCACAAGTCATAGACCTTACCACAGGAAATGGAAATGACAATGTGGCACGCCTTTGGGCCAACTGAATTCATGAATGATTGTGCAATCCTTGTCAGACTTCCACACAAAAAATCTGCGTGATTCCTAGCTGATGGATATGAATCTATTGGGCTTTGAGAATAGCCCGTAAATGCATGTGCCTATGTGAAAACTGAAAACACCAGATCCAACGGCTAGGAATTACTAATAGGATGCTGTTTAGTGTGGGCTGTGGTACCAAAGGGCATTACTCATTAGCAACCCACTATGTGTCAAGCATTTATTAGCTGCCCACGATTACAGTAAGTACAAACTTCAATTCTGCAAATCATATTAGGGACATACACGAATAGCTATTCCACTTCCAAAATTTTTTTGAGGGACAATCATTCAGTCCCTCTAATGCTGGGCTCTGTATGCTGGGCTACAGGCCATAGCAAACTTAACATGATGTTTATGTGCAAAACTCTATTTGAAACTTCAACAATAAACAAAAAAAAAAGTAATACAAAATGAAAAAAGGTATCATTTCTAAGATTATTATCAATTTAGTCCATAAATTATGAATTTGAGGATTATATTGTGCAGTTACCACTTACCAGTCCCGTCTATACAACCAACTTCATAGTTCATATTTATACTTCATTAATCAACATTTAAGAGGGAGAATGATTATGCAAAAGGGTTTTAATAAACCAAAACCAACACCAATCAACCTTCAAATGCACAGCAGTGACACTAACTAAATAATTGGCATACTGCTAGACTTTATGGAAAAATGAGTCGAATCAGATGACCTACGAAAGTTGTTTACCTTTTCCAGAAGTCTATATGCAAATTTCTGCAGTATTGATTTGTCAAGGATATGACCTCCAACTCGATGAATTTCTTTGCATGCTTGGAATAGAAAATAGGTAATGTATAGAGAAGGAATAGAAGGAAGTGCAATTTTCATCTCTGGTTGGCTCTCGTTAGACTCTTCTTGCTTAACTACAGTTTCTTCCCAGCCCTGCACGATATTCAAAGAATAATTTAGCTGAAAGTGCTTAGAAAATAAAAAAACTCGTATAAATAAACTAAAATAAAAAACAAGAAAGCATGATAATCCACTAAGTTAATTCCTTCTAAGGGAAACATAACAAGAATGTAGCCAAGTATGTTAAATGGAAGAAATCCACTAGACTCCCTTGAGAAAGGCCACCACTTGGAGTTCAATTTTATCCAGTTCTTTAATATGGCATATTTATAAATGAAAATGAAAGGGAGTTGAGTCCCAGTTGAATAACCTTCCACACAAAACGACTAGTACAAATAACAAGCCAAAAGGAGAAAATAAGAAATAGAGGGGAACGTGAATTTTTTTTCCCAAGCATTCATACACGTGACCGAGCAAATAGGAAATTAAATGACTTGAGAGGTTCAAAACCATTACTACGAATATAGGGTAAACTGAGAAAAGCATAAGCCTCCTGAACCAGGAGACACACCAGAGAAAATAATTACAACCGAAATTATAGTGAATGTTCCACTGAAACAGCTGCTAGTGCAGTAAAAACTGCAAAAGTTAAAACAGAACCAGCAATAGGTATAACTGACAACAAAAAGCAGCCCTATTGCACTGAGTTGATATCCTGTGAAACCATGGAAGAGCAAGAATATTTGATATAAAATCCTGATAAGAACAACTTTCAATTGACATAAGCCACCACTGACCAACAGAAAGACCCATATTGAAATGCCCAACATAGGACTGTCAACAAACAGGAATATCATTCGTATTTTTTTTTTGATCGATAATCCAAGCAATTATATAAATAAAGAGAGCAGAGGATCTACAAAGGAGCAGATAAAGCATAAAGCATGTTTCACGAGGTCATGAACCAATGCGAGGAACAAAACGAAAAGAAGGACAAAATACACCATGCTAGCCCCTAATATTTGCACTCAACGGCAATACAAAACTCAGGCCAGCATCGTGCCCAAGCTCACCCCCTCCTGCCTTGTTGAGCACCACTCCAACACCAAAGACCGAGTTCTAGCACAGATATGAGGTAGAGGAGAGAGAGAGTTCTCGAAAACTCTCCTATTCCTCTCTCTCCAGATGGACCATGTTATAGCACCCAGTAATATCATCCACAATGCCAACCTTGACCCGTCCCCATTTACCAAATCCTAATAGGATAAGAAGTTGTGAAAGGAAGAGGGAAGGACCCAGGTCTTGCCTACACAGGAAATAAAGAAGCTCCAAATCTCACAAGCTAAAGGGCAATGCGAGAGAAGGTGATCTACTGACTCTTCCGCTTGGAGGCACATAAAACATTGATTAGTCATCCTCCACCCTCTACTTTTCAAGTGATCATAGGTACCCGGCGGAGCAAATTTGAATAGGACTTTTAATACCCGTTTATAATCGGATTGGATTCGGATATTGGTACATCCAATTCGATAAATAACTGATTGAGTATATATAATACACACACACACACACACACACACACATATATATGCATATATAATATTATAAGTTCATAAGACTAAAATACCCTTATCGATTTGTATTTTTACATAATCTTAAAACATTAAATTGTTATTTTTAATATGAACGATGATAAAATAGTTGTAGACATGAAAATTTACCATCATTCCACACTCCGGGGAAAATCCCTTGGTTGGAATCATGGATCAAAATATTGTCGATATTTTAGAATATCATAAATATTTTTCGATATTGCCCCCCTGCAATATATCTTTATTCTTTCATATGTAGTTAAAGTTTTACCAAATATTGCAAATATTGACAATATATCGAAAATATCGCACGATATAACGTATATATCATGCAATATATTGCCCTCTTGGACTATAAAAAGGAGGAAGGGGGGGTCATTTGGAGTCGAAGTGCACTTCATTTGCCCTATCTTTGGCAAAATTTCTCTAAAATGCAAAAATTTTCTTCAAATTAGAATGATGTTTTGCATAATTAATGTCTTTAGCCTACACTAGTACAAAACTGCAAATGCATCAATTTGATGCATTTACGATAGATTTCTAAGTTTAAAATTTAAATTTCTTATTTTAGAGAGGAGAAATTAGGTAAAACTTAAATTTTTCATTTTTTTAGCTTAATAGTTAACACTAAAGTAGTGTTTTTATATGTTATGTGTTTTTTGGTGCAATCTATAGTTCAGCCGAATTTTTTCGGACAACAAAATTTTTAATTATAGTTTTTTTGATAGAAAAAGAGATAAAAACTCAAATTTCAAAATTATTTTTTATGTATGAAACTTTTATTGTATATTTTTATTGTTACAATTGATTGAGTGATGAATGAAATATTTTATGTAAGTTATATCAATTTTAGTCAATCATGCATTGTCATCAGCGCACATCGTTGCCCCCTTCCTATTGCATCTCTTATGTACATTATTGTGTTTGTTAATTTTTTTATTCTCAAATGTGTATTAACATCTATTTTAAAATTTCCTGAAATTTCACTTAAAAATTTCATGTTTTCCCTAACTTTCTCTCGGCATGCGATATATTCTCCGCAAAACAATATATCCCAGAATATATCTTTTTCCAAAGTGCAATATATCCTACAATATCGACATTCATAACCCTAGGTGGAATAACACTAAACAACCGAAGACAGAGTCGTCACCTATTTGAGTTTGGAGAGAGAATAGGGTCCCTATAATTAATGAATAAGGCAAGGTCAAAATGAGATTTTAGGTAAGAGATTCATTAAAGTTAGGGGAAGGTGTTAGGCGCCCCTAAACCTCCATCCAAAGATTGATTACCAACTCCTCAAATCTAGATATAATAAAAGAACCAATATGGAAACTCATATGCTATTATCATGTTGAAACAATATGCTTGAAATGAAACCATGCCATGATGTTTAAATAAGACCATGCATACATAGGGGAGATAGAAGAAATAGAAGTATAGAACAAGAAACGAAATAAAAATCCAACTTAGGTGGGCTAAATCCATGAGGACTGCCTACGTAACGTCGTAACCAAATAAATGGGATCAAGCCAAAACCCAAAAGTAGTTCGAGCATGCTAACTTCAATGATTTTTGGGATTTTTTAGTGTTTAGAAGATTTTTTATGGCTTAAGCAATTTAGGCTCTTGCAGGGTTAACGAATGGGGAAAGGGCGAGCTTAACTAGGATCAAACTAACTAAGGTGGAGTCCTAGGGTTTGGAAACCCAGGGGGAATGGGTACCCAAAGGGGTAACTCAAAGTGACTAAAATCCACAAGGTATTGTTGTTTGCAACACTGTCTGCATTGGTTGTAGATCTCCTACTGCCAAACACAACAACAATGCAAATGTGTTTGGAAGTAGGAGCTATGTCGTCAATACAAAGCAGAGGTGATGGCAAACTTTCCCTGGCTTAGATCTACATCGCTCTACCCAAGGGTTCAGTGTTTATAATCAAGAAGGCAAATAATGTAGATTGAAAAAGGCAATCGTTGGTTAAATAGTCCCTTAGAGCTTGGTCTGAGAGGTTTAGTGGAACTGTTAAAAGGTTGGGGTATAAGCAATGTCACTCCGATCATACATTATTTGTGAAACATCTGGGAGCTACTATTACTACTGCACTGCTTGTATATGTGGATGACACTGTTATAACTGGTGACAACCCAAGTGAGACAAAGAAGCTTAGGGATCTCCTGGCCAGAGAGTTTGAGATTAAAGATTTGGAATTGCTTAGGTATTTCCTTGAAATTGAAGTTGTCATATCAAGAAAGCTATCTTCAATTCTCAAATGAAATACATCGTTGATCTATTGAAAGACACAGGTAAGCTTAGGTCAAAACCAGTAGGCAGTAGAGACCCCTATGGATCCAATATTAAGCTTGACTATGAGAGTAGAGAATTGCTCAGATATGTTAGTATGTTTTAGAGACTTGTTGGGAGGCTAATTTATCTATCTTTGACTAGCTCAGATATTGCTTTTGTTGTAAGCGTAATTAGTCAATTTATGAATAAGCCAAGGAATGTTCAACTAGAGGTTGTTGAGAGAGTATTGAGGTATCCAAAGTCATCACTTAAAAACGACTTACTTTTTCGTAGAAATTGAAACTTGTAAGTAAAAGCGTACACTAATACAGACTGGACTGGATCAATTACAGATCGTAAATTTACATCAGGGTATTGCACTTTGGTTGGTGGGGTAAAAAGCAAGCAGTGGTTGCAAGGTCTAGTGCTAAGGTTGAGTATAGAGTCATGGCATATGGGTCATGCGAGTAGTTGTGGATCAAGACTCTCATAGCACAATTTGGTGTTTTGAACTTATTAGAGATTAAAGTTATATTATGATAACAAAGCTGCCATCAACATTGCACGTAACTCAGTTCAGCATGACAAGACGGAGTATATTGAAGTTGATAGACATTTTATACAAGAGAGAAACATCTAACATCACTTGTCTAGCTTGTGTCAAAACTAAAGATCAAGTCACCATATGTACTTACAAAGGTAGTGGCTTCTACACAGCATCATGGACTTATAGGCAAATTGATGGGGATCAGTCCCTTAAAGTTTACAACAAAAGAAAGAAAAGTAATGAATACAATGTGGGGCCCATTGATGAAGGTAGGCCTGTGAGCCTTAAGACTTATGGTCGTAGGCCCAAGAAGGTCCATGGTTATCCATAAGGCCATACATTGAGCCTAAATTGCTTTTAGACTAGTAATTAATTCAAAGCGTTTTTAAAAAAGTCTCTATCTTTTTGAAGTTGTTTCTCTAGAAAGTCAAAAAGAATCTCCAAGAAGTCTCTAGAAAGTCAAGTCTTTAAGGAGTTCTCTAGAAATTTAAGAGTCTTTAAAATTCTCCAGAAACTAGAAAGTCAAGAGTCCTTAAGAATACTCTAAAAAGTCAAAGAGTCTTCTTGTATTAATAAAAGAATGTTATAATTGGGTCTATAAAAGGAGGAAGACGTGGCAAGGCATTCCAAATTTGAAGTCAATGAAAAGGTTCATCTTTACTAAGGTGTGACTCCTTATATTTGTAGTGTGACTACATCCTTGGTTGCCTAAGTTGGGTGAGATTCCAACCCTAGGTCATCCATAGAAGTAATGAGACTCTACTTCTCTTATTCATTTCCCCCCCCCCCCCACCCTATTTTTTTAATCAATATCTCATTTTATTCATTTCCCCTTATTTCACTTCTCTCTTCCCGTTTTATTAAAATCCAGCATCATACTTCCTCTGTCCTACATCAATTTTGGTCTCGAAGCACCAGAGGCCGATTTTCAGTGAGATCACTCTTCAGTCCTTTGACTCTCCTCCTTTGTGCTTATTTCCTCATACGGCTATGTGGGTTAACCAGGTCCCCATGAAGGTATCATTTTTCCTCTGGACTGTAGCACTAAATAATATGCTCACTGAAGATCATTTAAAGAGGAAAGGGTGGAACTTTGCTAACCGTTGCTATTTGTACCAAAATGAGGAAGAGAGTGTGAATCATTTGTTCCTGCACTGCCCGATAGTCGCTGAGATTTGGGCTTTTTTCTTGGCTTGGTTGAGTGTGGAGTGGGTCTTCCCATTTTCCATTCTGAGCTTCTTATCTGGTTGGGGTATGACAACTTTGGTGGGTGCGCAGGAAATAATCTAGACTTTTTTATCGAGTGCGATAGCATGGGCTATCTAGGAAGAGAGGAATGGTCACTTATTTGACAACTCCTGCTCCCCATTTCTTCATATCTTGTCACGGGTGCATCAGTCGATTGTGGAGTTCCTCTCTCCATTTGGATCAAGAAGTGAGGGATACCTTGCATCCCTGAGAAGTTGTTGGTAGATCCTGTGTACCTTTGTATTGATATCCATTTCTCCCTTTAGCTTTGTTTTCTTTCTTTCTTGTTTTAGTTTACATCTCAGTAGACTGTTGGTTTCTTTTTAATATATATCTGATTTACCGATTCAAAAAAAGTTTTTGATATCAAAGCCGAAGCCTGGCAGCATATCTGTATATACATCCTTTGAGGAGCGGTACACCGTATGAGAACTACGCTACCATGAGCTCTGGAAATCATTCAGAAGGTCTTGGAGCAACTCCAACTCAACTAAGGGAGTTGTCAGTCATCCAAAAGTCGCAACAAGAAGGAATAGATAAGCTTAATATTCGGCTGGATGAAATAATGACCTTTCTACAAAGGTATCACGAGAATACAAATCAAAATACTGAAGGTGATGATGTCAATGAGTTTCAACATTCAACTATACGCTCGCCACAATTCGCCGCCCATAAAATACGAGGAACTCATCTAATGGGACATCAAAGGAGAGGCATGGGACAACATGAACCAAGGCATGGAGAGGTGTGGAAATTGCAGAGCAGCAGGTGATGTGACCGAGAAGGTACACCTTGAAGTTGCTGATTTTTATGGAAAACTTAATCCAACGGCTTTTCTTGATTGGCTCATGTTTAAGGATGACTACTTCGATTGGTATTTCATGCCCGAAGAAAAGAAGGTCCACTTTGTTAAAGCAAAATTGAAAGGGCCGACACGATTATAGTGGCATAGTTTTGAAGATCAACTCTATAGATCTAATCAACCAACCATTGATACATGGGACGAGATGAAGATAAAGATAAAGGAGCACTATTTACCAGCTGATTATGAGCAAACTTTATACACAAAGATGTTCTAGCTAAAACAAGGTTCTAAGTCGGTGGAAGAGTACACGGAGGAGTCTCAAGAGTTGACTATTCGGAACCGAGTTCGAGAAAGTGAAGCTCTATTGGCTGCCCGTTACAAATCTGGACTTCATATAGAGATACAACTTGATATGGCAACTACTCGCACTTGGACGTTGGATGAAGCATATCAGCTTACACTTACAATTGAAGAAACCATTAAACTTCGATCATCAAGGCGTCCGGTAAGTCACGGGGGTCTTCCAACAATCAATTAGCGAGTAACACTCCACGTGGCAACGACTACAACGTTTATAACCGAGGGGACAGTAACCAACGGGTCTTCGATAGTAGTAATCGGGATATTACCAAGGGTAAGGCACCGATTAGAGATGATACAAAACAGTCCGGTAAGACTCCATTGTATTACAAATGTGGCGGTCATGGTCACTCGTGTGCCCAAACAAGAGCTTGCACTTCTGTGTAGAGAAATTAGAAAAAGAACAGGAGGAAGAGCAACCGGAAGATGAAGTCGATTATTGTGGAGGCATGCAAGAGGTTTTTAGTCTTGTGATGCGAACATTATTAACTACACCAAAATCCGAAGAAGGGGAAGATTGGCGGCATACCATCATCTTTCACACGAGGGTTTTAATGCAAGGGAAGACTTTGCACCATGATTATTGATGGAGGCAGCAGTTTGAATGTGGCATCTCTAAAGCTTGTTGAGAAGCTTGGGCTAAAAAAAGAGAAGCACCCACGGCCATATCGAGTAGCATGGGTAAATGATACTTCTATTCTGGTAAATCATCGTTGCTTAGTTACTTTTTTGATTAGTAAGAACTTTGAAGAATTAGTTTGGTGTGATATTTTGCCTATGAAAGTTCGCCATATTCTACTTGGGAGACCTTGGCTTTTTGATCGTAGGGTACAACATGATTGAAATGAGAAAACCTACACTCCGATGCACAATGAGCGCAAGAAAGTTCTTCTACCCATGAAGGATCTTCCACTTATTAAGCAACCAGAAGTAGAACAACCAACAAATGTTCTCACTATGCGCGAGTTCATGGAGGAAAGCAAGGATAGTGTTATAGCCTTTGCTTTAGTGACACGTGAAGTGCCCAAATCAAAGGAAGAAGAGAAAGAATACCCATCAGAAGTCAATGGCATTATTGCTGATTTTGCAGACCTAGTACCTGATGAGTTGTGTAATGCCTAGAATTTTAATATAATAAAATTATGGGTTATTGGTCCTTAATTGGGGTTAATAAGTTAAGTATTTAATTAACTTGTGAAAAGTGAGTTTTACTCGGGATTGAGTTGTACCGATAAAATCTCAGTATTTCTTCTCGAAAACCGCACACAGTGTGTTGATCAACTACTGGGCCCTCACCTGTCGTATTGGTCCCGTCAGGTATCGTCTCGCAGGACCGCAGGGTCATATCATGTAAGAAAATCAAGAAAACAGGAAATTTCCAGATTTTCAGAAATTAAGTAGGACTCAATATTTCTTGGGGATCCTAATAGAAATCCATGCGGCTGATACCAGCGCGTGCCGGTCGGCCGTGGGAACTAACGTCTGTCATTTCGGCAGTTAGTTATCTCAAACGAAGAAACGACGGCCTATTTTGTATCTGAAATCAGGAAATTAGTAGGTTTTACAGTTTTCTTCCGGACAAAAGTGCAGCTGTCAAAACTCAGTATTTTTCCCTGAAATTTTTATAGTGGATGTCGGACTGTCCCTAATTCGGTCACTTGAAGTTTCAGCTTCGTCGCATGTCATTTAGTAGGGTTACGGGGAGCCATAAACGTGAAAAAACGAAATTCTGGTCAAACCGGTCAACGCCTTGTCATCATGACCCATGTGACAAGCACATGGCTTTCACATGGCCTCACCACCTAAGCACCACATAGCTGCCCACATGCCTATATAAAGAGGATTAAACCCCCTCATTTCTCACACACAAATCAGTGAGGCGAGGCTCTGCCCCCAGAATTTTTAGAGAGAGAGTGAGAGAGAAAGGAAGAGAGAGAAAGAGGAGAGAGAAAGGAAAGGGAGGTCCCCTTGGGGTTTTTCGACATTCCCGACATGTTGGCGACGTCCAATTTTCTCCTCGGTGTCTCGATTAGCGTGTAGAGAGAGAAAGAGAATTCTAGAGAGAGAAAGTGGAGGTTAGAGAGGCGGTTTACCTAGAGGTTTTCCAGCATTCTGATCGCATTGGCGACGATCATTTCAACATCCGGAGCCTCCAAAGTCATGTAGTAGGTAAAATCTTTCTCCATCTCTTCTCTTTTCCTTTATTTAAGCTACTTTATTTATGTGGAATGGTTTGGTGATATTATGTGTGGATGGAAAAAGGTCGGAGTCCTTATGAATGATGTATGGATGGGAGTGACAATGGAGCAGAGGGACGGAGCCCTCAGTTTCGGGCTGTTTCTAGCTCAGAATTTAGGCTCAGTATGATTTGCGATAGATCGCAAGGGAAGTATAATCGATCGCAGGAAGTTATGAGAGCCTGACTGGACTTCTATATTTGTGATGTGATTTTGACATTATAAGACAATGGTAGGATCCATTGGCCTGGTTAAGTTCCCTATCGGAACTACTCTTGTATGATGTGATGTTTGTTTTAAGGCAATGGTAGGTCCATTGGCCTGGTTAAGTTCCCTATCGGAACTACTCTTGTATGATGTGATGTTTGTTTTAAGGTAATGGTAGGTCTATTGGCCTGGTAAAAGTCTCACCTCAAGACAACCTTTGTGTATGATGTGATGTTGTTGGGACATGGTAAGGCAATGGAATGGTCCATTGGCCGGGTAATGTTCCACACCGGAACGGTATACCATCGGACTTGGTCCACGGGCGTGAGGCCCAACTGATTCAATTATTCAAGCAGGGCTTGAATAATTGGGGATTTCCTATGGTTAGAAGACCTAACTTTCGTGAAATGCTGTCTATGGTCCCTTTTTGGCTAGGTCCGGAGAGGCGGTATCTATTATGAGCCCGGGTTCCTCCGTGACTGATAGTCAGGAGAGTTAGGACAGCATTGGGCCATGGGCTCAAGGTTGGATTGGGGTCTATGGACCCAGTGATGTATTGAGTTTACGAACTCAATGATGTTACCTTGAGGGGGCATTGGCCTATGTCGGCAGGTATGCACCCAATAGAGGTTGTGATGATATATGATGGTAGCTGTCAGAGGTGTTGTGCCTGACAGAGGTTAATGTCAAAGGTGTTGTGTCTGATAGGATTTGATGTCAGAGGTGTGTCTTGGTTATTAGATGGGTGTTCCTGGCATGTCAGATGTGTTATTCCTGCAGATCAGATGTGTTATTCCTGGCAGATCAGATGTGTTTCCTGACAAGGGTGTCATGTCAGAGGTGTTATGCATGACAGAGTGATATGTCAGATGTGTACCTGATAGACAGGTGTTTCCTGATGGTCAGGTGTTTCCTGGTGGTCAGGTGTTTCCTGTTAGTCAGAGCTGCGTCTCTAGCTTGTCAGACGAGTTTCATTATCCTGACAGGTTGGATGGGTTTCCTGGCTATCAGATGTGCATCCTGGCTGATCAGATGTGTATCCTGGCAATCAGATGTGTATCCTGGCAATCAGATATGTTTCCTGACAAATGTGGTTGTGTGTGTGTCGGTGTTCCCATAGAGGGAAAATATAAAGTGTCAGGGGGTGTGGTTCCTAACAGAGTGTGATATGTCAGAGGTGTTGTTCCTGACAGAGTGTGATGTGTCAGAAGTATTGTTCCTAGCAGTTATCGGGTGAAGACCCGGGTTGTGTAGAATATGATGATTTAAGGATTAATTAGGTCGACATACCCAATGATGGGTTATAATCGGGAGAAGTCCCGATTGGTTGATAATTGAGTCTGTGGACTTATGGATAAAGGTTGTATGCGGGCGAAGGCCCAGTCGATCGAGTCTATGGACTCAAGGATAAAACGTGAGCGGTTATCTGAAATGGTAACCTGGTGTCATGGATAATGACTGGATGAATTTGACAACTTGGAGGTTGGGAACCTCGAATAGGGTGAGATAGCCCTGAGTGACCTCAGGTCACGAATTACGATATTATTATTCTACATATTATTATAATATGAGAATTGTATTGTACTACTATATCATTATTGATGAATGTTATTATGTGGAAAATAGATTAGATGGGTTGAGGATTTTTCTGGGCTCTATGGCTCACATCTCATTTTATGTCTTCAGATTCTAAAGCGGTTACCGATTGACAAGGAGTTACACTTTAGAGTCTGGAGGTATATCGGTGCAGTTGTGGCGCCACAAGTAAAGACTACTGTAGCTAGTGAGGTAACACATTTGCTTATGATGAGTTATTGTGATGACCAGTTGTTATTGCTTATGTAAGCTTATAAGAAAAATTGAAAATTCCTGCATTTTCGGGGGTGAAGTCTTCCGCTATGTGTCATTGATGACCGGGCGCGTAATATACAACACGCTATCGATCTTGTTCCAGGTGCGACTTTGCCTAATTTACCTTCTTATCGCATGAATCCGACGGAGCACGCCGAGCTTAAAAGGCAAGTTGATGAATTACTTATAAAGGGGTTCATTCGGGAAAGCTTAAGTCCTTGTGGAGTTCCCGCTCTTCTCACTCCTAAGAATGACAGGACATGGCGCATGTGCGTGGACAATAGAGCTATCAATAAGATAACAGTCAAGTATCGGTTTCCTATACCAAGACTTGACGACATGTTAGACTGAGACATGATGGCGGAAGCAATGATTTTCTCAAAGATCAACTTGAGAAGTGGATATCATCAAATACGTATTCGCCTAGAGATGAGTGGAAAACAGCATTCAAGACCAATGACGGATTATATGAGTGGTTAGTCATGCCCTTTGGGCTAACCAACGCACCCAGCACATTCATGCGGATTATGACACAGGTATTACGTCCTTTCATGGGAAAATTTGTCGTAGTATATTTTTATGATATTCTTATTTATAGCCGATCTTAGGAGGACCATGAAGGACACTTAAGGCAGGTGATGCATGTTCTTAGGGCTGAAAAGCTCTACATCAATTTGAAATAGTGTACCTTTATGAGTCCCAGTGTTGTATTTTTAGGTTTTGTTGTCTCTTCAAAAGGTGTAGAAGTGGACCCAGAAAAGATAAGGGCTATTGTTGATTGGCCGGCACCTTCTAATATCCATGACATACGAAGTTTTCATGGATTAGCTACTTTCTACCGGCGTTTCATTCGAAATTTCAGCACCATCATAGCGCCTATCATGGAGTGTATAAAGTCCGACCAATTTACTTGGACCAAGGCAGCAAGTAATGCATTCGAAGAAATCAAGTGCAAGATAGTGAAAGCTCCAGTTTTACAATTACCAGATTTTGAGAAAATCTTCGAGGTTGCATGTGACGTTTCACATGTGGGTATAGGAGCTATTTTTAGCCAAGAAGGGCATCCCGTGGCCTATTTTAGTGAAATGCTCAACAACGCCAAAAGAAGGTACTCAACTTATGATGTCAAGTTCTATGTCGTAGCACAAGTTCTCAAGCATTGGCGACAATACCTCATTCATCGGGAGTTTGTCTTGTATTCCAATCATGAGGCATTGAGGTACCTCAACTCACAGAAGAAGCTTAGTTCTCGACATGCAAAATGGTGCAGTTACCTCCAAGAATACACCTTCCACTTGAAGCACCGAGCTGGAGTCGACAATAAAGTAGCCGATGCACTTAGTAGAAAAACTCTACTCATGGTAAACATGTCTGCCACTACTATTGGGTTTAAAGAGCTGAAGCGTTGCTATTATAAACATACGAACTTTGGTACTATCTACAATACCCTCTGTGACGGTTCAAGTGACCAACATGCTGATTTTCAAATATTGGATGGAAACTTGTTCTACAAGACTCGTCTATGTTTGCTACGGACTTCCTTACGAGATCATGTGATATGGGAGCTACATGGAAGAGGTTTAGGTGGACACTATGGTCGTGAACACTATGGTCGTGATAAGACCATTGCATTGGTTAAGGATCGATTCTTTTGGCCTAGTTTGAAGAAGGATGTGTGGAAAGTCATTAAACAATGTCGGACTTGCCAATTGGGAAAAGGATCAAAGAAGAATACAGGTTTGTATACTCCACTACCAACTTCGAACAGACCATGGGAAGATAGAAGCATGGATTTTGTGCTTGGCCTACCAAGAACAAAAAGAGGATTTGATTATATTTATGTGATAGTTGATCGATTTTCCAAGATGGCCCACTTTATACCTTGTAAGAAGGCTTCTGACGCTTCTTATGTTGCTGGCTTATTTTTTCGAGAGGTGGTTCGATTGCATGGTCTTCCCAAGTCTATTGTTTCTAACCGAGACGTAAAGTTCATGAGTTACTTTTGGAAGACATTATGGGCCAAGTTGGGTAATCGGCTGAAATATTCAAGCGCATTCCACCCCCAAATTGATGGCTTGATGGCCAAACAGAAGTCATTAACCGTAGCCTTGGTGATCTATTACGATGCTTAGTAGGTGACCATGTAGCAAATTGGGACAGCATCTTACCACAAGCAGAATTTCCCTTTAATAGCTCCATCAATCACACAACAAGTCATTCTCCCTTCAAAATTGCCTATGGTTTAAAGCCTAGACAGCACGTAGATCTTGTGTCATTACCTATTACTTCTCGAATTAGCAAAGACGGTGATTCTTTTGCTCAACATATCCGGGAAATACAGGAAGAGGTAAGAAAGAAGATTACGACTAGTAATGAAGGTTATAAAGAGGATGCAGATACACGTAGGAGGTTTGCTCAATTCAAGGAGGGTGATTTGGTTATGGTTCGCCTCCGACCGGAGAGGTTTCCTTTAGGTACCTATCAAAAACTTCTTTCCAAAAAAGCAGGACCATTCCAAGTCTTGAAGCGGTTGAGCGAGAATTCTTATTTATTAGAACTTCCTCCAGAGTTGCGTATAAGCCCTATCTTTAATGTGGAAGATTTGACTATCTACTTTGGGCACCATCATGATGAAGAAGGTGGAGAGTTAGTCATCCGATTGCCTCCCATGCAAAGATCAAGTCAACAAAAGATCGAATATGTTCTTAAGGATCAAATTATCTCGACTCGGCATGGTGGGTACCAAAAGTTCCTAGTAAAGTGGAGAGGTAAACTGCTTTTAGAAAGCACATGGATTATGGCAACGAACTTCTAAAAGATTAACCAATATCTTTATAAGAAGTATCCATCTTCTACCTCGACAGAGCCAAGATTTTTCAAGACGGGAGGAGTTGATGAGGATCAGCCCCTTAAAGTTTACAACAAAAGAAAGAAAAGTAATGAATACAATGTGGGGCCTATTGATGAAGGTAGGCCCGTGGGCCTTAAAACTTATGGTCGTAGGCCCAAGAAGTCCCATGGTTATCCATAAGGCCCATACATTAGGCCTACATTGCTTTTAGACTAGTAATTAATTCAGAGTGGTTTCCTGGGGAAAAGAAGGGAGGGACCTCCAGGCAATTTACCAGCAGTATGAGAACCTTTTCAGATCTTATTAATAGGCATGAGCTTTTTGATCCTCCCTTGAAAGGAGCTTTGTATACTTGGTCTGATAAAAGGAGGCCGCCGATTATGTGCCGCCTAGATAGGGCTCTCTATTCGGTTGATTGGGCAGGCAAATTTCCAAACATTGTTCAAGAGGCGTTGGCGTATGGTGGCTCGGATCATAGACCGATTCTCTTGAGGGAAAGCATGGAACAAAGGAAGCATAGACCTTTTAAATTTGAGACCATGTGGCTTAAGGCAGAGGGTTTCAAGGAGTTGGTTAAAGTATGGTGGGATGATATGAACTTTGAGGGGCATGCGGGTTTTGTATTCATGAGGAAACTAAAGGTGCTAAAAGGCAAAATTAAAGAGTGGAATCTCAATAGTTTTGGCAGGGTGGATAAAAGGGTGAGGGAGATCGAATTGCGGCTTGATGCTTTAGAGAAGAAGGAGGAAATTGAGGGTCTGGGAAGGGAGGAAGAGGAGGAACGTCTAGAGTTATCAGGGCATCTTCTTTCCTTGCGAAGATTAGAAGAGATTTCTTGGAAACAAAAGGCCAGAGTTCAGTGGCTGAAGGCTGGGAATAGAAATACAAAATTTTTTCATGCATGTGCCAAGGCCAGAAAGCAAGTGAATCTCATTACTAGTTTGAAGGTCGAGAATGAGGTTATAGAGGGGGAGGAGGAGATTGGTAGTGAGGTGATCAGATATTTTCAGAGGCGGTTCTTGGTTGTTCGAAGAGAGCGGCCTCAAATTCAGGGTTTGAGAGTTGATCAAATTTCAAGGGAGGAGGTGGGTGAGTTGGAGAGAAAGTTTGAGGAAGAGGAGGTGCGCAAGGCGATCAATAAATTAGGGAAGGACAAATCACCAGGGCCAGATGGTTTTATGATGGGTTTCTACAACAGTTGTTGGGAAGTGGTGAAAGTAGATTTGATGAGAGTGTTTGATGAATTCCATGAGCGGGGAAGATGGAATAAGGAGGCCGGAGCGATGTTCATATCTCTAATTCCAAAGACTCGTGGAGCGGAGGAATTAAATGATTTTCGGCCAATTAGTTTGGTGACTAGTTTGTATAAGATAGTAGCTAAGGTTCTTGCGGATAGATTGAAGAGGGTGGTTGGGAAGGTGGTGGGGGCTTATCAAGGTGCTTCTGTAAAGGGGAGGCAACTTGTTGATGGTGTCATGATTGCTTGTGAATGTATTGACTCTCGAATTCGTGAGGGATCAGGTGGCCTTGTTTGCCAGGTAGATACGAAGAAGGCCTACAATCATGTGGATTGGGGGTTTTTGGAAGACATGCTGAAGATGATGGGGTTCGGGGAGAGATGGATAAGGTGGATGAAGGGGAAGGGGTATGTGTCGTCATCATATTTCTCGATTCTAGTGAACGGGGGTCCGCATGGTTTCTTTCCTAGTTTTAGAGGATTGTGGCAAGGATGCCCCTTATCCCATTTTCTTTTCATTTTGGTGGCGGAAGCTTTTAGTAAACTTCTATCAAAGGCAGAAAGTTTGGAGATGTTTAAGGGGTTTCAGGCGGGAGTAGATGGACCTTGTATTTCTCATCTTCAGTATGCAGATGATACCATTATATTTTTGGAGGCGGCTGGAGATCAGGTGGCCAATATGAGAGGTATAGTTAGATGCTTTAAAGCTTTATCTGGTTTGAAGATAAATTTTGCCAAGAGCAAGCTGACAAGGGTGGGGGAGGTGGAGGGAGGTTTTTTGGAAAGAAGTGCTCGAAGTTTGGGTTGCAAGTTGGTTTCCTTGCCCATTAGATATCTCGGTTTGCCATTAGGAGCGAATCCGCGGTCGACAGCTATTTGAGATCCGGTGGTGGAGATAGTTGAGGAGAGATTAGCAGGGTGGAAGAGAAGGTTCCTATCCTTAGGAGGGCGGATAACTTTGATCAAAAGTGTGTTGGCAAGTCTACCAATCTTTCACATGTCCTTGTTCAAAATTCCTAGGACCGTAATCAAGAGGTTGGAGAAGCTTCAAATGGACTTTTTGTGGGGGGCAGGGGGGATTCTAGGAAGTTACACCTTGTGATGTGGGATTGGGTTATGAGACCAAAGGAGTTTGGAGGTTTGGTATTTAGAAGAATCAAGTGCATGAATGAAGCTTTACTAGGAAAGTGGATTTGGCGTTTCAATACGGAGAAGTCGGTGTTGTGGAGGAGGGTTATTAAACACAAATTTGGGGCTTGTAGGGGTGATTGGGATCCGAAGCCGGTGAGGAGGTCTTATGGGGTGGAAGTTTGGAAAAGGGTGATGACGACTATGGTTTTGATCCAGGAATTTTTTAAATTTAGGGTTGGGAACAGGAGTAGAGTGCGATTCTGGGAAGATGATTGGTTGGGGGACGGGATGCTCTGCCAGAGGTTTCCGAATCTCTATAGATTGGTGTTAAGGAGAGAGGTGGCAGTGCAGGATTGCTATGTAGTCCAAGATGGTGAGGTTAGGTGGGGCCCGCGGTTTAGTAGGGACAACTTTGGGGTTCGAGAGCTGGTTGATTGGCTGGAGCTACAAAGACTTCTTACGGAGTGCGTGATTCATCAAGATTTGGAAGATAGAAGAAGATGGGAAGGGGGAATGGAGGAGGAATTTTCAACATCTCATTGTTACTCGGTGTTTTGGAAGAAGGATGGGGGGAGGAAGGGAGGGAAACCAATGCTTTCAAGAAGATCAGGACCCTTAAGATTCCCTCGAAGGTGCAGGCTTTCGTGTGGGCTGCTTCTTTAAACAAAGTCCTCACGGTTGATCATTGAAGCATAGGGGCATGATGATTCCCAATAGATGTATTATGTGTAAGCAGGCTGATGAGAATGTTCCACATCTTTTCATTCATTGCTCGCAAGCACAGGTAGTGTGGAATCATTATTTAGGTTTGTTTGGGATGAGTTGGGCTTCGCAAGGGGGTATGGGGGAAATGGTTATGGGATGGCCAAAAGGTGTGTTTAGTAGGAAAGGGAATGAGGTTTGGAAGATGATACCGGCAGCGATTTGTTGGGGTTTGTGGAGGGAACGAAACAAAAGAATTTTTTAAGACAAAGAAGAGCCGATGTCCAAAGTCATTCTCAAAGTTGGGTGGTTGTTATACTCTTGGTCGTCTGTTCTAGATATTTTTGAGAAAGTCCATTGGTCTGATTTTCTGTACAACTGGTCAAGTATCTTAGCTTGACTTTTGTTTTTGTTTTTTCTGGGCGATGTTTCTTGCATCATTTGTATATTCTTTTCTCTTTAATAATATTCTCTTGTTATCTATCAAAAAAAAAATTAATTCAAAGTGTTTCTAGAAGGTCTCTATCATTTTGAAGTTGTTAGAATTCTCTAGAAAGTCAAAAAGAATCTCTAGAATGTCAAAAAGTCTATTAAGTCAAGTCTTTAAGGAGTTCTCTAGAAAGGTAAGAGTCTTTAAAATTCTCTAAAACTAGAAAGTCAAGAATCCTTAAGAAATTCATTCTTTTAATGAATTTCTTGACTATGATGAGTGGTGTGCTTTTATATTATTTTAGTTTTATTCAATTGATTTTTCGATAGCTTTTATTTGTTAGTTATTAAACTATTTGTATGCTATTAGGCATTCAGTTGATTTTCCCTCTGGCTTTTAGTGACATCATTTTCAATTGGGTAGTGAAGGAGTTAAGTGCCCAAGCTAACATGGTGTGGTTGATGCTTTTGGGAGCTATTTGATTGTCAATTGGGGAGGAGAAGAACGAGAAAGTGTTTAAAGGTATCTCCAGATCAGTTGATTGCCTGCGTTCATCCATTTCAGATGTTATTGTAATCTGGTGTTCCACTGGAGAAGATATTGATGATCTAGACATTTCTTCTTTCAAGTCGTTGGTCGTTTCGAGTAATTGGCTGATATTTTTGGAGCGCAAATCCTCTAGGCAGAAGTGTATATCACTTTTGGTATTCGTGCCCACATATATTAATAAAAATGTGAAACATATTTCTTCACTTTTCTAAAACCCTACTTGGGTATAAGGTTAATGCTGATGCAAATAGGGTTTTAGAACTAATGCTGACGCAAATAGGATTTTAGAATAAAGCTGGGCATGTACGTAAAAGAGGACATGTGTTACATTTTTATTGGTATATATGGGTCTGAATACCAAAAGTGGTATACAGTTCCGCCTAGAAGATTTGTGCTCGAATTCTATATTAGTGATTCACTACATCATGAAGCTTTGTACAATTGTACTTTTTCTCTTGCTTTAATACTATTATATATTTCCAATAAAAAAATAACTTTTTGTATCCTTGATTCTTTATGGTACTTCTAGTTTTGTTTTCTAATTACCTTCCAATATGGTGGTGGTGGCTTTTAAGGCTGCTTAAGATTTTGTTGATTAATGGGGTGGGTTTTCTATTCAACAAAATAACATCTTTTTCAATCTCTCCCTTCGCGTAATGTATCATATCAGCTTCTCCTTTCTTGGTGTTCTATTAGGAAGGACTTTGATGATTCAGGAGTTTCCTCTTTCTTCGTGAGATAGGTTTCTTCACTTGGGGGGGGGGGGGGGGGGGGGGAGATCTTTCTTTTGGGATTTCCAGCCCTAGTTGTTCACTTTGTTGCGAACATTCTATGTACACATCCTTCTCTTTAATATAATTAGTATTTAGCTACCAAAAAAAAAAGTACCATATAAGCTTACAAGCTCGTAAAATTCTCTAGTATACTGTCAATTAGGAATATATGTTGTTGATGGTAGTTGGGGTGGAGCCAGGATTTTTTTTTAATCGGTAATCAAGCAATAATATAAACAAAGAAGGGCAGAATACAAGAGCAAGCAACCAAACAAGATAAAGAGTTTACAAGACAATAAACTCAAGAACACTGAATCCACGCCCTGCCTTGACTCAATGGCAACTGACCAACACCACCCCCGAAAGCAAAATTCAGCCTAGCACCACCCGAAGATCGTCCCTTTCCTTATAAATTCCTGCCCATTCCAACACAACCAGACGCACCCGAGCACATATCCGAGATTGGGATGCCGAAATACTCTCAAAAACTCTAAGGTTTCTTTCTTTCCACACCATCCAAGCTATAGCACCCGGCAACACCGACCAAATAGCCTCCAACATACCATCTTCACTGTCCCTCGACCACCACGCTAGAAAACTAAAAAAGGATGCAAGAAATACCCAATCCACACCCAAGCGAGAAAGGAAATGTCCCCAAATGCCAACCACTATAGGACAGTGAAGGAGCAAATGATCCACTGGAGGGGGGCACACAAATATTAGTAATTGTTGATGAATTTGAAGAGAATGTTTAGGGGGGTCTGAAATAATTTGGGCTTAGCGAGGAATGCGGGTTCGAGGGCGTAGCACTCGAAATATTTTTTTTTTTTGGACGACTAAGTCCGTGTTTCTCCTTGTTTATGGAGGCAGTTACCTCCTTGCCTTATGGCTATGCCCTGTTAAATAATTAAATAACATGGTATGAAAAATACATTTTGTTTTCAAAAGTTTAGGGAACCCTTGCCCAATGGCTATGTCCTATAAATAATATAGGGAAGCTGGGATTGTGAATAGCGACTAGCGAGAGGTAGTATACTAGAAGACTACAAAGAACACTTTTGATTATGGTGAGCTTGCCACCCTTCGAGAGATAAGAGGAATTTTCAACCCGCCAATCTCCTAGAAACACGATCCACCATCAGATTCCAGACCGATTTGGCTTTGAAACTAGACCCTAGTAGTAACCCCAAATAGGACGAAGGTAAGGAACCTGTTTTACAACCCAAACAATCAGCTAGAATTGGCAAATTGGGACTTCTCCTACCCCATATATCAAAACATCTAAAAAGACTTTGCAGATATCCAAGCTGTCTAGAGGAAGCCTCGCTGAGAATCAAATTATCATCTGCAAACAGATGAAGATGAGAAATAGCCATATAGGTAATCCCTCCCTGCCCGCCGAAAAACCTTTGAGAACATATTCAGTTGCTTTACAAATCATTCTACTGAGGGCTTCGGTGATCAAGATGAACAGAAAAGGGGAGAGAGGGTCTCCTTGCCGCAGACCCCTAAAGCTGGGAAAGAAACCAGCTGGGCTACCATTAACAAGAATGGAGAATGATATTGTTGATATACATGATCTAATCCACCTTTTCCATTTGATGCTAAATCTCATCATACCCAAAAGATACTCAAACAACTCCCAATTAACATGGTCATAGGCTTTCTCCAAATCCATTTTAAAAAGAATGACAGGGGAACCACTACGAATTCTATCTTCCACACACTCGTTGGCGATAAGAATTCCATCTAAAATTTGTCTACACCCAACAAACGCTCTAGAAGCCAAAGTCCTAGCTAGCATTTTATACACACTTCCAACTAGGCTAATGAGGAAAAAAGTTTCAAATCATTGGCCCCTTCAACCTTGGGGATAAGGAGTAAGAATGTGCTATTCATGGCCCAATCCAAACTTCCATTTTTGTGAAACTCTATGGCAACTCTCATAAAATCTTGGCCAATAATGCACCAGCATTTTTAAAGAATTCAATAAATAAATAAATAATCATCCAGGCCCGGTGCCTTATTACCTACCATCTCCTGAATGACACCCAAGATTTCCTCCTTGCAAAAGGGTCTTTCTAAAGATTCGCACTACTCCTCCGAGATTATATCGAAATCGATTCCATCAGTTTAGGTCTATTGGATTGCTCTTCTTTACATAGCCTGTAATAGTATACAACTGTTGCCTTTCTATTATCCTCAACATTTTCTAACTGATCCTGTCCAACCTGCAAATTCGAAATGAAGTTGACCCTTCTACGAGCATTGCCCATCTTATGAAAAAATTTGGTACTCCAGTCCCCTTCTTTTTGCCATTTAATTCCATACTTTTACCTCCATCTTATTTCTTCCGATCTTAGCAATTGTATACATTCTGCTTTCAGATAATCCCTATTCAGGAACTCAGTTCTAATAAAAGAAACGACCTCTTCTAAATCAACTAACCTCACGATCTCATTCAAAATCTCTTTTTTTCTTATTAGAAATTATGTCAAACACCTCTTTATTCCATATTTTTAGTCTCACCTTGAAAGCCTTGAGTTTAAGTCCAAAAACCGTACTCAGTGAGCCACAAAAAAGTGGAAACCTTCCATACATGTTCAACCATGGTCTTGCAATCAGGATGCTCCAACCACATATTCTCAAATCGAATAGGAAATGGGCCCCCACCCTTTTGAGGCTCCATATATTGACTTGAAAAGTTCTCATATTTGTCTTCTTACAAGTCATCATAGATCATATCAAGAATTTTAGAAATTCTTCAAATGACTCATCGCTCAACTTTCAATTGTAGAAAATTGCTCGATAGACAAATTTTTGCCAAAAATTTAATATCTATCATCAGAAATATTCATTGAAGGTCGATGGTGACTCCCAATCAATGATTTCTTACTCTATATAAGAATCAAACCATTCCAAATGTGATATTAAATATTCTCCATTATTTGACATCATATTTCTTAGATTTTTTGCAACTTGGTAATACCTATGTGTCAACCATGGACTCGAGTCTTGTGTGCTTCCATTGGATCTGAATCCGGCAACAATCAAGCCTAGTCTGATACCAAAATGATGCAGGGAGGGACATTGAATCTCTTTTTCTAAACAAAGAGATGGTAAGGGAAATACTGCATGGTGAGATCCTGTTATGATTTAAGTAATATTTGATGTGGTTTATACCCCTATCCTGGGAAGGAGGTTGAATGGGAGCTGGAAGACTTGAATAGCTCTTATATCATCTTTTCTCGATTAAACCTTCTAAAGATGGCAGGCTTTAGGACAACAATAAGGATCATTTCACAATGAAACATTTTTAGTAGTCTTTGTATGCTAGCTGATTCCCATCCTTTCTTTACAGAGGTGTATGAAATCCAGGTATCCCATCTAAGGTTGCGATGGTTTGGACCAATACCATGGATAAAATCCTCACAGCTGAGCATTTAAAAAATATGAGTTGGAGGATAGCTAATATGTACTTTACGTGCTTGTCTGTGGATCACATGCCACTTCATTGTGCTTTTGCAATATAATTATCAGATCTAATCTTACTTCGCATGGGGATGCAATGGGTGATTCTGCTCAATTTCAGGAATTTCTTATCTGGTTGGTTTATTCGCATAGAGCACCTTATGTGAGTTCTGTGGCATTTGTTTCTAGGAGCTCTTTATTGGTGCATTTGGGAGTGGAGGAATAAAAGGGGTTTTGAAAACTTCCCATCTAAAGAAGCTATTTGGGCACCCACTGCAAAGCTACTTATCTTTTGGTGTTCGATCAGGGATGACTTTGATGATCTAGACTTGGTCTCTATTTTTGCTTATGGGTAGGGTTTGTACTTCATTTTGGGTGTTGGTAGGCAGGAGGTGATGCCATTTGCTTGCCTCTTTTCTTTTCTTGACTCTTGAGTTCACCAATTCGCAAAATCCTACTTTTGAACATTTCACTCTTCTCAATGCAAGATCTTATTTATCAAGGAAAAAAAACTTCACATAACATCTATTCGTACGAAAGTAAGACCCCAAGAAAACCTAACCTAATAGCTAAGAAATTAATCTCAACCATCCATCTAATATTTTTTTTTGATCAATAACTTATTTTATTAAGCAACGAGCACAGATCCAAAAAGCTAAGGCAAATCCACACGCCTTCGAGTTTACAAGCAAGTAAACCCGAAACTGGCTTCACCCCCCGCTACAAAACCCCTCCCTTGCCCTTAAAAGGCTAATACAATATGCCCTGGATATCTTCCCTAGCCCAATGCAAACCTACCCACTCCAGAACTACTAATCTGGTGCTTTCACAAATCCTGGGCACTGGAGCCGCCACTGTTTCAAAAACTCTTCGATTTCTCTCTTTCCATAGTGTCCACGAGATAGCCCCAGGAAGAGCGGCCCAAATCGCCGCCCCAACCCCCATTCCTCTTTCTCTTTGCCAACTATCCAGAAACCTCCGGAAGGAGGATGGGAAAACCCACGCCACTCCCAATCGAGACAGGAAAAAACTCCAAACCTCCGATGCGACTGGGCATTGCAATAGAAGATGGTCCGTTGTTTCTTCTGCCTGAAGGCACATAAAACATCTATTTGCCATGCTCCAACCTCTATGCTGCAGCTGATCTCCTGTAAGAATTCTGCCCCAATAAGCTGACCAAAGGAAAAATGAGACCTTTGAGGGTATTCCTGGGTTCCACACCACCCTATGAGGAAACGCCCCTCCCCGGGGAGGAGCCAGAGACTGAAACAACTGTCGAACAGAGAACCTCCCATTGCTGCTCCTAGACCACCACCTGCAATCCCGCGCTCCTGGGCATAATGCAACCGAGGAAAGCCGCTCCAAAAGCCTAGACAAATCACTAATCTCCCAATCATTAAGGTCCCGCCGCATCCTTGGGCACCAAACCACTCCTTCTGGAGTAATCTCATAACAATCCTCCACTAGAGCCTCCCTGTCATAAGAAAGAATAAACAGGTTTCCAAAGTCATCCATGAGCCGAGATGCACCTATCCAAATGTCCTTCCAAAATCGGATCTCCGACCCTTGCCCTGCTCGGAATCTAAAGAAAGGCACTACCTCCTCTGCAGTCTCCATAATGCCCTTCCAAAGCCCCTTCCCAAAGGTTCCCCTAACTGCCTTTGGGCTCCATGCCGAAGACTCCCCGTACTTAGCACCAATCACCTTCCTCCACAAACTATCCCTTTCTTCTCCAAAACGCCACACCCACTTTCCTAACAGTGCTTTGTTCATCTGAGTAAGCGGTTTGAAATTCAATCCACCAACTTCCTTTGGCCGGCACAACTGATCCCACGCTACTAAGTGATACTTTGCGCGAACCTCGCTATCATTCCATAAGAAGTCCCTTTGAATCCTTTCTATGGAAGATGCCACCGAACGAGGGATGGTAAGAGCCGACAAGAAATAAATTGGCATACTTTGCAGCGTGCTCCGAATGAGGGTCAGTTTTCCCCCTTTCGATAAATAGGAAGCCCTCCACCCTGACAATTTACGAGCAATGCGATCTATAACGGGATTCCATACTGATTTCGCCTTGTATTTCGCTCCCAGAGGTAAGCCAAGATACACTGCTGGGAGGGATCCCACTCCACAACCGAAACAAACTGCAAGGTGATCCATGATGGACTCCTCCCCCACCGGCAGAATCTCAGATTTTGCTAGATTAACTCGTAATCCTGAAACCGCTTCAAAGCACCTCAAGATACATCTGATGTTAAGGAGATCCCTTCTCGACGCCCTGCAAAAAATGAGAATATCATCCACAAATTGTAGATGAGAAATCCTCAATCTATTCTGACCAATCTGAAACCCTTCAAAAAGCGTCCCTTCCGCTTTTGTCAGCATTCTACTCAAAGCCTCTGCAACGATAACAAAAAGGAAAGGCGAGAGAGGATCCCCTTGCCGCAGCCCCCAGGAGCTAGGAAAAAACCCTGCTGAACTACCATTGATCAGGACTGAGAAAGATACATTCGCCACACAAGCCCTCATCCACTTCCTCCACTTCCATCCAAAACCCATTCTTTCTAGAATATAGTTCAAGAACTCCCAGTTTACGTGGTCATAAGCCTTCTCTAAGTCCACCTTACACAGCAGACCCGGCCCCCCTTCACGAATCTTGGAGTCAATGCACTCGTTAGCCACTAGAACTCCATCTAATATTTGGCGTCCACCTACAAACGCACTTTGGTGACAAGATATGATGGAGGCCATAACCTTCTGGATTCGAGATGCCAACACTTTAGAAAGAATTTTATACGTGCAACTAAGAAGGCTAATGGCCCTAAAGTCTTTCATCTCCTCTGCTCCCTCCTTCTTTGGAATCAACACAAGGAAAGTACTATTCATAACTTTGTCGAAACCCCCTGTTTCATAGAACTCCTTCATCACCTCTAAAAAGTCTTTCCCCACAATCCCCCAACACCCCCTAAAGAACTCGATAGTGAAGCCATCTGGCCCGGGGGCTTTATCACTCGCCAAGCCTCTGACTGCCTCGAGCACCTCCCCTTCCTCGAACGGCCTCTCTAGGCCCTCCCTCTGATCCTGAGATAAAACATCAAAAGCTAGCCCTTCCAGCGTAGGTCTCCACCTTTCCCTTTCTCTATATAACCCCTTGAAGTACGAGATAATGACATCTTCAATCTCCCCCTTCTCCTCAACCCACCTCCCATCCACCCTTATCCTGGAAATAAAGTTTTTTTTCCGATTATGATTCGCCATTCTGTGAAAAAATTTGGTGTTCCCATCTCCCTCTTTCAACCACCGAGTCCGGGCTTTCTGCTTCCAACTGATCTCCTCAAGCCTAAGAGTAAAGATATACTCCATCTTCTTCTCGTCTCGCTCTCTAGCTTCAGAGGGACTAAGATCTCGAACCTCCGACCTCTCATCTAGTACTTCTATCTCCCTTAGCAGTCCTGAGAGGCGCAATTGAATATTACCAAAAACCTCCTTATTCCAAATTCTCAACCGAGCTTTCAAGGCTTTAAGTTTGATCCCAAACCGAGTGCTGGCTGACCCCCACCCTCTATTTTGGCCCCACTCCTCGGCTACTAAAACTAGGAAACGCTCGTCCTCCATCCACATATTCTCAAACCGAAACGGACTTGGGCCCCCCAAAAATCGTCCAGTTTCCAGTAAGATGGGCATATGATCTGAAATCGGTCTAGGTAGAGACCACTGAATAGCTGTAGTGAAATGATCCTCCCACTCATGATCAATAAGGAATCGGTCCAAACGACTAGCCCTGCCATTATTTCCCCCTTGCGACCACGTGAACTGTGCACCCCTGGTTGGATAGTCTATCAACCCATGCCGAAACACAAAATCACCAAACCTTTGCATCTTTGGAGAAATCGAGCATCCCCCTTTTCTTTCTGAGGAAAACCGAATGCTATTAAAGTCACCTCCTACGCACCACGGTTTGCCCCATCGCCCTCTGACGTCATCTAATTCCTCCCAGAAATCGAAGTCTTCTGCTCCTCCTACTGGACCATACACCCCCGAAAAAATCCACTGAAACTCCTCCCCAATCATTCGGCATAAGATGGATATCGAAAATGCCCCCACCTCTGACTCTACCACCTCCACTCTCTCTGTATCCCACATGAGCAAAATACCCCCGGAAGCTCCCAGAGATGGGAGCTCAAGCCACCCTGGAACCCGGGTCCCCCAAAGGTCTCGCATGTGGAACTCCTGCACCGCTGCTAATTTTGTTTCCTGAATGCATACGATCGTCGGACGTTTTGTCCTAACTAACTGTTTGATCGCCATCCTCTTCTCCTCCTGCCCCAACCCTCTGATGTTCCAAGACAGAACAGAGAGGTCCATCATCTATACACTTGAAAGTCCCTAGCCGATTGCGAGCTGCTCAACCCCCTTTTCCCCCTTCCTCTATCGTAGTTAATACTACATTCGAGATTCCTTTTTTCCCGTCCCGAAGCGCTTCTTCTTCTTCCTCTTCCTCCACTCTTTTTAACAATTGATCTGCCTCTTTCCCCTTTGTTTTCTCCTTCAATGCTTTTGAAGATTCTGGTGGTCTCGTCCTCGAAACCTCCCATGGACAGGCCCAAAGTCTGTCCCACTCCCATCATATGAGTCGTCACCTACTCGGCGACCTCCTCATTTTCCATCTGAGGTAGTAACTCCTTAAACAACCCCCGCCTCTCGCCACTTGCCCCTAACTGACCCAGTGCCGTGGAGAAAACCCCACCCCCCTCACCCCCCATCGCCTCCTGTCTGGACTCTGGCTTCCCACTGGTCGTCTCCTCCTGCCCCTCTTGGCGCGGATCTAAGGCTTCCTCCTCCACCATTGGTGCCTCTTGGAATTCTCCCCTACCTGCTGAGTCAACGTCCTGCACCGAACTCTGGGGAAAGTCTCTATCAATAGGCTCGCTTCCCTGCTCCTCCAACGGATACTCTGACTTCAACTCAGCGAAAACCAAAGGTGTGTATTGTTCCATCTCGGAGCTGCCTGACACCTCTTCCCAGAACCGACCCTCCAACCGTCTGTCTGGCGATACGCAATTACCGGTATTCTCCCCTCCTCCTTCCCCCTCTCGAATTACTGGTATGGGCGTTGCGAGGAACTCTCTCGGCTCCTCCAGAGAAACTGGCCTGTCTACTTGAGGATCCTCCTCAGAGACGACTCCTGCCTCCATCGCCTTCTCTGCCGTATCAGCGATCTCGAGCCCTCCCCTCGATGCAGACCCCTCCCTTAACTGGTGATCGGGAGTATAAGTTGGAAAAGAATAATACCTTTTGCAAATGCCCTGCCCCTGAACCATTTTTGTCGAAATCTCCTTCGAAGGCCTTCGACCCTTAAATCTCAGTTAGGCTTCATAAATAGCCGAAGACGTGGGCTTCTCCCCTGTTTCGTTACTGTAGAGCCCAGTTCTACCCACGTTATTACGGGCTTCTATCCCTGCCACAATGGGCCCAGGCTTAAAAGGCCCACCTAACTGGGGCTCCTCCTCTAAATGTGTCCCTATGCCCACAGCCCTACACACCTCCGTCCCTGACTCCAGCTCATTTCTCCAGTGACCCGATCCAGGAAGTACCTCAGAGCTGGTCAGGCCGACAACAGGTTCGTATTTCTTCCTTTCCCACCTCTGACGCCTTCATCTCCAGGCTCTTTTTTGGTTGGTTGATTTTGAATTTCGTCCTCGCCCAAATCTTCCTCCTCCCTTTTCCGTGAAACATCTAGGGTTTCCCCCTAGGTCAGTACTTGACCTAGTCTCCTCCCTATCTGAGACCCCTACAACCTGCGTCCTGCCCTCCTGAGTTTCCCGCCTCCCCTCGTCGCCACTCTCCCTCGGCACCATCTCTCGTACTCGACGAGGTACCATTGACCACCCACGTGGCAAACTCCCCTTTGAGTTCGCTACTCTGTCAGGATCTGCTTCCTCCTCAGCTAATGTACCGTTAGCTATCTCTTGCCGGAGCGAGCCCCGATCGCCGGAGTTTCCCACCGCCTCCTCCTCAATCACCTCAACCCCTAGATTAAGCACGACTCCCTGCACAGATAAATTCAGTCTCCGGGGGATACTGTCCCTACTTCCGGCTTTGACCCTGATGCGGGCTTCTCGAAGGTCTGTCAAAGATGAAGTACCCTCATCGATTTCCAGAAAACTTCCGCAACCTTCCCCAATCTTTCGGAAAATGTACGTGTTCCATAGATGTAATGGAAGCCCAGATATACCAAGCCAATAATCCTTCCGGAAGAAATTCTCAGGGAGGGCATTAGAATCTGGCCTCCATCTATGAAACCTAATACACCCTCCTCCCGGTAACTTCCAGGGAGCCTGAGACCACAAATCCCTCAACGAACTCAAGTCGTTCAACACTATTATGCCTTTCCCTCCAACATATGGTATCAGTGTGGGCCTCTCGCTGATTGGAAGTAGGGAATGAATGAACTCCTCCACCGTCGTCCCTCTTGCTATCGCCTGGGGGAACTCACAAACCAATGCTCTGTCCCACCAACGCAATGGGGTATGTCGAAATACCTCCCTCCCACTTTGGGGCATGCTAGCTTCTGGGCCTCCCTGAAATCTGTCTGCCTTCTTCTTCCCCCCTTCCCTCTCCTCTTGATTACCTATCCTGAAACCTGCCGGGATGACAGATTTCAGCGCCGTTTCCACCCCAATCCAACCGTGACTCTGCTTTGCTTTTGGAAACGATATCCACCTCCTCCTGCCTCCATACATTGGTATAACCATCACAGAGATGAATTCCCCCTTCAGATTCTTCTTTCTTTCTAAGATGAAAGTCTTGGATGAGCATTGACATCTCTCCACCAAGTATGTGGCTTCTTCTGTTCTCACGCATTCCCCCACAAAACGTAACAGCTTCCTAATACATGGTTCCCCCACCTGGATCTCCACTGATTTACCCCTTCCACGTTCAGTTATCCTCACCTCCAGACCATCTCTTCCTTCCTCGCTGCTGAAATCAAACGTCTTCAACTCCACTGCTATAATCTTCTTCCTCCCCATTAATATAATTTCATCTAATATAATTTCAGATAATTTTAAAAAATAAATAAATACCCCTAATTCCCGTCACTAATTAAGGTTGAACTTTTAACCCTGTTTTGATGTCCAAAACAATAGAATCTTAACCATCAATCCAAATATATCTGATAGCTTCTCAATTGTATTTGAGGGGAATGTTATGATTTCTCAAAGATGACTGTCTCACTGTTTAAAAACTCAGCGAGTCGACTCGAAACTCCGCCGAGTCCAATAAACGAGACTGAGTATCAAGTCAACTCACTAATAAAGTCAGTTTCTCCTATCAAAGGCAAGTAACTCGCTAACTCGGCCAAGTTGACTCAACTCGGTTAACTCAGTCGACTCGGCCGAGTTACGTTTTTTTCTTTTTCTTTATGTTGTGAAAAACTTATGCTTTGTTGTGAAAAACTTAGCATTAATTTGTTTATCATTTGGGATGGAATCTCTATTCACCCAAAATTAGTTGAGATACAACCAAATTCACAATTTTACCAGCAAATATAACCATACTCTGCTATGGTTATATGATCTCACTGAATCATGAAATTTCCTATTTTCTTTCTTGTGTTCTTCAAAAGTTCAGCTCCTCTGTATATAATTTTAAAAGTTCAATAATTATCCAGCAAAAATATGTGTAATTTTATGTATATTTTAATTCCTATATATATATAGCTCATTTTATGTATATTTATCACTATATATATATATATATATATATAAACAAACATATTATATTTGTTCGAGTTTTAGGTGTCATTACTCTGATGAGTTTTGACCGAGTTTTCAAGTCAACTCCACTCAGCAAGTTTCCAAGTCGAGTAGAGTTTTCAAGTTTTAAAACACTTCACTGTCTTATCCCTACGGGATTTGAAAGTTATGACTTCTTTTCCTGCATATGTTCATCATGGCCTTGTTTGGCATTCATGGGTTGCTTCACATAGTTAAAGAAACAAGTCCATAGGTAATTAAAATTTCTAATAGTCTTATGAAATTGCGAGGAAGCAAGATATTTTCTTGCTCAATTTTCCTTTGATCCTAACACAATGAAAAGCATACCAATTTTCCAGCTTATTTCAAGGTAGCAACTACACAGACGGAAAATAAGGGAAAGCTCCTCTTTAGAACCTTTTATGAGCAAACAAAAGGAGCCACAGAGCACAGTTTCAGGCCTTCTACTAAGTTTGTGGTTTACCCAACCCAATGAGGGGAGTGGTTGGCTGTCCGAACAGCTCAATCGTCCAATCCAGACAAGGTTCCAAAACACTAGTTTAACTTGGAGATTCAAAAGACATGGGGATTTTTTCGCTATATCTTCTCTTTTTTTCCTTCTTTGCAGTGTAACACACATAATAATGTTGTTGCGCTTTAGAAATGTCTAAGTTATCTAATTATAAGTTATCAGTTTATCCTCGATAATAGCTCCTCCTCATTCTTAGACATAGGATGAAGATTTGTAAGTTTCGTTAATAAACAATCAGATAGTAGGACAAGTTACATATATCACTCAAAACTTACGACTAATCAACCTATCGACCAATGATCCATTTCCTTTCTTGACATGGGAGCAAAGTTGATGGCAAGCAATCAGGTTTCCAAAGTTTTCCAGAAAAACAAGAAGGAGCAAGGAATCTGAGTGACAACATGCAATGTGGAATCATTCTTTATCAGCCCCACGCAGTTTAGGATTTTTAAAAAGCATATGGTGTTTATTTGTTTTATAAAGTTAACTAATTATTGGAGAAGTTATGGTAGGGTTTTAAAGGTCATATCTACATACTAGCAACTAGGAAGCTTTCTTTCGTCAGTGATTGGAAAATCTTTACATCACATCTACATACTTGCAACTAGGAAGCTTTTTTTATCAGTGATTGGAAGATCTTTGAGTTGGAAAAAGCTTCTTTTTTTCTCAAATATGGAGTCTTGTTTTTTTCTTTTTTTTTTTTTTGATCGATAAACGAAGCAAATATATAAAAAGAGAAGAAGCGATACAATGATACCTCCAGAAGAAAACAAACATGGCATGGCTCACGAGGTCATGAACCAGCCCAGGCATACAATAATAAAGGAAAAAAGACAAACCAGAGAGGCCCCAAAAAACAGACTCAAGGCCACTCATCCAGCCTCAATCAAATATGGAGTCTTGTTACAATTGGAAATTAAGAAAATCCTCTTCCAGGACAAGATAATCATACCTATGGCTTATAGGGGAACCCATTTTACCTATCATGTGAAAGTGTAAAAGAGGCAAAAGCAAGGAGAATAAGAAGGCAGAGCATCTACAAGAATAAACATGGAACAAGAAAGTATAACTACGCCAAGTATCAATGGCATCAAGCAAAAGCCACTTACTCTCAAGGAAGTTGTAGCGGACAATGCATCATCTTTTTTGAGATCCATGGACAGAATAACTGATAGCTCATGGGATACCCACGATATCCACAAGCTGTGAGCCCTAATGCAAAGATCTCGTAAAATCCTGCTAAGTTCTTCAAGTCTTGGGCTGGTATTGTCATTCACTCCATATAGAGCAGTAGCAGCCAATGAAGTTTGCCTTCTAGAGCTAGCGAGTATTTGCCTTCTGGGACTATCATGCATAGGAGAATCAATTGCCACCCCAGAGTGCCTCAACAGGGATGGTAACTTATCAAACACTGCAGCCATTGTGTCTTTGACCCATAACCTTGGAGAACCAAGTATTAGCGGTATGTGACTCGAGTGCTTTTGGAATGCAAACAAGAGTCGGCCAATGAAAAGAGATCTTTCAACAATTATAGCTGGTGGCTCAGAATCTCCTACCTTGTTTCTGTTGTCCAGAGCACCAGATATGTGTTCAAGCTCATTTTCGAGTCCCCTAAGTATGGTTGACATGCTTTCATAACACTTGTTTTGTAAATATGGCGCAAGCTCCTTCAACCTTGAAGCTGCCTTCGGAGATTCTAAGAAACACAGGAGATCCTCCAGAATACTCTGGCACCTGTTGTCTACTGCATCTCTAATTCGGCTAACTTCGGGACCAAAATAGGCATTGAGACAACTGAGAAGATCACTCTCATCTGCTGTTGCTTTGATGCCAGAACCAGGACCAGCCTTTGAAATGTTTTGTTCCAAAAACCACACCCCACCACCCTTAGAATTTCTGTTTAAGTATGCTAGGAAATCAATATGATCTCCAGGATCTGCCACAATTGCCCGTATTGATTCTCTCACATCAACAATGCTCAAGTCCTTGAATCCTGAGCTAATGATCTCTTTCATCCTCCAAACAAAAACATCTTCAAATATCCCATCCCAGAGGTCGTCATCATTTTCCAGAACAAGCTCGCGGATTCTGTTCCAGGGCAACTCAATTTCAGCACCAAACACACTCCTGAGCCAATCTAAACTCCCCCCCAACACCTCCCGACTATCCAAGGTCTCTCGTATCAGCCTCTCGGCTGAAGCAAGCTCGCCACCACTGCAGATGACATCAATCAAATATCTCCCATTTACCTTACTGACAATTTCTTCACCGCATTTCCTTAACCAATTTGAACAATTTTGAGAAATGAACTCCCGGTCAAGCATCACCATTACAGACTCTAGTTTCTCCCTGAATAATTTCCACAACCTCAACTCCTCCTCGGGGTTTGGGATTCCACCGAACAACTGGGATCCGGGTGGGGAACCCAATATAATTTTGTAAAACAAAGGCATGTCATTCAAGACTTGCAGAAACATTTCCCCAACTTGTCCTAAAGTAACCTGAATTATCCTCAACACTTGACAGAAAACCAAAATCACAGATTCGGAATCATAAGTAAGGGACCCGCAAGTAGCCAGTTTCTGGCAGATCCATGACCTCCTCGAATCCAAGAACAACCGCAATACCTGCTTCGGGTCGAGCTCGTCAATAACTGCAACAGCAGCCAGAGCATCAGCATATGCTCCAATGCCAAGATCCAGATCCGTCAATCTCTCCCTGCCCCTCTGTGAAATCTGCCCCTTGAAGCTCTCCACGATCTGCCACTGGTGCTGAAGGAGAGGGAAATTCGACAAGAAGTCCCGATCAGCATTGCTGCTCACCAACAGGCCATGGACCTCCTTGGCCCGAAGGTACTTACCAGAAGCCTCTAGGAACATCGATTCATCTAGGCAACCCCAAATGTTCTCTGGCGTGTCGACGAGGTACTTCACACGGCTGGCGATCCCGTAAGCGCGAACCCTAGCCGGATTAGGGCTCAATTTGGGGGTTTCAGCGGCTGCAGCGGAAGAGAGTGAACGAATTCCTTCATCGATGGTTGAAATGTTGGCGGAGATTGACTCGCAAGAGGATTTCATGAGGACAATCGAGTCCGCAGAATCGATCAGATCGCGGTACCGATTCCCGACGAGTTGGCGGAGCTCCTCCTTCTTCTCTTCGATCTCCTTCTTAGTGGCAGCCTCGACATTGCGAATTTCAGAGATGGGCTTCGATCGGAAGAGAGACTCTGCGTCTCTGTATCCGCCGACTGGATCTCCAATCGACCTCGCAGGTGCTCGCATGGCGGATTTCGAGTTCTGCAACCCTTGTTTTCCGGTGATATCGGTAACCGGAAATGTTAACAACTAAGAGATGAGAACATCAACGGTAGTCGTCAGGTAGCTTAGCCAAGAGCCCCGCAATAACTTGAGGATAGAATTGGGTTTTCATGATAGTCTTAAAATTCCATCCTTATTAGTAACGAATGGGTGGGTGAACCCTGGCTATGGGTTAATCTTAACCACCGTTAAGGGGTGTCAAAAGGGACACATGGCGACCTCAAGGGTTTTGGAGAATAATAGACTCGATGGAAAAGATAAACAAGCACGCACACACAAAAGATATACGTGGTTCAGCAATAACTTACCTACATCCACTAGTCAAGATTCGATTGTTTCTTCCTTATTCATAGAAACCTTGAGAAACTAGTACAAAATAACTTTCTCTTATCAGATTAAATCTCAACTCAAGCCCATACCCTTTGTACACCCTACTCAAGTCACCTTCTTAATGAACCCGAAAAAGAACCCCTATCTCCTCCAACCTTTTCTCAAGTCTAGTGTGTTTAATATCTTTCGATTGTCTCCAACTATAAAACCCTAAACGTATAGGCACATATTTATAAGTCTACATCAAAGTCCTAGACAAATAATAAATCTCAAATTTGCAACATGCCATATCCGGACAAAACAAGCTATTGCCGCAATATTCTCAATCAACCAGAATGGCCCACTCAATCGACCAACTTAAAACACGCTCTTTGGAAAATATCCCCATACAAAACCATATGAGCTCGGTCGATCGAGATTCAGGTCAGTCGACCAACTTATATGATGTTTGAACCATACGCTAAAAAACTCCACCTTAGTGAAAAACTCTGAGTCACTGCCACAACATCCTTAACCTTGAACAGAATGTCACTACCAAAATAACTGATTTGCTAATCACCAAGCAAATCTCCAAGATAGAACGCCACATCACCCATATCCGGGACACACCTCCACCTCGAATCAGAATCTTCCTTAAAATTTTGTAGCACATTTGTAAATATCGCAAATAACCCTTTTGACCTTACCCGTCTTTGCATCAGCTCCAAAAGAGACTCACCAGTTACATATACCCTCAAATCATCCCGGAGAGTCATCAACTTGATTCAATCAAACACGGCCAAAAATCGTGTGTAGCCTTACAACCATCCTCTCTTCAAGAAGAACCCACATGGACTTGTCCTCTCCACTGAAGGCACCTCACATTCTCTTTCCTTTCGGAAACTCTCTAGAATACTCGTCCCCACACCTACTACGAAAGAGACCCTAGGTGAACTTTCTACTCTCTACATAACATCTGGTTTCCGATTTCCTTCAAACTTTGTATTAGCTCTACCTACAACTATATTCTCATCCAAGAAATACATATTATCACACTTCCTCTCTTTCATCAAAATAAAGCAACCCCGCTTAATCTTGATAACTCCATCACTTGTTGTTGTAGCAACAGCCCTTGGAGTCTAACTAGTCGAGGGAAATTAGATTCCTTCATAACTTAGGGACATGCTAGTACCCCTCCCAAAATCCGAATTACTCCATTAAACATTCTTATCTTTACAGTTCCAAACCCCGTTATTTCACATTTGAATTCATCACCCAAAGACACTTTTCATGTCCCTTTTAAAAAAGTGTGAAAGAATTTCATATTTGAGCAAATATGAACGAAGCCTCCGAAACTAATACCCACTTACTAGAAAAATTGTTCTTACCGTTGGAAACTGTGAGAGCATCTCTAATGTATTCATCATTGTCTTATGCTATTACCATTGAAGAATCTCCTTCGGAAGAATTCATCTTCTCATCGACACGTAGCAAACACTCTCATTTGAATTGCCCTAATTATTTGCAACGATAGCACTGAACCCCGCATTTTCCTCTGGATTTGGATCTGTCCTTGCCTTTTCCAGATCCTCTCTCAAAATCTTTTCATCTTCCCCAATCAACCAAAGCATGATTATGATTCCCTTCATGATTTGGGCTTTGATCGGAAGAGAGACTCTGTGTCTCTGAATCCACCGACTAGATCTCCAATCGACCTCAAAGGTGCTTGCATGGCGGATTTCGAGTTATGCAAACCCTTGTTTTCCGGTAAATATCAGTAACTGGAAACAACTAAGATCGGTGAGAGAGAGAGATGAGGACATCAGGTAGCTTAGTCGTGAGCTCCGCAGAAACTTGAGGGTATAATTGGGTTTTCATGAAATACTTCAAATACTCTCCAGTTGTAACCGGACTCCTTGGAGTCCGGTTATACCCCTAAGTTGCCACGTGTCCCTAAGAGCATCTCCAACACTATCTCTTCAAATTCCCTACTTTTTCTCTAAAGTAGAGAGATTCTGAAAATAGGGAGCCACTTTTTCTCCTTCCAACTCCAACACTACTCGTTATTTTTTCCTAATTTCTAATAAATATTCATTTTTTTTTGTTTCTCTTTGTTTAGACATCATTTCAATGGTCATATTTTCAATGGTCTTATTTCAACGGACGAATTTTTCCAACCATCATATTTTACCAACTGTCATATTTTCAAACGGTCATATTTTTTTAAATGAGATGACAATCCAATTATAAATAAAATCATTTCATCTCACATTTTCATCCATTTCAACTCAATTTTCTCTCGTCAACCAAAAAAATTTTAGTTTTTTCTAAATTTTATTGGTTATTTTGTCTTTATGGATCGCAACCGTCTACACAAAATGCTTCATAAAGACTTTGAATACTCCGACGACTCCGACGATGATTTGGAAATATTGACAATAGCTTGTATGGATGAAGAACAACTCAATAAAGAGAGAGGATCGAGACGACATCGTGGTTCTGTACAAGGCCACGTGGTCATTTGGCGTGATAGAGTTCAAGGTCACGAACTATTTTTTCTCGACTGTTTCGCTTGTATATCATTCAATTCTATTTTGAAGGAGATTCTGAATGCAATGTTCTCTATTTCTATATATTCAATATGCAGTGGAAGCCTATGATCCATACTTTGTCCAAAAGAAAAACGATGTTGGAACACTTGGTTTTTCTTCCCTTCAGAAGATCACTGCCGCAATGAGGATGCTCGCTTATGGCGTAGCAGCAGGTTATGTTGATGAGTACGTAAGGGTTGGTGAAAGCACCGCAATAGAAAGTCTAAAAAAATTGGTAAAAGCGGTTGTTGCAATTTTTTCTAGCGAGTACTTAAGGTCACCAAACAATGATAATATTGGTAGCTTGTTAGCGGTTGGAGAAAGTCATGGATTCTCAGGAATGTTGGGGAGCATTGACTGTATGCATTTGAAATGGAAGAATTGTCCGACTGTGTGGAAAGGAATGTATTCTGGCCATGCCTATGAACTGACGATTATTTTGGAAGTTGTGGCATCATATGATCTTTGGATATGACATGAATTTTTTGGGTTACCGGGTTCTCATAATGACATCAATGTGGTATAACAGTATTCTGTATTTACCGACCTCATTGATGGGCGTGCTGCTCTATTCAACTACTCAATCAATGGTCATGATTATACAATGGGTTACTATCTCATCGATGGTATATCAGAAGTGGTCAACATTTGTAAAACAATTTCATCCCCACAAGGGAATATGCAAAAATATTTTGCTGCAGCTCAAGAGTCGGCACCGAAGGATGTAGAGCGTGCATTTGGAGTGCTTCAAGCATGATCTGCAATTGTGCGTGGACCTGCACGTTTTTGGGAATGCAACACTCTCAAAGATATTATGAAGGCATGCATAATAATGCATAACATGATCGTTGAAGATGAGCGAGATGTCAATGGAATTGAAGACTTTAACTATGATGCAATTGATGAAAGCTCTCATGCACCAGTGTCGCACGAGCGTACGACTGAGCTTGTGGAATTCATTCGAGGTATTCGTCACATCAGAAATAGGGAAACTCATTCTCAACTCCAATTGAACCTTGTTGAGCACTTGTTGCAACGACACGACCAATTGTAAAACACTTGTGACAACTACTGTTCAATATATGCATTTTTAGTTCCCAAAATAAAGTAAAACATGAGAATATATTTTAACTTTTGATTTATTAATTCCAATAATCTTTTACTATAAATCAATAAACTAAGTATTTATTCGTTCTAAGATTTCCATTTGAAGGCCATGAACATATTCAGCTTGTATTGGATGCATGATAGACATATGATCAACATTATGCGAATACCCCTTAAGAGTTAGGATAGTTTTTGCTCGTGACTTCATTACCAAATCATCCTGTAAAACATACAAGACATACTGTAGCGGAAGCGGAACCAAATTTTTTTCTTTTATACATACAATAATCCAAGTTTGTACACAAAACCAGAAGTATAGAGTGAACATACTCACTCATCAAAATATATCTACAAGTCTCTCCCTCTCATCACTCAATATGGGGCCACCTAGCAAAGACCCTTTACTACTCTTGAAGAAATATTGAAGGTTGCCTTTATTTGTAGAAGGTTCTTGAGAGATAGAATAGCCTTATGATCATTACCAGAAATAATGATGTAATTTACATAGACTAGCAGAATGGGTACCCTCTTTCCTGATGAACATCGCCTATTGGTACGTCAGGATCCAGTTGATCATGAACATCATAGGGTGCTGTTATTCGCGAATTCCAGCATACCCCTAGTTGGGATGGGTAGGCTCACCACTTCACTTTCACTTAGGTTGGCCCAAGTTAGTGGGGGACCCTGAAGGGTTTCAATTCATATCTCTGTCTATTTTCGTCGTGCTACATTTGATAAAAAAATAGCTTAAGAACCTTCGCAAATTTTCATTCTATCGTGCCTGCCTTGTGCACAACACCTCTCGACCGATTGGACTAGGAACACTGGACTGACGGACGACGTATCTAGGTGTTTCGGAGAGGGAGTTTGCAATAGAGGATTCTTTGCCCAAATACAGCTCCTACTAGCCTCATTATTCCACCAGGTGAACTTGCTGCCTAAAAAAGCCCCATCTAAAAAGCCACAGTAGCGGATCAAAAGTAAGAGCGGTATGCGATTGAAGTTTCTAATATGAAAGAGAATATATTACATGAAATCAATCAAATATTCAATGAGACCCTCTAGAGTCTGTTTCTCCTCAATATATTCCTCCTCAACCCACGACTCCTGTGCACGTGCATCTATAGGACCTGCCAAAGTAACAGTTCGGCTGAGTATTGAATACTCAGCATATACAAACCAATAGATAATATGCTATAAAATCACACGCTTTCACATAGGCGGTTCATCAATACACATGCACTGAAACACATACAAAAATCTATTTTCAAATACACATGGGCGATACTTTACCAAACACATACTCTTTTCACTTATCGTTTACACATGGCTTTTACACATACACTTGGATCATTTCACTTCATTACACATGACTTTTATGAGAGAGTACACTTACACTTGACATATGCCTACCCTGCTTGGAGTGGAGTCCACTAGTATCCTCCCAATACACACACATGGCTTTTACACTACACATACACATATGGCAAATCTCGATCATGCAATACACGTGCACATAAATAATTGTGAGTGAACATGGTAAGCAATGGAAACACATAAACACATGACCCATACACATTGAACATACTTTCTATTTCACTTAACCCATCACATACACATAGCACATGTTAACACACTTGATTTCATCACATAAACACTAGTAGGAGTCTCTACTAGATCATGTCGAAGCACAAAGGCTTCCATCATGGTTTTTACAAAAAGAGGATTATGAAATAAAAGCTAGTAGAGTTTATCTACCTTTCTCAAACCAAATCTATTTGGTTTAACGCTTTAGACAAGTTGGCGAAGCGAGATTCGAAATTCAAAATTCGAAAAGCAAGAACAAGCTTCACCTTCACTCTAGGTTCAAACCCTAGTTTCTCTCTCTCTCAAAACTCTCAAAATTATGCCTTGAGGGTTTGTAAATCCTAAGGCCACGAAATGGCCTTTATATAGGCTAAGGGGTTTGAGCAAAACCCCAAAAAGCCCCCAAAATATCCCCCAAGGTCGGCTATAAGGTAAAACCCAGAGGTTCGGTCGATCGGATATTGCACTCAATCGACCGGACAGTTTAGGGGGTTCTGGAAAAAACCTCCATAAAAAAATTTGAGCACTGGTCAACCGAACTTGGTTCGGTTGACGGGATTGGCTATTCGGTCGACTGGTGATGCCTTATTTTTCCCTCGCTTGCTGTTTCGACCATATCTTTTGACTCACTTATTGGATTTAGGTGATTCAACTTGATTTAACTCAAAATTCAAATGGGAACAAATTTGTGTTTAATGAATAAATCGTAATTCTGATTTATTAATGGTCTAAATAAGCCCCAAAGTTTACTGTTCCTGTAACGAATTACAGTATACCAGTCTTTGAAAAACCCACATTTGACCTAACTTCGATTCAAAATCTAAAAAAGTGTTAAACATGAACATCGAAGAGGATTTTGATATATTTCTAATGGCTCAAGAATCATTCGATTCCGATCAGAGGTGACAAAACTAGGGTTTCCTAAAGTTGAGGGTATGTCAAGACATCCCTCTTATTTTCTTTACAATTGTGATCATACTTTGATCACACAAGAAGGTGCTTAGAATCCTGGACACACCCTTAGAGCATTTGTCATACTCTTACTAGTGACCCTAACCTATTTCTAACACCACAAGAATACTCTACTATTTCCTTACCCAAACACACCTACCAACACTTAGGGTATTATATATCTTTGATTTGAAACACTTAAGAGTATTTTTATACTCTTGTTCCTTCACCCCAAACACCCATAACAATTTCCATACATAGTTAATTCATTCAAAACACCTCATTTCATTTTAAAACATGAAACCCCAATTACATTAAGACTTTAGGCTTTGAAAAGTACTATTCACAATACTATTCATATCCTAGTGAACTCAATTCTGGGGCTCTATACAAACCCCAAGTCTACCACGGTATAATAGCAACACTTTAAGCCAAAAATCTCAGTAATTGATAATAGATAATTCAAACCATTTTTTTTAAATTTCTCTCAGGTGACACATAACAAATAAATTATGGTTGTATAATTCTAAAACTAGGATCAAGCACAAATAGTTATGGGCATATGCTACACATTTGGACTTGTTAGGAAGCATCACCACAGAAAGTCCCAAGGCAAATCACTCATTTAAGTAATTCATATCCAACTTCCATCTACTCTACCATATCTAACCGCCAGTAGAAAAACGGTGTCCTAGCATCCATAATCCATCCACAAGTCTACCTTGCATCACAGAAGACTTAAAAAAATAAACAAGATATTAGTAAAATTGAATATAAAATATCTATCCATTTTATTCTTTGCAATACAATACTTAAGATAATGGACAAAACCCAGATGCAAACTAAGTACTATTTGCAAAATTTTTGCAAGTGTTTGTATATTTGCAATGCAGTCAAACAACAAAAGGTGATGGAAGCATTACAATCTACTTCTACTTCGATAAATCACACAATTCTATCTCAAGATCAAAATAAACTCAATAAAATATTTATGGACAAGAACTGTTATCTCCTTAATTGGACAGGGTGAGATTGGTCGAGCGTAATAAAAAATCACAAAGCCACATGGAGTGCATAATCCCTCTCGGGTCACAATCCGATGCACCGAAGCATAATCAGTCATTTTCTTTAACGAATAATCAGAGCAAAGTAGGAATCTAGTACAGTTATTCCATGAACTGGGCAAACCCCAAGATAACTAAAGATCTACACAGAAAAAGCCATCAGCTATTTTCATATTTTGATGAACAATAATACTGCAATTAAATACAAAAAAGAACAAATGATGCGTGTGATCCATGTCTGAATTCACTTCCAATCTTTCTGTAGCATATCAGAGCTGAAGTAGAGATAAAAAAACAATTCTTGAATAACAATGCAACCAACTACCGACCTTCCAATCTTTCTGTAGAATATCAACAAACACTTGCAATGTAGCCAACACCTGCAATGTCCACAACAAAAATTCAGCCACTATACTTATTTGGGAATACCAACAAACACTTGCAATGCAACCATCAATGGTTGATTTAACAATCATCTATCAAAATTCTGATCTACTGACCTTCCAATATTTATGGTGAAGTAAGAAAATTTTAGGAGAATAGGAAGGAAGAGAGGAAGAAGGAAGGTGTTTTGAAGGGAAAATGGGAGTGAGCCGTTGCGTTTTGACCGTTTCCATCTGACTATTTAAAAAATAAAAAAAATATTTGGAGAGATGATCTGTCTCGCTAGTTTAGACGAGATGGAATGTCTCCCCTATCGTGGCGAGTCGCTTTGACGAGGTTGTTGGAGTTCGAATTTTTGCTTCATCCTCCCTATTCTGGCCAAGGGAGTCAGAATAAGGATAGTGTTGGAGATGCTCTAATGACACCCCTTCCGGTTCCTCTTGATACTCCTCCTCTTCCCAAGGTCTTTGAGCACAAATATCGAACTCTCTAAAAACTACCAACATAAAAAGTACGGTTGAGCAAACTAAAGTTCAGTGTATATAAAGTCTAGTTAACAATATCATAACATATAATCATAGACATACTTTATCATAAATAAACATATCGTGCAGTTCATTTGTAGAAACAGGTAAGCATAATATCATTTATTTATGGCATATAAGACTCGTGACTTATGTATACATGTAAGACTTGTGCGTGTTCATGTAAGTTCATAGAAACATGAGTACCAATGCATGTAAGATGATTCAACAATGTCTGTAACATGAATATTTTTAATGACATGTAACTAGAATAATTAACTCGTGACATGTAACATGAGAGTCCCCAATGACATGTAACATGAAAGATCATCAATGACATGTAAGTGTTTGTGCTTGTGAGACATGTACTTGTAAGACCTATCATGGGGTGCAACATGTGTTTGAATGTATTGATTGACCTTCATTTAAGTTATCCCTTAGATTTCGATATCAAAACATAGAATCCTACCAAAGCCACACATATAACTAAGGTTAACAAATTCAAGGCGTTGATATCATCCTCTAAGTATTTACCTATTAAGAATTCAACCAATCAATATACATACATAATTAGGCATAATTTACATGAAAGTTCATACAAGGATAACTTACACACATAGAAGGTATTTCACAATTTTCATCATAGAACTCCAGATTTAATCATTCATTCAACAACTTCCATCCTTCTAATTCTCATTCATGCACAAAACCCTATAATTCATTCATTTCTACTATTTAACTCATAATGACATTAGAATTCCATAAAACAATTATGATATCATGCCTAAACATCAATGAAATCCTCCATTCTATTATCATAACATCAATAACATATCAATTCACATAACCCTTATTCCATTCATGATTCATGATCGTTAAAACAATTCCTCTTGAAATCATGCAAACCCTAACCTCATCATAATCATCATGACATAAAAACATACAAACATTACTTTCCAAATCTTAAAATTATCATATCATACGTATTATTAGTTTAGAACAGTGTATGGTATCTTCCTTGATCACTTCCCTATGATTGAATCATTTTATAATGACCTTGGAGATGATCTTCAAGCTTTCCTTCTCCTTGAGATGAAAAACTCTTGAGTAGCCTTAGGTTTCTCTCTCTCTATGATATTTCTCAACCTCTTAGAATGTTAAAAATCCTAATCCTCGCGAGTTTTAGGTCTTTATATAGGCAAAGAAGTCCTTAGAGACTTCTAATTCTTGGAAATTCGGATTTAGAAAGTATTTTCTGGGCAAAACACGAACAGGCGATCGACCAGATCAATGAGGCGGTCGACCGGGTTGGTCAGGCGGTCGACTGGATGTGCTTGGGAGGCTATTGTTTTGTACATTATGCACTTTTTCTACCAGTTGGTCGACCGGCTTGCTTAGCTCTTGATTATTTTGTTATCTTCTTATTCTTAACCCTTGGTTATTAGTCATACAATATTCACAAACATAAATAAAAATTAATTTAAGAATTTTGACTCAAAATTCAATGTGTTATTTAATTTTCACAAGTTCTATGCATGAAAGTTTTGGGTCTCTACAACCGCTTACTTGACACATACTTCGATGCGAATGGGCTTACTTGATTCACTTACTTGGGTAAACATGTCTCTTGATCGTAGACTATTAATTGGTACTCGGGCCGTTTAAAACTCAATCATGCAGTCATACTTGTGCTATACTTACTTTTATCGTACTTGTGTTCATACTTTAAATATGTCTGTGCGTACATCATTATAGTGAGTGAAGTGGTGGGACAAAGTTATAATCCCTTGTTAAATAGTGCTCCAGATTATTGGTCAAGAGCCAATAGAAATCCATCATAACACCCCATTTCATCATGATAAAAATCCTAGGCAACTTAGATCATGACCTACAACCAAGACCCTAATCTAAGGCATCCCTTAATCGAATATATATCACAACATGCATAGGTGCATCATATTTCAAGATCATGTTATATCATTCCTATCATGGTTCTAATTTAAAACATAGACAATCATGGTCTTTCAATCATCAAGATAATTGAAAGATTTTGCATTGAAAGATTTCAATCATCAAGACAATTCAATGTATTAAATTGGATTAAGTTGAGCATATTGAAGATCATGCCTAAAGTCCAAGTCAAATCTTGAAGCTAAAGTCAAATCTACTCAAGATCAAGATTGAAGGCTCTCAAAAAGGTTTTATAATTTATTATTTAGCCTTTGAGAGTACTTAGGATTTATGTAAGAAATCGTCAAAGTTTGGTCGGTTGAATTGCTCAATACTTAGATTGACCATAGGTGCCTTAAAACTTATTGAATATCAATCTAAGGACCTAAAACATAATAAATATCTTATTAAAGATAAGGCATAAGGCCAAGGAAATCATGTCAATTGATTTGGTTAAGCAAATATGAGTTTTCTGTGAAAAATCAGAGGACTCGTCGACGAGTGGGTTTGAGTAACTCATTTGTCGTCGAGTAAAGTAGTAGAAGTTATTGTTCGGTTTTTTCTAGCCTGACTCATCGACGATTGAGCAGTGCTTTGGTGTATTCATCGACTACTGCTTGCGAGAAACGCCCAATGACTAGTTTTTAACGGCTCTTTGAGTTCCAATTAAGCCTCCAACAGCTATATATTTGCAAATGATATAAATAGGATTGATTCATTAATGAAATTAAGAACTCCAATCATTCCAATCACTCATTTAATCACTTCAAAGCTTAGAAATCAAAATCTATTGAGTTTACCCTATAAATCCCAAAACTGAGTTCTTCAGCTGTTCAACTCCTATCTTTGAGGGATTCATAGAGGATCTTAATTCTAATCTATCAGATCATCTAATGAGTATTTCAAGGTTGTAAAACACTTATCCAAAGTGTGTTGAAATCAAGACGTCCGTGGAAGTCTTGTCCGTGAAGCTGATAGCTTTGTAAGGTGTGATCTTTACTCGGAAAGAGATTGTAACGGTTTGGTTTTCACCCGGAAGAAGGTTGTGCGATTGAGTATAAATCATAGTGAATCCTTTAGTGGGTATAGCTTGAGGCGAGGACGTAGGCGGGTTGCCGAACCTCATGAAAAACATCGTGTATCTATGTGTTTGTAATCTATCTAACTCTTCTATTTATTTAATTGTCTTGCATTATTGGTAGAATTGCTAAATTTCTATTCCCTTTAACTTGTTTAAGTTAAAATTCCACTTAGGGAAGTAGAAATTTTTTTAATTTGTCATAGACCCTATTCACCCCCCCTTTTAGGGTTCAATCTTTGGGCAACACGTTCATCATACATTGGTTTTCAAGTGTTACATATATGAAAATAGTAGCTCTAATTCCTTAATTGCACAAAAATCAAAAAGTCATACTCCAAACATATAACCATTCAACAATCTTCGGCATAAATCTCCTCCTCCACATGCATACATCCATAATCTAATAAATCATTCTCTTCCCCATTGTTAATCATGCATAAGTATTCAAATCAAATCATTATACATCCATAATCATGATAAAACCTGCATAGGATTGATTCTTACGATAAAACATACCTTAAACCTTATTCTTACTTCAACACAGTCTTACTTTTTCTTATTATCATTAATGATCATGATAAAATTAATATGGGAAGACATATTTACCTTACTTGATCACTTCCCTACAATCACGAGCTTGTGAAATGTTGAAAATCTCGATCTTTAAGCTTTCTTCTCCCTTGAATGAAGGCCCTCTAAAAAACCCTATGTTTTTCTCTCCTTAGGTTTCCAAAAGTTTTTAGAATGATAAAACCTAAAACCCACAAGTTTAAGGCCTATTTATAATGTCTAGAGTCTTAAAGCAATTACTAATTTTCAAATTTAGAAATAAATCTGGGCAAATCACATAAGGGGCAGTCAACCGGTGAGATGGGGTAGTCGATCGATGTGGGCAGTCGACCGGTGGCCTAGGGGTCGACGGGTACTGTTGATGGGCAGTCGATCGGCCATTTGCATACTCTCTGCCTGATTTTTCCATACATTTTTTTCACCTTGTTTTCACTGAGGGGTCAACCGGTGGGCTTGACTTTTGTGAGTTTTGGTAGTATTTAACTCCTTTAAACCCTTAGACAACAACAACAACATATTTATCATGACAATTAGTCACAATGAACATGAAAAACAATACTTTGACTTAAATTTCAATGTTATCATTTAATGAGCATGAGTTACAAGCCAAGCAAAATTTTAGTCTTTACAGCCTATGATGTTGGAGTAAGTCTTGTAGGTTGCCTATTGCGTTGGTGTTGACACCCACATGGTAATCAAAACTAACTCCCATGCATTATTTGAACCAAATATTTATTTAGCTATCAACTTGATTTTTCTAGCTAACTTAGAGACCTAGTTTGGAATCTCTAAAGTTTGGGTCTATTTGTCTATATATCTATTGCGAGTAGACATTTTCACATTTTAGACCGTTTGACAATGCGTCTATTTGCCTTAGAAAAAAAAGAGAAGAAGACATGAAATGTTTAAAATAGAAATTCAAAAAAATGAGGCTTTTGGGGAAAGACCTTTAGGTCTTTTGTGGGTAGATGATGGAGATCAATTTTTTTGAAATTTAACTACTATTTTACCCTTCTATGTGTTAGTTAATTCAATCCTTATCATCTTTCAAACGAAAGAGTGTTTTAGAAATAGGATTTATTGCCCTCCATTCTTCCATTGCTACCACTGCTACTCCCACTGCCCATTGCTCCTGTCGCCAGCTGCTCTCGCTGATATTCCTCTTCTCTTCTTCTTCTTCTCTACAATCTCTATCTTTGTCTCAGTGTGTACAATAAATATCAAGAACATGGTAGAATCACCCATAACTCAACAAGTTTGCAACCATGTTGCATTAGAACACCCACAAAATGACTGCAATCCTCGTCTATGCTATCCTCGAATGGGTTCTAATAATTCTCCTCCTCCTCCTCAACTCTTTGTTTTCTTATCTGATTGCAAAGGTCGTTGATTAATTTGGCCTTACACCCCCTTGTCTATGTTGTTCTAAAGTTGATCACATATTTGAGTCGGGAAAGAAAATGAGTTCTTATGGAGATCTTGTCAACGAAATCCATGTCTATGAGATTTTCAAATTGGGCCATTGTTCAAATCATAGGAAGTTGGTTGAAGCACAATATATGTGCGGGGATTGCTCATCCTATCAGTCGAATTATCAGGGAAAAGTCGATCGATGACACAACCAATATTACTTTCTTTACATGAGTGAAAGAGATGTGTATGATATCTAATAATGGTGAGAAGGATTCAAGGTGTTCTTGCTGCGATGTGAAATTAAATAGCAAATTATGTTATCCTTATTTGCTGCTTAAGCCTTCTTGTGGTGTTTTAGATTATACCCAAACAGGGAATTTGATTATATTCATCTTGCACACCCATCTTACATACCCACGACCATATTGCATTTCTTGTGATTAAAACCTTTGAGATGAACAAGTCCTAGATTACTTGGATGATATGACTATCTTTCAAGATTAAATCTTTGTTCATCGAAATAATAGATGTTAAATTGCTACTAGTGTAATTATATACACTACACCCACATATGGGTTTTTTTTAGGTTAACTCGCAAATGAGTTCATTTTGTTAATGTGATGTTATGAGCATGAAGAGAATCAAGTGACTTCATAGACATACAAAAGACATCATATACCCAATTATATTACCATTGTTGTGGATGACATATATTTAAGTGCATTAATATGTTTTTTGTTTTATTTCATTAGTATTGACATTCAAATGACATGTAATATTCATGATTTTTTTGGGTACTTAGATTTATGTATATCCTAGATTACGACACAAAAATTTCAGCAACTCATGTGTTCACATGAGAGTGGAATTGGGTACCCAATGAAAATTCATTCTTGTATAAATGACATCAATTGTCCCTGCAAAAAAAATGCAATAAGACGATGTTATGAAACACAATTTTACAAAAAAACATTTGTCTATTACCGTGAGCTACCAAACAATTTTACTGTCTACAGATATATTTCTTACATATATTTTTGTCACATATCTATTTTGACTAGTCGAAATAGACAAGATCTACCAAATGAACACTTAGCTTCTCGGGCTACATTGTAGCTCCTTCCCTTGTAATTATTTCTTTCATTAGCTACAAGCTCATCTAAGATATTGGTCTCCATAGTTAGACCATTGAAAGTATTATAGATATGCAAAATAATTTAATAGAAGTTTATATTTCTATTGATCGTAGATATGTTATAGTACTAATATTACAAACCAACCTCCAAATCTTGAATTTGCTTATACATTTACCATATTGTTATAATCGTCAATGTATTATCCAAAAAATTTGGGGTCGGCAACATGAATCCTGTTATGCCATCGTGTTTAATTAAAAGTCATAACTTTAATAAAGTTGTATATTATCAAAAAAATTTAACTACCAATTTATATACTTTAAATTACATGTATCCATTTCTTATTGGAGCCATTAGTGGTCATATTTGAATGTGTTCAAACCATCTCAACTGCTCTCCCTTTGTTTTATCATCTATTGTAACTACTCCCAAATTAATCTAATTCTAATGCGCTCGTGGTTCCAATTTGCCTTCAATTTTGGATTATGTGACTTAAAACCTACATTTTTAAAATTTGATCTTTCATTATTTTCTCACTCATCCATCTCAATTTTCAACGTTCTCATTTCGGTTACACTAATCCTATTATTATGTTGATCCTTAATAACCTAAAATTATGGTACACAAAAGCATAACTGGTCTTACCACTAACTTATAATTTAGTTTTTAAAAGTTGACTAGGTTACGCCCTTCACATAACATTCTAGAGTTATTCTCTACTTTAACCACCAAACTTTAATTTTATGTGTAACATCTTCTTCAATCTATCAATTATTATGAATTATCGAGGTAAGATATCAGAACTGGCTACTTTGAGGTATTTCTAAGCCATCTATTATAACAATTGTCTCTTGTATCAATTCAATGAACATTAGTCTAAAATACATTGAGCCATAGCTGACACCTATCACAATTGGCCTATTAGCTCAGTTGGTTAGAGCGTCGTGCTAATAACGCGAAGGTCGCAGGTTCGAGACCTGCATGGGCCAAGCTAAATATATTTCTCTTTTAATTTTGCCGCTTCAAAAATAGAAAAGAAAAATAAAACCGAATTAGCTTCAGTTGGTGGTGACTTGGTGGTTTTTATTCGGATGAATCATCTCCCCTTTACATTTCCGCCTCTTTGTTCAAAAACATAAAATCCAAAAGCTTCTCTCGCTCTGGAGTCCCGAGGAGAGAGCGCAATGGTGGAAGCCTCACCTGCAAACCCTAATTCCGCAATGGTGGATGCAAACCCTCCTAATTCCGCAATGGTGGAAGCCTCACCTGCAAACCCTAATTCACTGGAACCAGCTGCAGAACCATGTCCTCCAGCGTCAAAATACCCTAGGAGCCCTGGCTTCTCTTTTCCGCGACCAGCCATTAGACTGACCTCCGAGTTCGACAGTGACAGCTCAATCTTCTTCCACAAGATATCATGCAAGCTCTTCGACAGCCTCGCCAAGTTAAAGCTCTCCTTCCAGAACAACAACAAAGGTGAGATCTCGGATCCTCGGCTAGGTTTCACCACCAAGTACCTCTCTCTCCAATACGATCTCGAAGAGCAAAATGCCTTAGTCAATGCTTCCTTCAATGTCGGAAGCAGATTGCAGTTCAGAGCTACTCAAGATGTCAAGGTTTGCTTTTCATCTCCCTCTTTCTCCATTTCCTTCAATTTTATTGGATTTGCCATTTTTGGCCTCATTTCTACATTTTAGTGAATTTGGGTTGTGAGTTTGTTTGAATGATCCAGCATATTATCACTGATTGTTTGTTTCTGTAAAATCATTATCCAGATTCTTTTTTCTAGTTGTGGAGCGAGTATCTCCTTCTAAATATTTGAATTGTTTGATTTGTTGTTGAAACCAATTTTTTTTTTTATATCTAGCTAATAAATAAGCTAGATTTTATGGGGAACAGAAGAATTAGGCATGGTGTTTCTATTTTTAAATGTCTATGCATTTTCTTATGAAATCTAATGTCTAAACTCGAAACTACAAAATCCATATTTCTACGCTCATCCTTCCAATGGTGTAGGGGTTGAGATGAATCCTATTGAATTGTAATGCTTGGGTTGTAGTGAAAAAAAAAAAACAAATTTAGTTTACAAGTTTTGGTTGTGGATGGAGTTAAATTCACAATATCGTTGCCTTTTTACTTGAGCAATGCAAAATCCATAGTTCTATGCCCTTCCTTTCAATGGTAGGGGTTGAGATGAATCCCATTGAATTATAATGCCTGGGTTGTAAGGAAAACGAACACTTATATTTTACATGCTTTGGATGAGGATGGTTAAATGCCATGATACCATTCCTTTTTTACTCTAGCAATGAAAATCTCCCCCTGTTGTTGAAATTGCAAAATGATCCTTCTAATCTCCTACTTTTTTTTATAAACAAAAGTTGTCTTTCATGGTATATGTTTATGGGATTACTATTATTGGGTGTAATAATTATAAAACATCAAGTCATCTGCTAAGACAATTTATATTCCAGAGTGGTCAGATCGGGGAGCCAAAATATTTTCGTATAGGATATTCAACAAAGTGTTTTTGTATGTCATGTACTTGCGATGATAGCAGATCTATTATCACTTCCATTAACTTGAGTAGCTCGATCCTATTCAAGTATCACGCTAGAAAGGTGCGTGTTTCTTGTATTAGATACAGTCACTTTCCCATCTATATTTTGGAGTTATTAATATCAGTTCATAGAATTATTGCATAATTGCATTAGCTAAACATACAACTATGCTAACATCCTCCATCAATTTCTAAAGGGTATTTTGCAGATTATTGTAGCTACATATCCCATGTTCTCTTGTTCAGGATAAATTATCTCACTGATTTTGAAGTTTTTAGATACCAGAATTGCTGTTTTTCCTTCATTCTTTTTAGTAGGAAGCTATATCAAGCCTCTATTTTGGTTGTATCTTTGCATTTTCTATGCTAAAGCCTAAAATAGATCTCATTTACCAAAAACAATATATTCTTTTTCTTCTGGACTTCCTTTCTTTTTGATTGTTTCTTTTGGATAACATGCCACTGAACAAAATGCTCAGTGAAAGATAGAAAGTTTGCATATCAGCTAACGGAATTTCTTTTCTTAATTTGTAATTTATAAGTTATACTTTAAATTGTTCATCATTGATGGGAGGCTTTAATTATTAGTTCATGCTTTGCATTTAGTAACTGAACCCAGGTCTTTCAACGTTGATTGGGTATCCAAATGTTAGTTTACTTGATTTGGTTGTTCAACTGATAAAAAGAATGATTTGGTTCTTCATAACCTAATCATAATCCTAAATAATTTAATCCAAAATCTTGTATAATATTAATTGATGTGATCTATTATGTGATGAGATAATGTATCTCACGACATCTTATTACATTCCATATTATCCATTTATCCCTTATAAAGGTAATGTCAGCAAAACATGTTGACTTGGCACTATTTGACAAGGTGTCACAACTCACAAGAAAGGGCAAGTTGACTTAGGTGCTGGCACTTCTGGGATGTCTTTCAATCTTGTGCTACTGGATTTGTGCGATTTTGTTTGAAAGGCCATTCCGCAGGGACAAGAATGCTTAAAGGGAGATGTGTGGACGAGGCTTCACAACTGGATTCAAGACATTGGGGGTTTAATTAGAGAAGATTTTGTACAGGTCACAGAAAAGTTTCACGAAAAAGCTTTCCTGGAGAAATGGTGCAATGCCACCTTCATTATTTTAGTGAAGATTTTGTACATTGGGGGGGTTTAATTAGAGAGGATTTTGTACATCTCACAGAAAAGTTTCACAAAAAAGCTTTCCTGGTGAAAAGGTGCAATGCCACCTTCATTATTTCAGTCCTGAAAAGATAAGGAGCTGGAAAGGTGAAGGATCTTAAGTCGATAAGCTTGATTTGAATTGTTTATAAGATTGGCTAAAGTTCTTGCTTCTAGACTCAAGAAAGATATGAGCTTCATCACCCTCCTTCCAAGGTGCTTCGAAGGAAGGTAAATCTAGATGGGATTGTTTTGATTGCAAATGAATACGTAAACTTGAGATTTAAAAGTGGTGTTCTCAGATATCTATGCAAAACTGATCAAGAATTAAGTGAATGATCTTGCTAATTGTGTCTTATTTTATTACATGTTGAGTAAAATGGGTTTTAGTGTGTTTTCGAAAAAGGTGGATGGGATCTTGTGTTTCTTTGGCTTATGAAGTATGAACATTACTTGCTAGTTTCTATAGCAGTTTTGGGTAATTACATGGAGGAGACCTCTCCTTTTCCCCATCATTTTCATAATGGAAGCACTTACTAAATAACACCAGAAAACTAAAGCGTTTTGGAAGGCGTCTCAGTTTGTGAGGATGGCAGTAGCATCATATATCTTCAATTTGTGATGATTTGATCTTCTTTTGCAAAACCAATCATGAACAACTTGGATATATAAGACGCTCATTGAGAGGTTTTGTTGTGGTATCGGGTATTCTGATAAACCTTAATAGAAGAAAAGTTTGTGCAAATAAACCTTAATTTTGAGGAAAGTTTTAGATGAGGTTTTAAATGCGAATGTTTGAAGTTTGAACTTTACAGTCTAGACCTAGAAGTGGGGTTCACGGAGTTCTATCGAAATTGGTATAGAGTAATTGTATGATCTTGCAAATTGGGACTTCTTGGATTATTTATTATGTAGAATGGGTTTGGGGTGCATTTTATGGATGCCATCCCATGTTTCTTCAGCTTCTTTCTTGGTTATTACGAACTGTTTACTGGCTGGGTTCTTTAGCATTTATAGGAGATTACATGAAGGAGACCCACTCTCTATTATTCATTTCATTTGCATAGTGGAAGCGGCTAGTAATTTGACACTCAAAGTAGGTGAGGGAGCCATTTTAAAGTCTTCTTGGTTGTTGAGTATGGCTGTAGCATCACGTATCTCCAATTTGTGATCATAGAGAACTCAGAACCTGACATCTTCTGCCAGGCTCATCGAAAATTTTGTCAAGCATTATGTCTTGAAGAGCCACAAGCGTGGTCTCGAGCATGTCAAGCCCGACTGATTCACAAAGATGAGGATTGAAGAAGCGTATGTTTTCAAGGAACAACACATGATCACATTGGAAGTAAGATCTAATTGCAAAGTAATCCCCCTTCATTCTTATCTGTCTCCAATACTCCAACCTTTCCTTCTATGATTGTTCCCAAACCTTTTTTTATCATATAATAGTTACATAAAGAGATGCATCAGAACGTTCTGTACGTACAAAATATTGTGACAATTTCTTCGATGAAGGGAGATGGAGATAGAGACGGAAACCAACACAAGTCCAAAAACATTCAAACAGACTCATCTGTGCACAAGAAAAAGAAAAGCCAACACTCTGTACATAGTGAAGAGAGGAGTGATGGAGAGCCGAGCTGGTTGGAAGCAACAATTGGTTGGCATGCAACGGCGTTGGTGACAAGTTGAAGGAGATAGAGTCATGAGGGGAAGAGAGAGTCAAGGGAGATGGAGAGTTGCCGGGCCGCTTCTTTCCCCCAATTCAGCGACATTAGGGAATTGTCAAGTAACACCCCCCAAAGCGGATTTGAATTTCTCATCTTTAACCCTTGAAACATTGTTTCAATTCCGTGCGGAATTGCCATAGTTCAAATTCCATATTTTTGTAATGTGCCCCAAACGACTGAAATGGAATTGATGATTCCATCCACCAATTTCGCAAATCTAAACACAGTCTTAGTGATGTTATTCTTGAAGTATTTCTTCCCTACTCACACTTTGCTTCCAACTTACCAAGAGGTCTTTCACTCTTTCTTCGATTCATCTCCTTCTCGAAGAAAGTTTCTTCAAATTCTTTCAAATTCCATCCGCTACCAGCCTACCACGCCAAGATTTTTTAAAACTAGAGGTAATAAACTGGCTGGTTGGAAAAAGTTTTTTTTTCCCGTCAAAAGTTACATATTTTGTTTTGACATAGCTATCCTTCAACTTTTTGATCAACGAATCCTTAAACTCCTTGGACTTGGGGTTTTCCCTAACTGATGTCCTAGGAATCAGATCGACCAATCTTCCACCTTTCAACCTGAATTATTTGCAAGTTTTGCTCCACATTAATTCTTGAATGACTACTCTTCGCCAAGCATTTAAAAGTTTTGAACTTGATAGATTTTGTCCTCATAGAAGATAATTTTATTCAGTCTAATGTAAGGTAAGTTGTGTCCTTTTGTTGTAAATTTGTAATGCTTCATGTAAAATTTTCAGTCTAAATTAAATTTTTTCTTTTGCCAATTTTCTTACATGAATTTTCTTGTACTTAGGCCCAACAAGGAGAGGTGGCAATGGTCGCAAGCCTCGCTGATCCTTCCTATAAATTCGAATTGTTATCTGCTGTTCCATCTATTGGTTTGGTGCGTACAACCCTTAATATGCGTGATTTGATGGACAATATTACTTTTCACTCAGTTTTAGGAGTCAGTAATGTGTGGCAATAGTACTGCAACCCCTTTATTACCCTTCACACACCTTTAGCTGTGGAAAACACACCTTGAGTTGCATCTTTTCACTCAGTGATTGGTGATAGGGGTTCTATTGTATTTGTACACTAGTACTACTGCACTGCATTACAGATACTGTCTGTTTCAGTTATATTATGAAACAAAGATTATGCTCCTGTTTATCCACTTTCTTGGTGCTGCAGCCAAAAGCAACCTTTAGATTCCCTCTTGGTGAAGTTTCATTAGAGGAAAGAGAAGAGGAAGAGAAAAGAGCGTTATCAATCAACGGGATCCTAAAAGGTCAAGTTTTGAATGGGGTTTGCACCGCTATGTACAAGAATGAGGAGTTAAATCTAAGATATTTATACAAGGTGACTTTCTCTTTACATTATTGCTACCGATGCATTTTACCTCCTTATATATTTCCTTATGTTACTGTAAAATTTCCTATTGGACTATTGTCTTGAGAAAATTTCTAATAATGCAAGAATATGAGATGAGAATAAGCCTCCTTTCTGTCATAAAAATGACACGTGCTCAGATTTTGGGGTTCACAGATTGGTGGATTTCAGCATGGAGATCTTATTGGTCATAATATGATCTGATCAGATGAAATTAGTCATTTGATTGCTAGATTTTCTTCTCTGGATGATTCACCTTAGCTTTTAGTGCCAAGGTATAATTAGGGGATGGTAAGGATCATCCAATTGTGTCAATTTTGGCCCAGGGGTCTCCATGTCCATTAGATGGGAACACCAAAGCCTGCTGGCACTTTAGCATTGGCTTCTTAGCGGACATATTGAATGATGTGCACAATGTATGAAAGGCGTGGAGGCTGGAGGATGGCTTCTCCCCATCCTTCCATCCCTAGTTGCACGCTCTATTGTTCTATAATATAGACTTGAGAATGAATTTATGTCAGGATGAGGAAATGTCATTCATCCCAAGCATTTCTCTGCCATCGAATGCGCTGTCATTTGCATTCAAGCGGCGGTTCGGTCCTTCAGACAAGTTGAGGTGAGAGTTCGCTTTTAGCGTGCCCCAAAGATCTTTCTTTTGTAGTTAGTAAGCCACCTGCATCATAGTTGTTATTTGCTGTAAAGTATTACACCTTTGACACTGGTATAGAACACGTGTCATGCTGCATGGCTGATAAGTGAAAACATGCTTTATAAAAACTTCAATTATAGTGCATATATGATGAATGCTTATCTCAGGATGTTCACTCGTCTGACGTTAACCTGGCTCGATAGTCGATAATACTTTGGCAATCTTCTGGGTGTTGATCCAATCTGATAATCCTAGTCATTCAATTGCATTCTTTTGGCCGTAAAACCGTAAAAGTAAGCAAATGGTCGAGAAAAAGGTCAACAAATAAAGTGCATGGGGGAATATCCATTCGAGCCTGTATTTGTCCTAGGAGACGAGGTTAAAAATATTGATACAATCATACGAGACATAAGCAATATGTATCTTTTTTCACGATGCCTGCATGGTCCACGCTGGGAGCCTGGGAATGAATAACCAACACATCTTACTAATAAGCTGTTGATATGTTAGAAAGAATTTACTTAAAAAATATAAAATTATTTTTCTAAAATATAAATAATTTTTACTTAATACTAACCATATAAATCTAATAAAACTTATGTGAGTAGTTATGGACGATCTACCATAAGTATTAGAATATTATATTAGTGATGGTATTGGGAATTGCATCTTTGAAAATTGTATAGTTGTAGAAACACATTTAGTATCCAATAGGGATGTCTGGCATGTTGCATGGCTGGAAACATACTTAATAAACACTTCAATTATAAAGCATATAAGATGAATGCTCATCTCATAATGTTCACTCCTCTAATGGGAGCCTAGCCGGACCATAGTTGTAGAGAAGCTATGTACAGGGTGTGATGCTTGCTTCCATCACGTCCCATTTAGGGGTCAAAGAGGGCTATGTATGTGAGACATGATGGGATATACGTATACCCAACTCTACACCTAGCATTTAAAACCTAAGCAAGAATCGATGGGTGGAGCCTAAGGTGCCTAGGTCTCCACATATATATCATGTAAAGAAAAATCTAAGGTATAGAGTGAAGCACCCATATCTCATTTCTTGCTTCTCGTTTTTAATGCTTTTTAAGCCTCACTTCCCGCTTCTTCCTTTCACTTCGCTTCTCTCTTTCGCTTCTTGCTTTGGTAACTATGGGCCAGATAGTCGATGATGGAGATATACTTGGAATTGATCAATTCTGATGATCCTGGTCATCCAATCTGTTGCATTCCTTTGGTCAGGAAAAGTATGCCAAACATTCAAGAAAAAGGTCAACAGGTAAGATGCTTGGGAATAATATTGATTCGGGTCCATATTTGGCCTTGGAGACATGTTTTAAATTATTAATATGATACACATGATACGCTACGATATGCGTCGATCTCCACAATAATGGCATGATACACGCTAAGAATACATATATATTTATTTTCATTTTTTATAGTTTAAACTTTAAACCAAGGCAATCAAATCGGAATTGAATCATAAACTCGTAAGAGGACCGATTAGTTTCAAATCGGCATTCATATTGTAATTCGTTGGGCTTATTTCTACATTTAAAAAAAAAATCTATAAAAAAATACATAATGAGTTAGAAATAATAGAATAATCAATTATCCAAAAGATTTCATTCATATCTTTTAATAAAACCAAGTAATGGGCATTTTATTCTACACATCCATAACAACTGCCAAATGAAGTCCATACATAGAACATAACTCTCCAACATCATCAGAAACTCAAAAAAGAAAAGAAAAAGTAAAGTGAACTCATACAATCGTATTGTCATAATGCAACAAAATATAAAGTAAAGATTAAAGAACTAATATGATCAAGCGGTCCATCTATATCCTCAATTGATGTTGGGAGGACTAATAAGATCATCATCTGAGTCTTCATCCATTCCACATCAAAAGCAACATCATCCTCTTCATCTTCATCTTCAAAATCCAATGTAGAAATATTTTTTTCTTCCATTTTTTCTTGAAACTTTTCTTTCCTTTTGTACCGTTTTAGATGAAGCATTCTCCTTAGACCTATATGGGGAAGTTTAAATATACTTTAGCATTATGGTATATAAGTATTCTTTATTTATAGATATTAATAATGGTACGGCACTATGTACCTCATCGTCTTTGAGGGCTTTATTGGTACATTCTTCTTTCTGAAACACTAATTAAGATGTAACCTAGATGTGTTATCAAGAAGAGCTGGATGCTCCTCCTCAGTGATCCCCTCACCATCGTTTTTCATATCCAATGAGCATATTGTGTCATAGGCATTGTCTCCTCTTTTCTCTTGTCTAAGCTTAATGCCTAATTGCTTTAGTTGCATGTTGTATTTCATAAATACAAGTGCATTTAGCGTCTTTTGTTCTATTTTGTTCCTTTTCTATGAGAGAATCTACACCCAATTCGTGAAGAGTAAGAGCATAAAAAAACATAATGTATGAAAATTTAAACATCTCAAAGAAACATAATATATAATGTATGTACTTACATGCTCAAAGAATCTCTGGTTATGTTTGCATCTACTAGTTCTCTGGTTATGTTTGCATCTGCTAGAACTACATGTAAGGCTCACTATGCAGTCTATGCATGTAGCCAACTTCTACAAATCTAGGGCACTATCCCCGTATCATTCGCCCAAGCCACGAAAGTGTTACATATTTTTTAGAAACCATTTAGATATTCAAGTAATCAGATAAACAATAACGCAACAAAAATGAACTAGTACTTAAATACCAGGTTGATCCAATTTTCTTGTTAACTTAGACATTTCTCTTTCATATAAGCCTTTGGCACCTTGAACAAGTACATCTGTTCGTCGATGATAATTCTCTTTGGAACATGGTTGAAATATTCTCGATATTTTTTTATATCGGTAATCAAAGATTATATTAATAAGAGAAAGTACAATAGCAACAACTAGACACAACTTATAAGCACATAAACTCTGGAATGGAATAGAAAACTTAGAATGAAAACATGAAAACCTATACTGATGGCTACGATCTGCCACTACTCAAAACAAGACCACCCCCAGATCCTCCCTGCTGCACCGAATAGATAACCACTCTAAAACAAGCGATTGGACACGTGAGCATATGCGAGATGGAGAGGAGGGAGAGTCTTTGAAGACTCGAGTGTTTATTTCTTTCCAAATTATCCACGATATTGTGCCGAGAAGAACCGACCAAATCACAACAAAGACCAGCAAGATAAGAAGTTAAGAAAGGAAGAAGGAAATACCTAATCCACTTATAATTGGAGACTTGAGAGAGGAATGAACCCATATCCACACAATAAGACAGGGCAAGAGCATATGATCCATCGATTCTTCCGTATGAAGGCATAGAAAACAACGGTTCGCCAACCTCCACATTCTACTTTTCAAATGATCATAAGTAAGAATCTTATTCAAAGTAGCATTCCAAAGGAAGAATGATACATTTGAGGGAATATCGAGATTCTACACAATCTTATGAGGAAATGGGGCTAAAGGTGATAAGACAAGAGAATGTATCAGTGATCTTATTGAAAATTGACCCTTGTTGCCTAAGGACCAAGTTCGATAGTCCGAACTCTTAGGCGGTTAGGCCAGGGAGCGAGGAGATGAGACGCTCTAATAGACGAGCCATATCGTCGATGTTCCAATCATTCAACACCCTACATAACCCTGGACACCATACCAATTCCTCATCCCTAGACTCATAATAATCTTCTACTGACGCATCCCTATCAATAGCTAATAAGAAGATAGTACCAAAATCTTCCATAAGCTTATCATTCCAAATGTCCTTCCCAAACCTAACGTCTGACAATCTGCTCACCTCACCTTGAATCTAATATGAGGCAAGAGTAGTTTTGCCACTGCCATTATGCCCTTCCAGTTCCAAACCCCCATCCCATGCAAGCCTTTGACCTCTCGTGGAACCCAATATGATGTCTCTCCATATTTAGCAACTATTACTGACCGCCATAAGCTTCTTCTTTCCTCTCTGATTCCCCACACCCATTTGCCTAACATAGCATTTTTCACATAAACTAAGGCTTTTAGGTTTAGACCCCCCTCACTCTTAGGATGACAAATTTGGTCTCACGCAACTAAGTGATATTTAAATCTATCCACCTTCTCATTTCACAGAAATTTTCTCCGCAACCTCTCGAGTTTGACCACCACGGAGTGTGGGATGGTTAGGGTAGACATGAAGTACGTGGGAAGGCTACTCAAAGTGCTTTTGATAAGAGTTAGTTTCCTCCCTTAAGATAAGAAAGTTGATTTCCACCTTGATAATCAGTTTGCAAATCGTTCCAACATTGGGTCCCATACTCCTTTGGCCTTGAAAACAGCCCCAAAGGGCATTCCTAGGTAAACTGAAGGAAGAGATCCCACCCTACAACCGAAGACAAAGGCGAGTATCTAAGTTCGGGAACCTCATCGACGTTAACTAACTCATATTTAGACAGATTGACCCCCAAACCTGACACTGTTTCGAAAAATCTAAATAAACATCTAAGGTGGACTGAATTTTGGTTCGATGCTCCACAGAAAATCAAGGTGTCATCTGCAAATTGGAGATGAGAGATTCCCTATTTCTCCTTACTTATCGAGAAATCATCAAAGATACGACCGACAACTTTAAACAACATTCTGCATAAGGCTTCCGCGACTAATAAAGAGGAACTGAGAAAGAGGATCCCCTTGTCTCCAACTTCTGGAGCTTGAGAAATAACCCTCCGGACCGGCATTGATGAGGATGAAAAAAGACGGATTAAATTCACACCTTCATCCATTGACACCATTTTAATCTGAATCCCATCCTTTGCAACACATATCCAAAAAACTCCCAATTAACATGATCATAGGCACCCTGACAAACGCTCCTTATTGGGGGAAATGATTGAGCTCAACACAACCTTGAGCCTAGACGTCAATACCTTGGAGAGAATCTTGTATACGCTCACTAGGCTGATTGGGCGAAAATCCTTGATTTTCATCGCTCCCCGTTTTTTGGGTATTAAAACTAAAAAAGTATTCTTGAGCGCATTGTCGAAATGACCCATATCATAGAATTTCTTCATTACTGCCAAGAGATCACTAGCCACAATCTCCCAACAAGATCTATAGAACTCTATGGAGAAATCATCAGGTAATTTCACGAATTGCTCTCAAAACCTCGTCCTCCTCAAAAGGGATCTCCATAGCCTCCCTATGCTCAGATGATAAATAGGCAAAAGGAAGGCCGTTCAACTTGGCCCTCCACGACTCCCTTTCCCTATATAGTTCCTTATAGTAAGACACAACGCTATCCTTAATTTCACCACGCCCCTCCGTTCCAATCCCATCTACCCTCAATCTGGAGATAAATTGGCTTTCCTGTGAAAATTAGCCACTATGAAAGAATTTTTGTGCTGCGATCCCCTTCTTCGAGCCATCGAGTACGAGCCTTTTGCTTCTAGTTGATCTCTTTGAACCTCAACACCTTCAAATATTCCACTTTCTTAGCTTCCTTAACTCGACTTTCCTTACTTGAAAGAGACCTCAATTCTCCCATCCCATCAAGCTTTTCAATTTCATGGAGGAGCCTAAATCCTAATTTTGTTGGCCTGGACATTGCCAAACACCTCCCTATTCCACTCTTTAAGTCTTACTTTGAAGGCTTTCAGCTAAAGGCCAAATCTAGTTCTGGCTCCCCCACTCTCTACCTTCTACACCTCACTACTATCTCCTTGAAACTTCCATCCTTGAGCCACATGTTTTTGAACATAAAAGGAGTGAGCCCTCCTTTAAAACGCACCGATTCTAGTGCAATTGGTACACGGTCCGATATTTTCGATATATCCTCGATATTTTCGATATATTCTCGATATCGCAAGACAAAAAATATCCCTTACATGTATTTTTTTTTTTACAACATATCTCTGATATTTTGTTATATCCACAATATGTCTAATATATCGCCCCGATATTTTCAATATTCTTTATAAGTTAGGTTTATTTTGCCCCTTAGTCTTTAAAATGGAGAAATATCGATCAAAGAGGAAGAATTTGAGAGATTTTGAAGAGCTTTTTTTTTTTTTTTTCTGGAGAAATTACCAATTTTGTACTCACATTTATCTATATTTATCATTCAGAGTCAAAGTGCACCCGGATTGCACTACCTTTGGCAAAAGTTTTTTAAAATGCAAGAATTTCTTCATATTAGAATGTAATTTTGCATAATTAGTTTGTCATTAGTCTTAAGCTAGTGACTTTAGATTTCTAAGTTCAAAAGTCGAATTTCTTACTTTAGAGATGAGAAATCGGGAGAAATTTAAAATTTAATTTTTTAAGCTTAAATTCATTTGGCTCTAGTAGTTCTTGTGGTTGATATCCATATGGATATGTTTCTGGGTATGAGCCGCATGGATGAGTATGGAGGCGTATAATCTTATATGGCAGTGTTGGTGACAGTTGTGCCTCAGTACCTACAGTATCCACTGAGGGATTGCTGCTACATCTTGAACTAGATGACTACGAGAACAAATCTTCTAGTTGGCTCCTAATACCAATTTTGGTATTAGGGGCCCACATAACCAATGGAATTGTTACATGGCACCTCAAGTAGCATTTCTAATGCCGCATTTAATGCTCTTGAAGGTTCAACTCAAAGAATGGGCAAAAAGATAATTCACTTTCTCCTCACGTACTTGTTTTCTTTTGGTCTTTTGCAGAAAAAATTATGCTTTGTCAGTTATTTGGAAGAGACCAAATCCTCTGCGGTTAAGATTCATCAATTTAACTTTGGATTTTAGAAAAATATAAAAATATTGACCTTAGGCTGATTATACTTAACCATAGTTAAAGGAGATTCTACAAGTCGTCATGTGTCCCTTTTAATACTCACTAACTATAGTTAAGATTTACTCATCCTTAGGGTTCATCTATAAAACCTTAATTTTTAGATTTTTTTTAAAATTTTAACCTTATGTCGATTATGCTTAGCCTCAGTTAAAGGGAGATAAATGGGACACGTGGTGACCTATAGGCTTGTTCTTTCCATCAAACCCATTAAAAAAGGTTAAAAGGGTTATTTTATAATAAAAAAAAATTAAGTATAAGGTTAATATTTTTAAAATTAAAAAACTATTTTTAGGGTTTTTTTAAAATTAAAAAATATATATTTTTAAAATTAATATTTTTTTCTAAAACCAAGGATGGGTGGGTGAACCCTAGGGGTGAGTGAATCTTAACCATAGTCAAAGGGTGTTAAAAGAGACACGTGGAGACCTCAAGGGGTGATAACCGGATTTGCCAAATCCAGTTATCACCATAGAGGATTTTGGTCTCTAAAAAAAAGTAGATTTTTTTTTCTGCAAAAGACCCAAAGAAAACAAGTACGTGAGGACAAAGTGAATTACCTTTCTGCCCATTCTTTGAGTTGAACCTTCATAGAGCATTAAATGCGGCATTGGAAATGCTACTTGAGGTGTAACAAATCCATTGGTTATGTGGGCCCCTAATACCCATTTTGGTACTAGGGGCCGACTAGGGTTTTAGGGGCCAACTAGAAGATTTGCTCTCGATGACTACCAACATTATGTATGTGAGGATAAATCATTGTATCATAATGTAATGAGCTGGTCACAGTATCGTACTTATGTGAACTGTGAAGAACTAGTACTATTGTCAGCCTAGTCAAGCCAAAGATCGAGCCTCTGCGTAACTCAATAGTCAATATGACTCTTATTGTAGTTCTTTGGGGGGAGTTGGATCATGTTATAATGATGTATTATGTATGAAACTTTGACTGTATATTTTTATTTTTATGAATGAAATATTTTACGTAAGTTATATAAATATTAATTTTATTCACTATGGCCCATTGATCTCTTATTTACATTGTTGTATTAAATTTTTTTTTTTTCTCAAATGCGTATTAACATCTATTTTAATATTTCTAGAAGTTTCATTGCAAAATTTCATGTTTTTCCTTGTTTTCCCCCAATTTTATCTCAATGCATGTCCCCGAAAAACGATATATCCCCCGATATATCTTTTTCCCACTGGTGCAACATGTCTTGTGATATTGACATGCATAACCTTGCTTTTGAATATGGAACCATCCTTTCAATTCAATCATATAACCCTTGTTTCATTGCTATGTCTACTTTGAATTTATGATCATATTGAAAAATGTAGGTTCAAAAAGTAGCGCGCTGCATGCAATGGTTTGTGCATCTAAAGGTCCCCAACGCCTTGTCAAAGATGTTCTAGATTGGCTTATATCCCTTCCCCTGCCCCCTTAATTCATGAAAAGAGGAGATCTTAAGCTCGAGGGTAAAAGTGGAGATGACCTTTATCATCTGCAAAAGAAGTGGTTCTTCACCACATTAAAAGTATAGCATTATCAGTATCCTCATTTTTCCACATTTGGTTTTAGGGTGGTTTGTTGAGAAACCCCACCCTCACCTACATGCATATAATCATCTAAAGCCCCATCTCTTTCTCGTTACACGTCCTCCTTGTTCAAGATCATCAACTTTTTTGTCAGACCTTCCTGCTCTAGTATTAAAAATCCGTTCTTTTCTAGATTGTCTAACCCCTTCACCCTTTACCAATTGATCCCTAAAAACTTGAAGTGCGCCGTTTTACGTACAAGCTCGCGTATTCTTCCAGATCCTGGCAAGGTGGTTTTCATTAGGAAAACATCACCTTAGTATTCATTCCCACAATAGCTACATTAAGTAACATTTGTTTTTGCTCACATTTAATGTCTTGATTTTCAGTTATTTACAACACAATATATAAGCTCAAGCCAACAAACTTTTTTTGATGGATAATCTCCAACCAACAATTAGAACATGAAAGGAAAAATTAGGGACCTTTTGACTTACTAGGTTGATACTATGAAGTATGAACAATGCCCATCTTCCCCCAAAAATGTTTTCTTGCACCTAGTTGATCCCTCTTCAGTGTAGTATTCATATTCAAAAGACAGAATTGAATTCCGTTGAGTACCAAAGGAGAAAAGATGAAATTTTCGATGCAGGGTTTTGGTTTGAAGAAAACCCCAGCCTACAAAGCTTTTCAAATAAGAGTCAAAGGGGACGAAAATAAAGTTAGGATAATTTAGAATACCCTAATACAAGTTTTAGAAACAGAAGAGACAATAAAGAAAATAAAAATGACCTAAAGTGGGTTTTTTAAAGTCACAGGTTCGTAAAAACTGTTAAAAAGCATGTATTTATGTTTCTTAGCATAAGGGGCATATCTTTCTGTTGATGTTAGTTTTCTTAGCAATATCTGAATGAGTGAGTTTACTCCCTTGTAAACTCTCATTGTCGTTTTTGCTTACATTATTGTAGTCAATGAAACCTACTTATTATAATATGTTTGCTTAACGATAAAAATGGTTAAAAAAATACATGAATTGTATGTTTTGTGCGATTAACACAATTTGAATCGTGTTTCGACATGTTTTGTCCTGTTTGGAATTCAGTGGTGCGATTGGAGTCATTTCCCTTGAGATTTGATTTGAATCGTACGTTCTAATTGTTAATTGATACGATTTGATTGCCTTGGTTTAAACACAACAAAATGTATTATTTTTTGTTTACAATTGGAATTTGAAATTTGAAAAATAAAATTAAGCATCTTAAACTTTATGTTTTTAATCCTGAGTTATGCTTGTAGTTGTTTGAAACTTTTGTTTTAAATATTTTAAATGCATATAGCTGTCTCGTACTTATGTTTTTATGATATATTGTTGTTCTTATATCTCATATGAATGGTTGTAATGGTAGACGGACTTTATCTAGTTTGTTTTTTGTCATCTGTCCATTTAAACAACTTTTTCTGTAAGTTATCCACGCTTATCGATGCATAATTTAATGTTTTGACAATATATCGACAATACATATCTTAAATCTCACTTACTGATACACTCACAGGTACTGATATTTTGAACCTTGCTAGGAGACCTAAACTAGATCATCAAATGGTGGATACTGACCTCTCAGTTTGTGAACTATGTGTACGAGACAGATAAGTGAGGATGAATGTGCGGTGTGAAAACATCCTAATACCCGACTTAGGAATTCTTCTGTATACTTGCACTAGCAAACAGCCTGTGCGATGCACGGGAAATTAAAAAAAATTAAAAGATGAAAGCACCTCCTACCTGCCTACTCTGATAATGAAAAAAAAAACTTACTCATAGGCAAAAATAAATACCAAGTCTAGGTCATCAAGGTTGTCCCTCTTCGAATACGAAGAAAGTAAGAGCTTCAAAACGGGTCTCCTAGTAAACTCAACAATTAAGTGACATGCAGCTAAAATGAGATAATCAATCAATGCATGAACTATATAGAACAACTAAAGATGGGAAGTTAAATTTCTTGTTTAAGGATGTCCTATGTTACATGAGATACATCTTGAAAATAAAAAGTAATAGGCAGCAAATTATCATTGATAAATTCTAAATAGAAGCAACAATTGGAAAGAGTTGTGTGGTTTGGGTGGTGCCGTTTAGGATGGGGTACTTTGTTAAACCTTGGGAGTTGCAAATAGATGTTCCTTTCTATTAGAGTGTGAGAGAAGGTGGGAGAGGGACGACTTTCCTTACCATGCCCTGTTAAATCGTGCCCTTTTTGTAAGCTGGTGGGCTTCTCCAACCGGCGTGCTTTTATGAGTTGGAGAGTGAAATAATATTAATGAAACAGGATTAACTCTCCATGAGGCTATATATATATATTTTTTTTTGGGTGAAATAATATAACTCTACATTATTTTTTCAGTCAAACTCATAATATATAAAGAAAAGAAATGGAGCTAAGTGGGATCTTGTCTAGTGTGCTAGGTGGGTGAACAAAACACCATATCTATTTATCCAACACCCGACAACGGAGTGCTCAACTACTACCAAAACGCAGACCAAACACACCAATTTAATCTGAAGTCAAAACATTGTCCTTAGAAACCTCATCTGTTATCTCGTGTTGAAAAGTGTAATTTCAATGGTTAATTACATTTAAAAAAATAAATTGAAGAACAAAAAATTCGACTATACTCAAAAAGCAAAATGTTCTCCCCTGAATTGAGTTCCCAGCTATAATAATTAATTTGATTACCCCAATAACGAGAATAAGATTATTTGGAAAAAACCTTTTGTATACAACCATCACCTTTTGAGTTTGGATCCCTTTCCAATAACACTTATTCTTCATGAAGACACCAATTCTTATAAATGATCTAATCATCCCATGTTGCAAAACCCCGTGAATATATATAGATGAAGCCATTAAAGAATACCTAAACATTTTTTGAGGGAGAGGGAGGGGATGGGCAATGCCATTTATTTTTAAAACAGAAAATACTTTTTAGAGAAAAAGGAACTGAGGAATTTTTTTTTTAAGATACGACCTATACAACCTTTATCTCTCACTTACATTTTTCAAGATAATCTCCCTAAAGTAGTTTACAAAATACACCCAAGTGAAAGCCAGAAATGAGAGGGAATCAAAGAGGAACATATACCTTATTATGCTGCCAGCTAGGCAAGTTAAAGGTGAGTCCCACCACCTTAAGAACAGAATAGAAAAGTTCCAAAAAAAGTCAATGGATCAGACGGTGGAAATTCATTCTTTCATGATATATTTTTTCACTAATATCTCCTGATGTATCCAGATGTTCATATATAAGAGAAAAGAAGAAGAGGTTGCCTTACGAATCTACCGTCCTGGTTTGATGAATCGACCACTGATAAAAAAAGGATAGTGTGAACAAAAGAATATACAGGGCATCTCTCGGCAGTTTCACACAGTTCCCGTCCTTGCTATATTTGTAGGCAAAAGTTCCAGGGCAATTGCCGGAAAACTCAATTTTTCACTGAGTCAAACTCAAAGCCCTTAATATACGTTTCATGCTGGGCAAAGCATCTGTAATAGTTCCAGTGGGCAATATAGAATATTGTAAGGAGAGAGTAAGAAAATATGTGTCTGCAACAATTCTAGATTTTCTGAAAAAAGAGAAAATATAAAGAAGAAATGAATGTGGAAGGATTACCATCCGAAGGTAGTGATTATTGTCAAGGCACGATTTGCAGATGATGGGAGAATCGGAGTGCTCCCATCTGTCGACTCTTATTATCGCAACAACCCATGCAAGATTTTTTTGAGCCCTAGGCTCGATAATGCTTCTGTGTTTCTGAATTGCTCAATTCGTTCCCCGGCTGCGGCTCGTGCACTTCATTCCGGTATATGATTAATATACTACATTTGTGGAACAAAATGAGAAGATAGAGAGAGGGAAACATTTAGGTGATTTTGAGAGGGGAATGTAAAGAGAGAGATAGAATAAAGGAGGGAGACACGGGTTTACGTTTGAGGAGACGGTGGTTTACACTTAAATGAAAGAGAGAGAAATAGAGGAAATGAATGAGATAAAATTTTGAAATGTAAGAAAATGTGTGCTGGTCCAATTTTAGTTTGATGAATGTAGTATTAGTATAGATAGTTAGGAGAGGAAAGTTTATTAGTGGGCCATAATGTGGCTCATTAATTAACAATTAAGAAAATAATTATTTGTTAATTAAGAAATGAAATAATGGTTAGTTTGTCATGTCAGCAGACACGTGGCACCAACCTGAAGAGAAAATCGAGAGATTTGAATGATGACACATTGACACGTGGCACCAACCAGCATATAGTATTAGTATAGACCCAAAATCAATCAAGAAAGGATATTCCTTAATAAGTAGGAAAAGTTAAAATGAAAGAGAGGATCACATTTCTTGTTAGGATTTTTTTTATCGGCAAGTATTTGCAGGTTGAGAAAACCTCACCTCATCCTTGTTTAAGTATTAGAAAGTTAATCGAATTCCCCCCCTCCAATATAAGATTTTCATCAAATACTTTATTCTTCATTCAGTTCTGCTTGCTCATTTATTTCCAATCTGGTCTTGCAATGGTAATGACATATCTGATTTATTTTAGTAATTTTATGGGCAGCTACTGGTACAACTTTGATTCCAGTTACTGGAGTACGGTGTACAAGCACACAGTTGGTAAGGACATCAAGTTGAAAGCTGGTTATGATTCGGAGGTGCGACTTGGCTGGGCGTCTCTTTGGGTAAATGCTCCTATTGCTGCACCGTCACTACCACATGCTAACAAAAAGTTCACTAGCAATATCATCATCATCCATCATTATATGTAGCTTATTCCTACTATTTGAGTTGGCTACATGAATCCTCTTCCACTGATTCTATTTAGGGCCTTATCTTCTGTTATAGCTTGTACCTTGAAATCTTTTCCCCTACAATCCTTATTTGATCGACCTCCTCCCTTGTTCTTTTAGAGTCTTTGACCTGCACCAGAAAATAAAAAATAAAAAACATGTTCGGTTCAGTTTCTCAGAGCCTCTGGAAAAATGCTATATTATTTTTTTCAAAATCATTCAGCAAAACTAATTTGAGATGTTTGCCACCCATGATGGGCAAAGGACATGTTAAAAGATTTTCTAACATTTGAATGGTCTGTATTGGTGATCATGTGCTACTACATCCACATCAAGAATGAGAGTGCTATTTTTTCATGAATCATGTACTTTTCTCATATATGGGATATGTTACCCTGAATATTAGGACACTCCCATTCTTGACGTGGATGTCATACACTGGGCGCTTATGCTTGTAGATCTAGATTCTAGACAGCCAAATCTTAGGCCACCCTTTAAATGGTTACAGCCCAAGATCACTGTTTGGATGATCAGCTCTCTAAACATGGACTTTCCAATTGATGTTTTATACGAAAAAATTGAAGGCTCTGGATCTTATTGTTAGAATTGTTTGACTTGCATGTTTTTTCAGCGATGGCCTGTCTTAGTTGTGATATCACATTTGGAAGTTGCTATGTGCACACACTAATTCTTCATGATTTTAGTACCATATTCCTCCCCTTCCCCTCTCGCACACGCACACGTGTATTTATTTATTTATACTATATATAGTAGGAGGGGGTCTCAAAAACTGATATTGTTGGTGTATGTATTGTATCAATTTGAGAGGCTAGCACTAGCAGTCTTGAAATATAAGGGTAAGCTAGGCGTTTCCTTTCTCCACCTTCATCTCTTTGAAACAATTTGGAAACAAATGACTCCCTTTGATAAAAATTCTCCCTCCCTCCTTCTTTCTGTCTCTCTTTCTGTCGCTTTCCCTCTTTGAGAAACAAAAAGAAATCTACTCTCAAAGCCATATATTAAGCATTTTCCGGTTCCCTCGTTGAGAAATAAAATTAAATCTACTCTCAAAGCCATATATTAAGAGCATTTTCCTTTATTTTGTAATGCAAAAATTTATTTAAAATATTCCTTCTCTAAATCAATACTTTAGTTGAAATTTCAATACCAATTGTATGGGATATGAGGGAGGGAGGAGGGTGTTTCAATAACTAATGTCGTTGGTTTAAGGATACGTAGCAATACGAGAGGCTACCAGTCGTGACATATAGGGTAAATTAGCATTTCTTTTCTCCATTTGCCTCTGCTTGAAGAATATGTAAATAAGTGACTACGATGAAACCTCTCTCTCTCTCTCTCTCTCTCTCTATGTATATCTATATATATATATCTCCCAAGCTTCCTCCCTCTTTTTGATAAATGAAACTAAATCTTTATCTCAAATATATTAAATATTTTCCTCAAATATATTCCTTTTCTAAATCAGCAGTTTATGTTTAGTTGTTGATATTTCAATTTCAATTACATTGGATATGAAAGATACTGGTCTCATTGCACAGTGGACAAGTTCTCTATTTGGTTTTGGAGTTTATCTATTCTGACAATCTTTTCTGGGAGATTCTGTATGTATATGCACACACATGCATGTTAGATATGAGAGCAATCAGCTGTTATTGGGAGCATAATTTTCATATTTTGCACCAGAGTTAACATGAGCTTCCTTAATGCATGCAACTCTCAGTTATATAAGCTGCGACTTAGAAATGTTCTTGAAAGTTGAAAATAGACTTACTCTTCTGGATCCAGAGTCCAAGATGAGTAAACTTGTCCGAGTACTAGACAGTTTTTTTTTATTAAAAAAAAAGTTCAGCAAGCTTATACTGTTGCCATGTTCTCAATATTTTAGAGTACTCTGTTAAGTTTTTCAAGTGTGCTTTTGAGTTTCTAAAGTGCTTTGATCAGGTTTTCTCAACTTTTAGGAGAAGGTACAGAAGAAGAGAAAAAACAAAAAAGTGAACTATTATTGATAGCTCAACCCTTGCCTTGGTTGAACTGCGACTCTAGTTCATTGTGACTATCCTTTGGTTCTTTGAGATATACTGTTGTGGAACAGTGAGTGGAGAGAGAGAGTACTGATGGCTTGACTTCTTAATGTTGTGGTTTTAGGTGGGAGATGAAAATGGCCAAGCAAAGACAGCCCCAATGAAGATGAAAGTCCAATTGATGCTCCAAGTGCCTCAGGATGACATTAACGGATCAGTCTTCATGTTTCGTGTAAAGAAGAGGTGGGATTTTTGACACTTCTGTTCATGGCGAATCAGTGTTTCCTTTCTCATACATTAAACGTGGGTTCTGAATACTGGTATAGTGGTGGGCCTCTCGACTTCTTGTACCTATGTTTGTTGCTATAAAACAGTATTTCTGTTAAATATGTTTGTTCTTCTGTCAATAGATTTTGTTTCATTCTTCTGTTGAACATCATACTTTCTTTAAACCTTTCATTCCTATTGGCCATTACTAAAGTACTTACAGGTAAGAGAAAATTATGAAAAGTGAAATAAATGCATTTAGCTCTTGACAAACATTTGTAGAAGAAACAAAAGTGGGGAATTCAGATAAAAAGATTAAACCAAACATGTTTAGAAGTATTTTATAGTGCTTAACAAGCCTCTCTCACATGATCAACCAGAGTTGCAATGGATGTGGGTCAAGTGGCACTTTTATCTTTTGGTGGCTCTTTCCGAAGAACTTGTGATGAGTTAGTGTCTAGGATTGTCAGAAACTGATACGTACCTTTTTAATAAAATAAAATAAAATGGAAGAATGGGATCTCATTAAAGGGTGATCTGACCTTTTTGTCTCATTTGAGAGAGCACCTTAAAGTTCTCAACAGGGAAAAAAAAAACTATAAGTATTTTCATTCATATCTAGAAACGAGTTATTACAGGCTTTTTGTAGAGATAATAACCAGTTACAAACTACCTATTAATATTTCTCAACAACTACTCACTCACTACGTAACTATACTTTGGTTCACGACTTCTTCATTCTGGCTGGTTTAAGTTTCTTCATTTTGGGTGATTTAAGTTGAAATCTTGGAGACTGAAATGAACAAATGGTTAGCATATATGTATCTTTCAGCAAACGAATAATAATAGAATGATTCTTCCTTATTTTATCATTAAAACTTCTATTCTAAATTGTTTGTTGTCTTCAAAAAACATCCTTAGCCAGTGACGAATACTGATAGTTGACATGCTTGTGAACTAGTATTTGTTATTATGCTTACCGAAAAACAGGTCTGCAATGAAATATGCTACTCCAATGGTTTGGTCAATGTGATTTTGTGGATACGGCCCATGCCATCAAGCTGTGGTTGATTGATTAAGACGCATTGCAATCCTATATTTTTTAATTGGTAACTTGCGTTTAGTTTATGAATGTGTGAAAATTATAAGGATGAACGTTTCCGCGAGAAAATAGAAAATTAAAGGTGGTTATATACACTGAACTGACAAAGTCTACACTCTTAATTCATTTCAAACCGTTTAAAAGAAACTTGCTCAAAAGAAAGTCCCCAATATACAATAGGGAAATAGATAGCGGACCGCTCATTTGGGTACCTAGCTGAATGCGTGATCTCCATGCTGCCATGGGTCCTTTTTAATACCTACTAATTGTGGTTGTAGGAGTGGTATGACGATGGGCTACAAAAAATTCATTAAACAGATTGGGCTCAAGTTACTCGATGTTTGGTTGTCAAGAAAATATGTGAAAAGAGATTTTTTTTTGGGGAAAAAACGTAACAAAGAGGTGTTTATAAAAACTCAATTTTATTTTGTTTTCTATGCTCTTACTTATTTTATTGACAACCAAACATGGGGTTAATTTATTGATGTGGGAATTTAGGGTCAAAAAATAAATAATGCATTGTTGATTGTTGTTAGGGTTGTCGTTCATTAAAATGCTAACTAATCATTTTCTAAACTGGAAGTTCGTGAGTTGTTCTGATTGGCTTCTCACTTGTATTATCTTCCTTATATGTTTTCTCTTTTTCCTATTTCAATATAGAGGCGTGCTTTCCCTACTCTCGGTCAAACTCTATTCTCAGCCTCCACCAACCACCTATCCATTTTCAAATCAGTTATGGTGGTCAAAGCACTCTCTCTCATCAAGAATGGACAAGTGGTTGGTGGAGACTGAGAGTAGAGTTTGACTGAGATTAGGGCTAGCATTTCTCTTCAATATATTATTTGTCCAGGGCAAAGTTACATCTAGGGCTGTATTCAGGCCGGGCTTGGCTTGAAAGGGTTTGCTCTAGGCCCAAAGCCCGGCTCGGCCTGAAATCAAGCTTGAAAGCTCAACCCGAATTCAAAAGCCTGGCTCGAAGCTCAGCTCAGCCCGAATTGATTCAAGCTTGAGCAGGGCTTGGCTTGGCTTGAGCTCGGCTTGAATACTTTTTTTAAAAAATATATATATTTTATATAATTTATATATATCATAATGATATATATAAATAATATTTCTATTTAATTTTTAAATAATTTTCGAGCTGAGCTTGGGCCGAACCGAGCCTCAATCGAGCCGGGCCGAATCAAACATGGCTTAGCCTGAGCTCGGCTTGATTGAATTTTCAAGCTTTTTTTTAGGCTTGACTTGGTCCTATCAAGTCTAAAATTCGATCCGATCTTGAGCCGAACCGGGCCGATCGGGCTTTGTGCAGCCCTAGTTACAGCAAGCTAGTATCAAAAGAAACTTTACTTTTCAAAAGGAAGGAAAAAAAGAAACCTTACTACATAACAGAAGACTTTAGAAAGTAAGTATAGAAAAAATTGTGTACAGTGATATCATTCATGAAAAAGACTTGAAGCCATAAAACGGTATACACACCAAACGTTTGGTCCGGATTATTGCATTCATAATTGATTATACAATTCTTTTTGATTAACACTCTATTGATAAATGATTATTGGGTCCTTAAAAAAAGTATTTTGATTATTTTGAAAAACAAAAGATTATTTGGACAAACATCTCACTTTCTCAAGCCTAAAAGGTCTTGTAGGCCTCACGAGAGGCGCAAAATTTATGCCCCACATAATCTTAAAAGTGTACAAGTATGCTCCCCCATAACCACCTCCAAGTGAGATTATGGGAAAACCGGTTAATTATTTACATAACTAGTTATTTCATAATCATTTATGAACCATTCTGTCATAATCACGGCAAAAGTCATCCCTGGTTCGGAGACGGAAGAAATTGCTTATTCTCCAACTACTGAAACTACGACCCTATGCTTGCTGGGACGGTTGGAGTTTTTTACCCACCTTAATCCCACATCGGCTAGATATAGTTAGCCAGTCGACTACTTAAAGCTCCTCCTTCTCACCAAGATTTAGGCCCTTTTCATGAGATGCGTTGAACCCGTCTTCTATGGGGTTGGGTGGAAGGTACAGCTGGGATTGCTAAAGCAAAAAGAGACACAAGGAATCTTCCAAAATTGGCATTCACTTTCAAAAACTGTCTTATATTAGCATTCTCTGACTAGTTCTAATCCCAAGAAAACAACAGGTTTTTTGAATGTTAGTCCCTAACCAAATAAAAAATGGTATTAGTAACTCCATAGTCGGTGGTAGAAGTGGGGACCTGAGAAAATTCAAAACCTTTTCTCACTTTTAACTGGAATCCAGCATAAGTAAGGAGGAAAAATAGAGCTATTTTTCAATAAAACATGATACCTTTGATTCAGGATAATGACAAAAAAAACCTAGCCTCTTCCTCCCAAAGAAAACCTCCCATTCTTCTTCTTTGGGTAGAAGGCATCATTTATCTAACTATTGTAGTTTGGGGTGGAGCCAGGATTTTCTTGTAAGGGATAAGTGACGGTGGATTGAATATTTTATTAATTGCTGATGGATTTGTAGAAAATGATTAGGAGGGTATAAAATATTTTGGGGCCATAGCTCTTGAAAATGTTTTTGATGACAAAGTTCGTAGGCCATTTCGTTTGTACGTTTTGTATATATACTATGAATATTGCTTCTCATTATTTATGGTGGAAGATTGAAAATTGTCCTCTTATCCCATGACTATGTTCTGTTAAATCACATAACATAAAATATATATATTATTCTCAAAAGTTCAACTGCCCCTTGCCCAATGGTTTTGCCTTGTTAAATAATATAGTCTTCCAATGGTTAAGGGGGGAAGTTGCCCCTTGCCATGTGGCTATGCCTAGTTAAATAATATAATTTTTTTTTTCAAAAGTTTTAGGGGTAGCTACCTGCTTGCTCCCCATGCCCCCATGGCTATATATCCTATTAAAATTTAGGGAAAAATACATTTACACCCCTAAGGTTTGACGAAATACACATAGACCCCTTTAACTTTCAGAAAATACAATAGGTACCCTTATGTTTCAAATTGATTACACTTAAAGCCCTTCCATCAATTGACCGTCAATCAACATGCGAAAAAGACAAAAAAAAAAAGCCAGAAAGGAATTATTCCTCAACAATATTTGATTTACAAAGGAAAAGAGAGAGGGAGAGACTTACCAGACAGTTGCTGGAGAAGAGTTATTACCGCCAGAGCCAAGATCGAGTCGGTTTTTGCAAACGATTCTAGGGTTCACTTTCATTGATTTGGGAAAAATAGTAAGTCTCGTGTATAAGGAATAAGGAGATTCTAGGGTTTCACTTTCTATGAGGGGTATTTTTGATATATTTTGATCTTTTTCGCATGTGTCAGACTAATGATCAACTGATAGAAGGGATGTAATTGTCATTAGTTTGAAACACAAGAGTATCTACTGTATTTTTTGAAACTGATTGGGTCTATATGTATTTTCGTCAAACCTTAAGGGGTGTAAATGTATTTTCCCCTAAAATCGATATATTTCTTTCCAAAAGTTTAAGAAGGCATATGCACTGTGCCATATGGATACGTACTATTAAAGTATGATTTTTCTTTTCAAAAGGTTAAGGGGCCTTGTTCCTTAATAATAATAGTTAGGGTTAGTAGATTAGCAAATGATGAATGAATCTCATACTTACCATGCCACCGAGAGAAAGCTTCACACACATGAGAGGGGCCACACCTAGGCATCTGAGCTAGAAGGCAGGTATTCCTCCATTTCATAAGTTCTAACTCAAGCAGGAAGTGCAATCTTGTATATTGGTTGTTATTATTTACTGAAAGTAGCAATATTTGTGTGATTAAGGTGTGTAAGTCTTGGCAAAGAGACCCGGATCTACTGCATCCATGGTAAGGGGTCCAGGTGAGTTTGATAAATTTTAAAAAATAGGGGGATCTATTTGTGAATATATAGGTTTTTATTTACGAAAAAAAATAGAAGAAGAATATATAGGCTTTTAAGGGCTTCATTGCAAAATTTCATGTCTAAGTAAGTTATGCGTCAGACTCTCTCTGTCTCGTATGAACACACGCCATATGCGTGTTTGACGAGAGAGCAAAAAGAGCTGACTTTCATACCACCAGACGCGCCTTCAAAATCTCTCAAAATCTTCCCATAGAATATTCACATTTAATTATAAAAGAATATCTGTAATTATTATTATTAATTAATAAGCATATATTGAAGTTATCATACGCATCAACTACCCTGAATGCTAACGTGCACCAACATTTTATATCATTTTTTATTAACCAGAATCTGGCAAAATAAATTGTTAGAGTTATGGAATAAACATTACAACTAAATCTCCTGTGTTGCTTCCTCCTAAGTTGATACCTGTAGGGATTAGTTGTACCTCTAAAGTTTTCCTTTCCTAATATTAATAATAATAATAATTATTATTAATATTTGTGTAAAATTGCTTGGGACAATATACATGCTAGCACATATTTATATAGTCCCCGCACAGTGTGTGTGGCATGGTGGTTCAAAGGCAATGAGATGTTCCCATTGATCCTGATCTCGAACCTGCTGCCCTGATATTGTGCGCATTTTACCTTCCAAAAAAAGATCTTCAGTCCCAATCCAAATGGGTGGGGGACACCCAAGTCATTTAAAAAAAAAAAAAAAAAATCATTTTTAAAGGATAAAAGTTCATATGAAACCAAAGTTTAAAACCTTGCTGGTTCCCAAGTTGATATCTGTGGGAATTAGTATGAGTCCTATTCGTTTTGGTAAACTTACTCGGGATAGTATATATGAACATATGTACCAAACTACTTTTGTACTTAATAGAATGCTATTCACTTCACGGGTTAATGGACGTTCACATCATGTGCCGTTTTTTTTTGACTTGTAAAAGAATATGATTTATATATCCTAACACGCACCAAGCCCAATATATAAGTCATGGGTCTATGCAAATTTAATTCTCATCATATACGCAGCTAATTTATGATAAGGTGCACCTTAGTTTGAACCAGGGTACCCAAGCCCATGGTTGAAGAAATGTAATTTATGCTAACATGCATTGCAAATTCTCATCGTAGTAATTTATGCTAAGGTGCACCAATGTTTGAACGATTCATGGGAAGTTGGGAACCCATGCCCTTGAGTAAGAAAATGCAATTTATGCTAACATGCGCGGATATTTTCTCCACTTGCTTAGAGCAAGAGATGGACAATTTGGGCATCTAGAACAATTGTGATCAGAGCATTTTAATTCAAGATGATGATGAGAATTGCAGTTCAAAGCCATCTCGGATACACGTCTGCTTGTGCTAGTGCCAGTGTGTACTGTAGCCCCATATGGGTGGTTTAGAATTCATTTTCGTGACAGTGTGATGGTTGATATGTAAACTGTTTCGTAATTCTTTCAATGCTAGGATCTCTAACGCACTAACCAATAAGACAGTTAAATGGGATTGTGGCATAACCATATTTGCGACACCAAAAACCAAAATTTTTTTTGGGGTTGCTGCCTAATCGTATTTGGGGTAAAAAAACAATGAAAAATCCCGCCGAATCGTATGTGGGGTACCAAAAAAATGAAAAAACAACGTCCAGGATCATTTGGAGTTTTCCTTGATTACTTATGTGACTTTTCATTTGTGAGTTAATCGGAGACAATAAACTACAGGCGCAAGTTAGCCTAAGTCCTTAAAAGGGGTGAAAAGGAAATCAAACTGTACCAGGGGAGTAGTGGCCTACACGACCAACTTAACTATATTTGTACGTAAAACATTAATATGTAGAAATTTCGTTCACATTAAATTCCAACAAATTCCAGTGGCGTACCCGAGAAGCTCGTTTCTCCATCAATCCATGCTTTCACTTCTCTCTCCTCCAAAACCATCAAAAACAAAACATGAAGAGATCCCATTATTTGATCATATTTCTATCTCATTAAGTCAACTTTATCATCTTTTTTTTATATATTAATTGTCTCATAATTAAGAGGAGAGATTAGAAGATGAACTATATATTTGTAGAAGAAAATAAGAAGAAAGTAGAGAGAGCAAGACAGAGACTCCTTCTTCTTGTGAGGAGGTTCTCTCCTATTGTTGATTATTCCTCAATTTACAAAAACTGGGGATTTCTCAGTAGGAAGTGGGATTTTTGTCGAGTTTAAGCTGATCTCTTGATATCTTTCTAGGAGGTGCTTTTCTATTAGGTAATCCCATCTCTCTCTCTCTCTCTCTGCCTGTTTTCTTGTTTTCCTATCAATACTTAATTTGTGTGCTTAAGATCTAATTTCCAATTTTATATTTTCTTTTTGAACTACGTTAAAACCATATCTTAAAGATGGATTGTGTCAAAGGAGTTTTGAATGTGGATGCATCTCTAATTTAAATCATATTTGATCATCAAACTGTATTTTTCGTAAGAAGTCTCCTTGTATATATATCAGTATGGTCTTCTTTTATTATATAGTTTTGATCATTCACCCAGATAGAACTCGGGAGCGAAAGCCAGATTTTGTTCATTGAAGCATCTATCAAACACCTTCAATTTTTTCTATTTCTCTTTGGTTTCTATATAGTTTAAAATGTCTTCTGTTAATACAATTAATCGTTACAAATGAACTCCATTGATATCTGAATTGGGTCTTCAGCAATAGATAGATAAATTCACCAGGGACAAATTCCTCGGCGAAAGGCAGATAATTTTCATTGAGACATCCATCAAACACCTTCATTTAATCTATATTTTCTTCATCTCCCTCTTTTTAAAACATCTTTCCATTATCGAATTGTCTTATTTGAGTTGATTTCATTGATTTCTGAATTGGGTAATTTCCAATAGATTACCTCGTGACCAGAATTATCAAAACGGGCATTGGTTAATGTTTCTATGGATTTTGCAAAACCGATCATCCTTTGAAAACAGCTCTAGTCAATGAATTATTGAGAAAAAACAAGGATGTATGCTGCAAATCATTGGGGAGGTTCGTTCGAGATCAATGGGGGCTCAACGGCAGAGGACGAGCGGAGTAGGGACATGGACTTGGACCGGGCGGCTTTGTCGCACCAATTGGACGAGACACAACAGAGCTGGCTGCTAGAACCCCAAGACAAGAACAACAAGAAAGGCAAGTATGTGGACTTGGGTTGCATTATTTGCAGCCGTAAGGCCTTGAAGTGGACCCTTTGGGCCATATTGATAGCTCTCTTGGTGATTGCACTTCCTATAATTATTGTCAAGACCTTGCCCAAGCACAAGGATCACCCTCCTCCACCGGACAACTACACAAAAGCCCTCCACAAGGCCCTCCTCTTCTTCAATGCCCAAAAGTGTAAGATTTCTCTCTTTCATAATGCATTTTCTGTCATTTCCATGGATGATCTTCACTGTGAGTGGTATAACTATTAGGGGATTGAACATTTTTTAAAGACGGGATAAATTCGATTTTATTCTCAATTATCTGACTCAAATTCAAAGATTGACTATGCCACATATGAATTTTGGCAAGTCTTGGATTATTCCCATGTTTTATATCCAATCCTTGAATAATTGAGTTAATTGGAGTACTGACTTGACCTCGAATTTAGACTTACGATGTGCAATAATAGAATACTTGATAATTATTATCAGTAATGACTTAACTATTCTAGTTTTGTCTAATGATTCTATACTGTGCAGCTGGGAAGTTGCCAAAGAACAATGGGGTTCCATGGCGAGGGAATTCTGGCCTAAATGATGGATCGGATCTGTCAGATGTGAAGGGGGGTCTCGTCGGAGGGTATTACGATGCCGGAGACAACACAAAGTTCCATTTTCCGATGGCCTTTTCCATGACCATGTTAAGTTGGAGTGTGATAGAATATAGCCACAAATACCAAGCCACAGGAGAGTACAATCACGTAAGAGAGCTCATCAAATGGGGCACAGACTACTTACTCTTGACCTTCAATTCCAGTGCCACAACCATCAATAAAATCTACAGCCAGGTAACAAACATTTATTAAACTACATTTCATTTAGTAGGGTTATATAAAAGTCTTATGATTCATGATATGAATCCGATCTTCGGAGCACAATTGGTTCAAAGATGATCTCAAAGTTACACGTATAGCTCATAACTACATTAAATGATTAAAATACCATTGATCTTTTGTTGGAATTTAGTGGTTGTAATAATCATTTTCTCTGATTATATAGAAGGGATCCGAAACCCTTCACTAGATGAAATGAAACCGCAGTCACAAAATTATTGGTTACAAGTGATTCTCTCTATAAAAGAGAGTCATCCGTATAAGATAAAGGCTAAGGTGTGTGAAAAAACATACACCATGAAGAATCCAAGCTATGTATCACCTGAATCTAGTTCCAAGGGTCAACTTTACGCCATTGGTTTACATCCACGACTCGTCTTTTTTCGATGATTGAATCGACGATCCTAATTTTTCTTGCATCTTTTATGGTGGCTAGGTCGGCGGGTCCCAAAACGGGTCGACCACCCCAGATGATCACTACTGTTGGGAGAGGGCGGAAGATATGGAGTATCCTCGGCCGACGCAAACTACAGTATCGGGGCCTGAGCTGGGTGCCGAGATGGCAGCAGCCCTGGCAGCAGCTTCAATTGTGTTTCGAGATGATGCTGCCTACTCCAAGAAGCTGATCAAAGGAGCAACAGCCGTTATGGCATTTGCCAGGAACTTCGGAAGGCGAACGCCATATAGCCGTCGGAACCCTTTCATCGAGCCTTACTATAATTCAACGGGCTACTTCGACGAGTTCATGTGGGGTGCTGCATGGATGTACTATGCTACCGGGAATTCGAGTTATCTAGCACTGGCAACCAACCCGGGGCTGCCGAAGAACTCCAAGGCGTTTTACGGGATTCCGGATTTGAGTGTGTTGAGTTGGGATAACAAGTTACCGGCAGCCCAACTGCTGTTAACAAGGCTAAGGATCTTTTTGAACCCTGGCTACCCTTATGAGGACATGCTCAGGAGCTATCACAACGTTACTGGTCTAAACATGTGTTCTTATCTTCGTCAGTACAACGTCTTCAACTGGACTAAGGGTAAGGATCTCTCCTTATTCATTCATTCATTCATTCATAGGGAGACCGGACACGGGATGTCCTAGTGTCTACTACTTGTTGATAACCTGTTTCAGGTTATTTTAACTTTTTTTTTTTTTTGGTTAATAGGTTATTTTAACTGAATCATGTTATTTTGAGTGCAAACCCCTGAAACAGTGCGGTCTCATTAGGCGGGTATTCATAATACGCATGTGAATATGTATATGTATAGATGTAAATGCAGTTGAGTTGAGGAATTCAAGCAAGAAAAAAAATGTGAATATTTGGAATTTTTTTTACTAACACCAGGGGGGATGATCGAACTCAATCATGGACGGCCACAGCCTCTACAGTACGTAGCTAATGCGGCATTCTTGGCGTCTCTCTTTGTGGACTATATGAATGCCACCGGTGTTCCGGGATGGTTCTGTGGCCCCTCTTTTATTTCATCAGATACTCTCCGCCGCTTCGCTACCTCTCAGGTTCTCTCTTCCTCATTTACTAGCTATCTCATTATTTGCATTTTTTTGCAGCTGGATTTTGAGTTTAAAGAAGCTTAATCTGCCCATCACCTTCTCACCAGACTACCCTTTGTCTTGTTTCCTTTTAATGGATTCCCACAGGTAGATTACATTCTAGGATCCAACCCCATGAACATGAGCTACTTGGTTGGGTATGGCACGAAGTTCCCTAAGCATGTACACCATCGCGGTGCATCGATACCGCGTGACAATATTAAATACTCCTGCACCGGTGGATGGAAATGGCGTGACACCCGTAACCCAAACCCTAACACCATTACAGGAGCTATGGTTGGTGGGCCTGACAAGTTCGACAAGTTTAGTGATGTTCGAACCAAATACGGCTACACTGAGCCTACATTAGCTGCAAATGCAGGATTGGTTGCTGCACTCGTCTCTCTAACCAGTAGCGGTGGAAGCGGCATTGACAAGAATACCATCTTTTCGGCCATCCCGCCGCTCTATCCCAAGAGCCCACCACCCCCACCGCCTTGGAAGCCTTGATGAAGCTGCCCATGTTGGGAATGTCTGTAGCTAGAGCTTTGGTATCTATCCCAGAAATTTTGTTTGTTGCTTCTATGTACACAAAAGTATGAAAAGACAGCATTTGGTCTGTGCATTTGTGTGATCCTTGGTGGGGCTGGAATTGGTTTTTACTTAATAATACATACTCTTTCACATACAGCCAAAATTGGAGGGTTATGAGTCTTATGTCCATCTGATAATTTCAATTTCAAAACTTTTCTGTTTAAGATAATCTATCATCAGTCATACATACCATGGTTGCATTCTTGAATAAATAGTATAGCTGTGCAGGAGAGATACAGGGTCTCTTCCATCCATCAAAGTCAAAATACCCATATAGACAATCATCAGCAATATTAAATACTCACTCTTGAATTTATATGTTTTGAAAGATGCAATAGCATATAAACCCGTGCTTACGACTTTAAATGAGGATCGGCGAAAATGATTTGTGCAGCAAACCGAAAATAGCTCTAATAAGGCCCTGATATGATTTGATAAGAAACATAAACATAATATAAAAGAATTTTCACTTGTGGGTCAAGCTTCATTAATCAAGCAGTTAAAAATGTATTTCTCATTATCTAAGACCCCATTAGCCTCTACAACCCTAGATTTTTCTCAAAGTGGAAGAAGAAAAAGAAAGCTCAGCTCTGCTTTCTGTAAGTAAATCATCAAAAGCTTTAGAATAAAGCTTCTAGTACCACATTGCAGTCCTAGGGATGAGACTTTGTCTTGAAACAATCCAAAAAACAATCCCCTTAGAGAAGAAAGGTCTAGAGTTTTGAAATCTAAAGCAGCATGCTAATTTATAAACTGCTTATAAAATGGTAACCCTAACAATTTATAAGCAGCGTATGCTGCTTGCTGTTTGAAAAAAATGTAGATTGTTTTATGAGCAGTCCTGTTAGCAACTCAAAATTTTAAGCACTGGAAATGAGTGCTCCAACTGCACAGCATATGTCATATTCTTAAGTGGTACAAAAGACAAATAAGCTTAAATTTACTTTCTTTATGTATTTACGATTCTTAATGCCATTATAGAAACCTCTAGTTTTAGTCCAAGTCTCTCAAACAACTGCAAGGTATAATAAGTCGTCTCCCCCCACAAAATTTTTCCTATCTTAGGGACTCAAAAATCAAATTCAAAATCAAGTTCCCTTCCCATATTTCCAAAATTTTAACAAAGCATTCTAATTTGATTTGCTACTTACATTCGTAAAGCTTACGTGCCTTCAAGTTTAGTAGTTTGTTTCTACAGTACATATGAAATTCATAATGAGAAATCTCAATATAATATTTGATATTACCTCACCACTTGTCTTTATTTGTTGTGCAAAGCCTTTTTGAGACCTTCTATTGTTTCCGCTGCCACAACTTTTGGATGCCATCTTGATGTCTGCTGCTGCAAGTGTTCCTGAAAACTGAAGAAAAAGAGTGCTCTCATGGAGTTCTAAGTTATAATTTTCGTTTCTTTCCCCTTTCATTTGGACATTATTATTAAACCTGTATGAACTTAAATAGCAGTTTCAGTGTGCACAGCTTCATCAAATAATAAAAAGAGTGCTCTCATGGAGTTCTAAGTTATAATTTTCGTTTCTTTCCCCTTTCATTTGGACATTATTATTAAACCTGTATGAACTTAAATAGCAGTTTCAGTGTGCACAGCTTCATCAAATAATGGGTGGCAAGTATCAGCCAAATTGAATGTATTTTTATTTTTAAAATTTTTTTAACCTATGACCCATTTTACTGGTTGAATATGACATTTATGCTTTTGCAATGCCATCTCTTGGAATTCTTATGATTCTCCAACTCTCCATTTAGTTAGCAAAAAAACACACAAGAAAGGAAAGGGAATTCATTAGTTTTTGTTGAAAATTATAATAATAAAGAATTTGTTTTTGTTGGATTTTCTATAATAAAGAATTATAACCAAACGGAGGTTTGGTTATAATTATAATAATAAAGAATTTGTTTGAAAATTCAAAATTTTCCTTCATTAAATTTTTTTCCTTTTTTGGATTTTCTATCTAACCAAACGGAGCACTAGGGAATTCATTAGTTTTTGTTGTTAAAATTGGGCAATTGTTGCCCCAAACATCCCACTGGACAGATCATTGTATTGTGTCTCAAATCTCAATACCTTGTAATATCACAGAGAGCGGGGAGTCATTGACTGAGTTGAGGGTATTTGCGAATAGATGCAAAATCTACGCAACTCATCAGATTCAATGTTGCTACAATTAGTGAATAGATGAAAAATCTACACAACTCATCAGATTCAATTTTGCTACAATTAGTAGTCACAAATCCCGAGTAATCCTCATGACTGCACTTAAATCAAAAAGGCATTTTGTCCGCAAACTCTCCTCAATTGTACACGAAAATCACAAAACTAATAACTGTCAAAAATCGAAACTTATCAATCAATGAACGGAACAAATAATTGCCTTTTCCCCTCAATGTAGTACGAGCTTGGTGACTTCTCGAGGTGTCAATTCAAAGCAACTGGTTCACAGCTTCACTTCTGAGGCTTCGAAGGAGTAGGGGAAGAAGGTGGTTTCATATCTGGGTACTACATCCACATCCAAATAAACTGTAAGCATTATGTTGGATGAAGATATCAGATGGTAATGCATGGATATATAGCCATAGGTGAATGTATACACGCTTATGCTTAACATTTCCATCAAACCTAAACATCCTTCATCTTTTCCATTGTAATTATGTAGTCATAAAGCAGGTATATCTGTTCATAAATGTTTATGCACAGCCTATAGTTCAGTAATATGCACTAATATGTACATGTGAATATGGATGCATATTTTAAAGGAAATAGAAATCTTTGCTTACAAACCATATTTTATCATGAGGAACATAAATCTACCTTTCAACTCATTCGTCCGAGTGGTGTCTTGTTTGCAAGAAATATTTACACGCAGACAGGCATTTGGAGATTCATTTGGTGCCACCATTCTTTAGGATTAAAACTCGGAGCATGTAAGCTCTGCCTTTAAGGGTGGATCATGGATGTAAGTTCTGATGCTTATGCATATGTATGTTGTATTGTGTGCTCATATACATATTGACGTATGTACATGGTCACATACACCAAACAATATACTCATGAACATATGGGTGCCTAAGGTCTCATCCTTACATAATATATGCATAGATACACAGAGATATGAAAAAGTTAAGATGACTATACATTAGGGTAAGGTGACGAAGGTCTTTTAATACCAAGAGTTGCCTGCACTGAATTTATATACCCATTTTCCACCCTTTTCCTTTCACTCGTAGGGACACTTGTAGACGAAGATGGATGACTATTGTCTTCAGTCCGCTTGTTTATTCCTTCTCCATTCATCTCAAGCTGTTGTGACATTTTGCCCTTCTTCTGTGGGAGAATACGCACAGATGGTGGCAGAAGAGTTTCCTGTATCGCCTGCAAGTAAAAACCAAAAGATAAACACCTTTACTCTCTTTTCATTTTCTCTCTCTATAGTTAAGCAATTTGTGAAACTCAAAACTTGACTTAGACCCTGTTTCTGAGTCTCAGTTGATTAGTATAAATATTTGTTCGAGGTTCCAAGTTCAGAAATACTAAACTACACCATATTTTGTTACAGTCCTAAATAGATATAGGGCTTGATTTGGCGAGTTCTATCAGTCATGGGGCTTTTGGCGTATTGGTCAGGTCCAGTCATTTGGTATCAGAGCCAGCCTCCACGTCTCAGGTTCGAGTCACGGGAAGGGCTATCTTGAGCATAGTGAGAGCTGTCTCAAAAAATAGAGAAAAGGGTTACCTGCTGCCAGAGTGAGAGCCACTACAGAGGGGGCTACCTAGAGCAAAGTGTGAGCTGTTCCAAGAAGGAAAAAGGGCAACCTGCCGCCAGAGTGAAAGCTACCTAGAGCGAGAGCCGACATTGGCTGCAAAGTGTGGTGGTCTATTACGGTCCTAAATAGATATAGGGTTTGATTTGACGCGTTCCATCAATCCTAGGGCTTTTGGTGTATTGGTCAGATCCGTATCATATTTATCCAATTTAAGACCAAGATAGGTCAACTCAGTGATTAATTTCAACGCTTGATTGAATTCTCAAGCCCAATTATTAGTCCGTTCAAAATGCCCTTATATTTTTGACAGGAAACCCTAACTGCGTTTCTTACTAAGTTTGTAGTGTGAAATGTTTTAACTATAAAGAGTTTATACCCACATATGTAGAAGTTTTAAAGGCAGAAGACACACTACTTTCAAAATCAAGGCAAAATTATGAAGATAACTTTAGTAGGAAATTCGATGAGTATTGTTTTGGAATCTGAATACCTAGGACTGGATGTCTGCACATCCAACCTCTGTCCAGCCCTACCTATGCCATTCACATGATATTAAACTTAACAAGAAGTTGAAAATTTTGCAATGATAGTCTTGTTCTACTGGTGGTGTCATTCTAGTTTTCACTCTCCCCTTTCGTTATAAAATCCCAAGGAATTCCCAAAATTATTTTGTACAAAATTCCTCAAATGTCTTTGGATATTTTACATTCCACAAACTATTGTTATGTTTTAACTAATATCTGTAATAAAATTCAATTTTCCCAATTTTAGATGAAATATTGCGAATATCAACCACACTCCCATTTTTCGTGGGAATTCCTCCACAAAAATCTTTCACTTGGTTGGATTCTCTAATGAGAGTCAACAACTTCATTAGAAGTTGTTAGTCTAATCCTCGAAATTTGAGGTACATAGTGGTGTCTGTGATTTTCAACCCAAGGTTCGTTTTTAAACTTTCTTTTCACTATTTTGTTTGATATAGAATTAGGCCTATTTTAGCTTTGATTATGTGTAAAAAAAATCAGATTTATAGATTTCTGATTCACTTCTACTAAGTCTAAAGCTGATTATTTAGATTTATTAGGCGAAGAATGGTAAAATTTAGTGAAATTTCAATTTTTTTGTTCACTTTTCACCTTCAATCTTTTTTTTATGCCCTTAATAATTATATGGAAAACATTGACCTAATATTTTCAAAGCAAAGACTAATTCTATCATTAGTATTAAAAATACTTGCGTTTTAAACAAACACATGCACAAAATATAGATATATAACAGAGGTAAGTTACGAGTAAACTCACTACATAATTTTGTTTCAAAATTTTGGTTATTTTGGCACATTAATTACCATACCAACCATTATAAATTTATAAAATAAACTAGCGGGTGGCATGTGCGATGCACGTGAGAGCAAGGGGAAGGAGTTAACCACAGTTAATAGGAGTTAAAAGGGACACATGTTAACCCACGGGTGCGATTGAACTCTTCCCGAGTTCAATCAGAGTTCAATCGCAATTGACTGTGATTATATTCTTTAAATAGATAGATGAGGGTAGTTTGGGAATTAAAGTAAAATATTAAATTAAAGTTTTGTTTTATACAAGGGTAGTTTAGGAATTTCTGAAAATTCAGGCTACGCCTGCCTCTCCCATTATAATAGTAATGATAATAACATTATCAAAACAAAAGCATATATATATATATATAATAAGGGAGTTATTGGTAGGGACTACGGAGGCCCTCCTTGCGCAACATGTCTAACCCATAGGCTTTCTAGAGTTTTAAAAAAGTAAACTTTATGTATTCTAAATCACCTCCCTTCTCCCTCAACCCTAATATCTTATGAAATAAGAAACTTCACGGAAAGATCTCTCTCTCTCTCTCTCTCTCTCTTGTGCGTGCACGCGGCGTTTCCTCTCAACTGCTCAACAATCCTCCACGGGTGAGTTCAGCTCTCTTTTCAGATCTCTCTCTCTCTCTCTCAGATTTATATAAAAATAGGATTTTAATCTGTCACTCAATAAAGTTTTTACAGACTGGTAGCCAAGTTTTGCATAGGTAATACCGTAATACCCCGTATTGGGGCAATTGAATGGTGGGTCCAGAATAAATCTGCATGCGTACTATAACCATCAAATAAGATATGGTATAGTCATGGATAAAGAGGAGAAGAATACCTGCCACCCATCCTTGCCTCTGACCCCACCCTTGACTGCATACGCTTCTTTGAAACCATTCTTGAACAATAGCTCCGCCACCTTCATGGAATTACCATCAAAGCTACCTTACACGGCAAAAAAAGTAACAATGACAAAATTAAAATCCCATTTTTATGTGGAAAAGTGAAACAAAACCCAAGACTGCGTATGTTTCGAAGCATGGATGTTCTTAAGGGAAGAAAAATCCATTTTTCAAGAAAGAAAAATGAAAATAACAACATAATTAAGAACTATAGAGAGAAGCAATAATCTCAAATTAGTGCCTTCTGTAGTAAGGAGAATTTCACCAACTATGACTCCAATTTATTTTATTTATAGTGATCTTAAGAGGTACTACTCCATTTTAGTTTCGTTGAGAGTACTTCAAAGGAGCGATTGAAAAAGTTAAACAGTTGAAGTCCATCAATTTGACATGAGCCATACACTTTGTGCATATGCAAAGAGGCATGCATGAACCATTTGATGGGTGTCATTGGAGATATCTTCCACGCCAAAAAAAAGAAAAGAAACCCTGATTGTATGACCCTTCCATTTGATCTTCCACATTTTTCAAACAGTCAGAAGAATATGGTGAGCATTCCAGGAAAAAAAAAGCTACATGCCCAATGGTTAGTATCACCATTATCAGGTCAATATAAGATTATAAGCCCAAGAATCTTTTAGGTAGTAACCTACCAAATAATTTTGGGTCTTGCTTCCCAGTATGTAGGCTGGTTAAATTGGCCCTCATGTGAGAGGGCACAGCCCAGCCCTCCATGGCCTTCAAAATTAAGTTTTTTTTTTTAAAATAAAAATTCTAAGGCTCGAGGGCTGAGCTGGGCTTGGGAAGTACCTAGTAGAGCCCGGCCCGACCAATTAGACACCTTAATAACAATATATAACCAACTTACTACAATACCAAAGCAATGAGAGTCTAAGACAAAAAAATGATAGGTAAAGAATTGATCAAAATTTTGTGGTATGGTAGAAGCCAATATTGAACTTCCTAATTTATTATTATTATTGCCTTTTTGTATATATTTTTTTTAACAAAAAGACATGAAAAATGGGATGGGCATTACCATGAGCTGGTAAACCCAACAATACATTCATCAACCTAAAACTGTCAATTATATCTTGGGCCACTTACATGAAAGTCAAACCACAAGAGAAGATTATCAATAGGGTCACAAGTGAACATAAACCCAATCCTAGGGTTGTAAACATATCCGGTTGGGATTCAGACCAGATTTGGCTATATTCAATTTGATTAAAAATCCAACATGTCCCAATTCGACTCGAGATCCGTTGGATTATGAATTGCCCAATACAAATTCGAATCAGATTATTTATTCAAAAGTTGAATATGATCCGATTAATAGTAATATCTTTAAAAATTAATATTTTAATTAGAAAATTAAATTTTTTGGGAGTAATACTATAATATATTTACCAAGTTACATAGATATTATTATTATTATTGTTGTTGTATATAATGAAAGTGAATCAGATTTTAATTGAATCGGATCACTCTAGATTTGAATCCAATCAGATTATAATCAGATTCAAAATCTAAGATCCATATCCAATCTGACAGGATCTATAAGAGAATCAGGATACGGTCTAATCGGATCCTGATTTTGATCCGATCCACTGACATCCCTACCCAGTATCCTATTGTAAATGAATGCTATGATCTTTTTTATTGGCTTATTTCCACATGTTCTCTTTGGCCATCTCAAGATTAGCTTCAATGTATGGAGAATATGATCACAATCGAGTAGTTTGTCTGCTACATATTACATATTGGTATTGAACATAGAACAATCAATTGTTGGTGTTATTTGACTATACACAGCCTCAAAAGATATCATTTGAATGGACTAGTACTAATAGGTATTATACCACCCCTTTGCACACGGTAACCACATCACCTATTGTTTGGGACACAAATTGAAAAAGCATCTCAAATGGGTCTCCAAGCACTTGCCGACATGTTCGTTTTGTTCCTCATTGTGGATATAAGGAAGAACTCATCAAGAATTCTATTCCTTGCATGCGGAAGAACTCACACTAAAAAATACTCATAAAAGGAAAAAGAATTGCTCTTCTTTTAGGTACTGACCCGACCATTACGTGTAAGGCTTGGGCCTAGCTAGTTTAGCCCCTCTGAGGGCTAGGGTCTCACCCTTATGAGTGAAGTCCGGGCCTAGTAAGATCTAGGGCTCAGCCCTTTGAAATCCCTACCTATATGTGTACCGTATGTGTGGTATAGGTCTAACCAAATTAAACTGTCCATCCACACCTAACCCGAGTTCACCTCTCAAAAGTAGAGAAGAATATATGGGAACAATGGTGCCAAAGTGCAAGTCTTTACCTTAAAAAACTGAACTGTTCTATCTGAAAAAAAAAAGCATTAATGTTCTTCGCTAAAGTGCATATAGGAAAGCCCAGGTATTAGTGAAGGATTGGCAGAATTAGGTCGACCCAGAGGGACATGGAAATCCATAACTCCAAATCTTCATTACCCATGTCTTTATTCTACAAAAGTTAGCAGTTTATTGTGAAAAGTTGTGCATTGTCATTGTTGAATACAAGAACTGAAGTTTTGAATTATTTCAAAAATACAGAATCACCGACATCGGTTCATCGTTTCTATTAAGCATTTGTAATTCTATTTAATTCTTAATTATATCATTTTCAGCATATCAATTAATGACTTTTAAACTCTGGTTGACTTGAACTGAGTTTAAGGATGTAAATATGAAATTCAGTATGTTTGAACCAACAACTCTCTAACACCCATGTTTCAACTAGACCTTTTCCTTGCTTTAAGCAATTGAGCAGACAAAAAATGCAAAACTTGCGACACCTATTTCTCAATTCTATTAAAATTTTTTATTTTCCTATGAATTACAAAAGAAAAATTAACATAAATGATAATTCTTAGCATATACAGTCTGAAATCTGTATGAAGCTGCCACACTTACTTGTCAAGAACACAGACAATGGAATTTGATGGATCCTTGAAGTTCCCCAACACCTGCTTCACAAAACCCTCTTCTTTTCCTTCAGAGAAGTGAACCTGGATGGTGCTTTTATTCAAAATCTTCAAATTGGGAGACCCCAAAAACAGTAAAGTCTGTTTGTCCCTAATATCTAAAAGCTGTGAATTTTGGTCATCCCGAAGCTTCCGAAAGGCATCAATGGCAGAGATAAACTTGAATTTTTTCAGATATTGTTGGGTCAGAGGGATTACAAAGAGCCAAATGAACGTAACCCCAGCTACGAAAAATGGGTTTCGGTTGAAGAAATCATCAATCGAAATTAAAATTGATTCGAGATTGATTTTATCCGAGACTTGCTCACTGGGAACAGTGATTTCAGTGGCGAGGCAGGGAAAAGGAGCAGAAACCGCCATTAATGCGAGGGAGAGTTGGAGTGTGAGAGAATTTCGCAGAAAAGAAACGGCTTTGAAGATCAAAAGATGGTTTTGGAGAGGAATTGGCAGATGGGTAGGTGTAATTTTGAGGAAAGAAGCTGTGTAGTGGACCAAGTTGCGATTATTTGAGCGATTTGAGAAATGGGTAGTCGTGAGAATCACGGAGGAGAGATGGTTTTGGGAGAAGATTGAAAGAGGTGGGAAGTTTGAAATCTGATCTGATGGGGCAATAGTAAATCGGGAAGGGGTTCCATGGCTCCTGAAGGCCACTCGTTTAATGGAGGAATGATGGGAATTGGAAGCTTCAGAGGCAGTTTTGGTGATGGAAAATGGGTTTTGGAGGGGATTTAGAGGAAAGAGAGTAGTTTTGGAGGTGGTTTTATGGGATTTAAGGTGGTTTCTAATTGGTAGGGAAGATGAAAGGGCAACAGTAAGAGTCTCCATGACTCAGAGAGAACTTCAAATCTAAGTTGTAAGAGGCGATAAGATGACGGACGTTTTGGTTCGCAACCTGTACGCCCGAAAAAGAGACGAACTCAGGATCGTCTCTGGCTATAACCAGAGACATCCTCTCTTGCATAGATATCATGGTGACATGTGTCCCATAGCTTCCATATCCTTAAAAATTAAAATTAGGAGGTAATGATGTCCACGAAAAAGGGTAACTGTTAAGACTATTAAAAAATGTCAGTTATTTAGACACATGTCATCATGACATTTCATGTGAAATTGTAGAAACATCCCCTTGAGTTTATGAAATTATACTAACCTCCTTTGAGTTTTGGTGAAATTGTAGAAACCTCCCATTTTGTTTCTGAAATTACATTGACATCCTCTAAGGTTTGATGAAATTGCATAAACCTCCCCTCCTTCCTTATTTGTGAAATTACACTGCCCTCCCCTTTACTTCACTTGTTAGTTTCTTTCTTTAGTATGTCGTTACTGAAATAGATAAATTTTGATTGAATAGTGATTAGAGGACCCCATGGTCGGTTATCTAGTTGACCGTCGTGTCCACGTGTCCACTTTTAACTATGATTAAGCTTAACTAAATCTTAACCTTAGGAGTGAATGACTCTTAACCACAATTAGTAGGTGTTAAAAGAGGACAGTGGACTGATGAGGACCAACATTTTGTTACATAGCGGAATGTGTGGTCAGTTAAACATTTTTCATTTTAAATATGCCATGCCCTTCTTGAAGTCAGTTAACTTGGCTATACGACGACGTTGTTTCCTCGAGTAAATTAATGTGGATAAAATTGTAAAAGAGCATCATCCATTAATGACGTCAACTTGACGAGTTTGGTAGCGGGGATAGTGTAATTTTAAAAACCAAAGAGGAGGTTTCTACAATTTCGCCAAACCTTAATGAGGTTAGTGTAATTTTTGAAACTAGAGGGGAGGTTTCTACAATTTCACTAAACCTTAGGAGAGGTCAATGTAATTTATCATATATTTATATATATGGAAGAGAAGTGATTAAAAACTCTCGATAGCACCTACTATCGAGAGCTGAAACCATTGGCTTGAAAATCAATGGTGCAAAAGGAACATAATTTTTAAATGGTGGGACCCACTTGGTATATCACATCCTTTGATTTAAAAATCAAGGGTCAAGCTCTCGATAGTAGGTAATATCGAGAGTTTTTAATCACTTTCCTATATGGAAAATGATTGTAGAGACCCAAAACTTCATGCCTTGATGTTCGTGCAAAATGAAATGAAATCTCGAAATTGTGTTGAAAACATCTCATTTAATGTTTAACTAAGTTAATAACTATTGTGTGACATTGACTAAGAGTTTAAGTGAAGAAAATTCACAAAACCAACCAAACAGGGGAGATCGGTCGACTGCCCCTCAAATCGGTCTACCACTGTCTTAAAAAGTTTACAAGAAAACAAAATAGTGGGCATTAGACCAAACTGGTTGATCGCCTTACCAAATCAATCGACCACCCAAGCCCACCGGTCGACTGCCTGTGGAGTTTTTAGACTAGAAAACTTTTATCTTATGAAATTCCAAAATTAGAAGTTGCTTAGGACTCTTGGGGTCTACAAATAGACCACTAATTCGTGGGTTTTAGGGTTACAAACATTCTCAGAGTCTTAGAAATCTTTGAGAGAGTTTTTCAAAGGGTTTTGCAAGGATTTTGTTTAGAGAACGAGAAAAGCTTAGAAATCAAAGTCTAAGGTCATTCTCAAGTGAGGGATTGTAGGGAAGCGACCTTGAGAGACACTATATATTGTTCTAACCTAATGATTGTTACAAGATAAGTATTTTAAGATCTGGATCTGTATTTACATGTTATTATGATTGGAATGGATATGTTGAGGGTATGGTTTTCACGAATTCAAGAGAGTTAATGTTAATATCTTTGAATGAAATAATGGATGGATTGGATATGTTACTGATTTCATGATTGTAATTGGAGGATATATGTAATTATGCATATATTGGTGATTGAATTTTGGATAGGTAAATACTTAGATAATGGTATTTACAACCTAGAATTCTCTAATCATCGTTGTGTGGGTGGCTTTGGTGGAGTTTCAAAGGTGAGAAGATTGACCATGACACTCAAGCACATGTTTCACCGCATGATAGATTTGACAAGTACATGTCTCATGAGCACAAACACTATCATGACTACATACATTCACAACATATGGCACAAGCACAAGAATATCATGTTACATGTATTAAAGAATATCATGTTATATGCATCGAATGATATCATGTTATAAGAACATCATGTTACATGCATTGACAAACATCTTATATGCATTGATACACATGATTACAAGAATTTACATGAATATGCACAAGTTTTACAAGTTTACACAAGTTACGAGTCTGAACATGCCATAAATGATAATATGATATGTTAACATGTTTCCGCACCATGAATTGTAAGATATGTTAATTTATGATAAAACATGACCATGCTATTAAATTGTTAGCTAGACTTTATCTACACTGAGCATTTTCAATGTTCAGCCAAATTGTTATTGTCGATAGGTTCAGGATTTAACATCTGCACTCTGGGACCTTGGATTTATTAACAGAAAGATCTTCTGTGTCTAACACTTATTCTATACCAGCCCATACAAATCTTCTTTCCATAGTTGGTGTCTCTACAAGAGCCTAATCCGGTTAAATATCTTTTAGAGAATATTGTAGATTCTTAACCTCTTGTAAATTCCTTTTACAATTGTATCTTGTCTCTCTATATAATAAAGATAGAACAAAGAACTCTGTAGTGAAAACATAGTGTTCCTTTTCAAAGGTATTCTTTACATGGTATCAGTCGCTCGGGTATTAGTCCTTTGAACAACGCTTCTTCTTTCTTTCTAATTCTCTCTGTTGGTCACTCAGCATGGCTTCCAATGATGAGCCTTCATCTCCAGTTGAAACCCCCTCACACTAAACTCCCCTCCATCTTCTTCACCACACATCTCAAATATTGTTCAATTTGTTTCTGTAAAGTTGAATGATACCAACTACTTACTGTGGAAGAATCAACTCCTCCCTATCCTGATTTCACAAGACTTGGTGAGATACATTGATGGGAGCTTTCCTCCTCCCTCTCCTCACCTCAAAGATGGCACCATCAACACTGCTTTTTTTTTTTGCATTGGCACCGCAGTGACCAGTATGTTATAAGTTGCATAAATGCAACTCTAAGTGAATCACTCCTTTTCCAAACCATCGGTCTCTCCACTTTGAAGGAGATTTGGGATTTCCTTGCGATATCCTTCACTCAACAATCTCATGCCTGTATGATGCAACCACGGTTGAGGCTGCAAACCCTTCGAAAAGGCACCATGTCCATCAGTGCCTACCTCAATGAATTGAAGACTGTTGCAGATTCACTTGCGTCCATTCAAGATCTACAGCTATCTCTAATCATATTGAGCCGATAAGCTTCTCCGAGTTAAGATCTAGACTTCTTGTCCAAGAACAATGACTGGCTCAATACCAGCAGATTTTGCCTCTTGCTCATCCCCCTGATCAGGCCCTGTACACTGATTGGACTACCCCACAGCAGTCAAGGGGTCAAGGAAGAGGGGGACGCCCATTTTAGGGTTGTGGACATTGGCAGTCCAATTGTCGTGGTGGTTACTTTGGCAATCGTGGAGATCAACAACCCATTATTGGTTCAGACCAAAAACATGTCACTCGTCATCCTACTCGTCCAACTATCACTTGTCAAATTTGTGCTATGCCAAGATATTCAGCCCTTCAATGCTGTAGTTGCTTTAATCATGCTGATCGTCAATTTATTAAACCTCGTAGTAGTTATAATTCCGTAGAATAACGACTAGTATGAGGTGTCGAACCACAGAGGACTGCACCTTTCGTTGTCTTTTTTTCAAGATTAATTCTAAGTCAATTTGTAACAAGATTGATTGATTTGATTGAATTGATTTTAACCTAATTAACTACCAGATTTTATTAATCCTAATTAAACTAAGAGCTTTTGGTTATATATTAGTGAGGAAACTTCTAGGGTGTTTGAATCCACCACTAGCATCATAATCACATCCACAATTATTCATTCATATTCCTCAAGCATAAACACTAGGGATGAGATCGACTACAAGTTTCAACTTATCAAAAACTAGAATGATTCAAAGGATCAAACTCTAGGTATATCCTATCTGTGATCAGCACGAGTGATACACACTAAGCTAGGATTGTGACATCACTCGTCTTCCCTAGGTATAGAATATCCTAGAATTCGATTAATTGACAATAAATACCATTGCATAAAATTCATATTCTCAATCACAGAAAGAAGATATGAATGAATTCAATTTCAACACAATAGAACCTAAGACAAGGATAAAACTATATTGAATCTGAGTCTAAACTTTAATAGTTGGTTGAAGAACAACCCTCTCATTATGCAATCATTGTTTATACAAGAAGGAACATAAATAAAATACAAGGGACATGATTACTTAGCTAGGGTTTCATCTAAACCCTAGAAAAAGGAATTAGTTCATAGCAAGAGATAGAAACACCACTTTTGACAAAGAAAACAAGAAACTTGAATGATCCATCTTCCACCTTGCACTGATCTCTAGAGCCTTCTCTTCTTCCTAGCTTCAAAAATTCAGAACCCTTTTAGGGTTAGTAGCTTTCCTTTTTATAGAGAACCCTCCTTTAGAGTTAAATTTCACTTTTAGAAACTCCCCAAGAGGCAACTCTTAGATTTTGCGTGCGGATTCTGAGGCTGAAAAACGCCGATGATGATCGATCGCCAGCCGGGGACGATCGATTGTCCCTGACATAAATTTTCTCTTTAGCTACGGCTTGTTGAACGATCGATCGTCAAGGCCGGACGCTCGATCGTCATTGTTCTGCCCTACAATCGATCGTTCTTCAGTTGGCGATCGATTGTCCCTTGTTTTCTTTGTTCTATTCTTTCTTTCTTTTGCTCTTCTCCTGAATGAAGTTCTTTCTAATGCTTTTCAATTGCTGTTTATTTGATTTTATCTTGTATTTCTCGCATAGTCCTGTCACAACAAAGACAACCAAATATCGTATCAAGCTTCAAAAGAGAACTCTAAGGAACTAACACATGTAATTTGAGGTGCATAAATGTGTCAAAATTAGCACCGATCACATGCCTTCCAAGATGAGTCTCTATAACAATCCTTTGCCGCTATGTCTATCACACAACCATTTGATCAACAATTGTATGCCGTTATTGGAGCTACCAATCACATGACTTCCGATCCTAGTTTTCTTCATCATTCGACTGAGTATTGGGCACAGATCGGATAATGGCCAAGAAATTCCTATATCTTGTGTTGGCAATTCCTCTATTTGTACTCCCACCTCTACTTGACAACTTGCTTCCATTCTTTTGCTCCCTCCCTTAAGAAAAATCTATTATCTATTGCTGCACTAACTCGTGATAATAATTGTTCTTTTACTTTCTTTCCATGAGGCTTTTTGATTAAGGATCTCCGCATGGGGAAGGTACTTCTAGATGGGCCAATTGACAAAGATCTTTACCCAATACCAGTGTAGCAACCTCCTAGACATTCAGCCATGGTGGCCTCTACTTCCTTTGAAGACTAGCACCGGAGGCTTGGACACCCTTCAATATCTGTTATGCATTCTCTTTTTCAGAATAAAAATGTTCCCTTTCTTTCACATATTAATAAAAATAATTCTTGCTCTACTTTCCATCTTATTAAGAGTCATCATCTCCATTTTCTATCTGTTACTCATCATTCATTGTCTCCATTAGAACTCATTCATTGTGATGAATGGGGTCCTGCCCCGGTACCCTCTAATTCTGTATATCGCTATTACATCATCTTTGTAGATGACTTCAGTCGATTTACAACATGGATTTACCCTTTGAGACGAAAGACTGACAACCTCTCTTGCTTTGTTCTATTTAAAAGCAAGGCTGAAAATTTGTTTGCTACTAAGATCAAACATTTGCAAAGTGATGAGGTAGCAAATTCATCAGTTTTGCCTTTTCTCACTTCCTGGATTCCAATGGCATTTTGCACCGCAATTCTTGCCCATATACACCACAACAAAATGGTGTCACCGAAAGAAAACATTGGCATTTGGTGGAAACTGGTAACACCCTTCTCTTCGACAGTGGTTGACCTAAGTCCTTCTGGCTCGAGGCATTCACCACTGCAGTATTCCTCATCAACTTGATGCCTACCACTACTTGGCCATAAATCATCACTGGAACTATTATATGAACGGTTACCTGATTACAATTTTTTTACGAGTATTTGGCTGCAAGTGCTACCCATTTCTTGGTGCCACACGGCATGATAAATTGAGTCCCAAGTCAGCTCGATGTGTGTTCATTAGATATAACACATCTCATAAGGGCTATCGTTGCCTTCAACCCTCTACTGGTCACATCTTTATTTCTCGTCATGTTAAATTCACTGAGCATGTTTTTCCTTACAATGATCTTTGCAGGCTTCTAGATTCACCTTCACCACCATCTTCCGTGATTTCCCTTCCTGGCCAATTTATGTCATTGGGAACATACCCCGATTCTACTGGCTGCAATTCTACCCCTATCCCTTACTCGACTTCATTGCCCCCCACAGAGGCCCTTGCATGTGTTCATGCTACCCCATAAATCTGCTCTTCACCAACACATCCCATACATGCCTCAAGCCCTCCTACAACTACTGCAGGTCATCCAAATACTGCCACAGATGCATCATCCTTCCCTGCATGCTCTGTCCAAACCAACAGCTCACTTGCACCATGCTCCTCATGCCCTTCTCCATGCCATGTGTCTCCAACTCCATCACCAGTGACCTCAATACTCCACTCTCCTCTGGTATTATTCCATATCATCCACATATTCATCCTTATAACACAAGGAGCAAAGATGGGACACTCGTCCCTAAGGCTTGACTTGCTACACACCATCCAATTTCACATGCATTCTTTACACAACATTCCTCTGATTTACGGGAGCCAACTTGCTACACTCAGGCAGCCAAGGAACCCCAATGGCGTGCCGCCATGGTTGATGAATTTAATGCACTCCTTTAGAATCGCAAATGGTCACTTATGCCCCCTCGTCCGGGAATGAATATAGTCGGGTGCAAGTCGGTATACAAAGTGAAACAGCGTGCTGATGGGTCCTTGGAACGCTACAAAGCCTGTCTAGTTGCCAAGGGCTTTAACCAGCAACATGGTATCAACTTCGATGAAACTTTCAGCCCGGTGGTAAAACCGGCCACAATCCGTCTTGTTTTGTCTGTTGTTGTCGCTCGTAATTGGTCCATTCAAAAACTTGATGTTAGTAATGCGTTCCTCCACGGTGAACTCGAAGAAGAGGTCTTTATGGCCCAACCCTTGGGGTTTCTTGATCGTGAATTTCCTCACCACGCGTGCCGCCTCCACTAGGCCTTGTACGACCTTAAACAAGCCCCCGAGCTTGGTTTCAAAAATTCAGCTCTCATTTACTTGCACATGTCTTTACTTGCAGCAAGGCGGACACCTCCATGTTCATCTTTCACACCCTTCGAGGCACACTGGTTTTATTGCTATATGTTGACGACATTATTCTTGCCGGAGATTCTAATCGACTACTTCAATCCTTCATCAAAAATCTCGCATCTTCTTTCCATGTAAAAGACTTGTGTCACTTGCATTATTTTCTTGATACGGAGGTTAATCGCTCTTCCTTAGGTTTGGTCCTTTCACAAAATAACTATACTCTTGAGTTACTTGTCAAACATGACATGGTCGGATCAAAACCTTGCTCCACTCCGGTTGCTACCCGGTCTAAATTATCAATCAATAAGGGTGACCCTCTCAAAGGTCCCTTTGTATATCTGCAACTTGTAAGGCTTTATAGTATCTCAACCTTACTCGGCCAGACATTACCTTTGCAGTGAATCAAACATGTCAATTCATGCACCATCCCGCAATGCATCACCTTCAAGTACGGATTCTCTGATATCTCAAGGGATCTCTTGGTTCTGGAGTGACTATTCTTCACTTCACTAACTTTAGTATAGCTGCCTACTCAGATGCTGATTGTGCAGGTGATCCCGATGATCAGTGGTCTACTACAAGATATTGCATTTTCTTTGGACCAAACTTAATTTCTTGGTGTAGCAAGAAACATAAAATGGTTTCCCGTTTGAGTGCTGAAACTGAATATTGTGCCCTAGCATTCACTACTGTAGAGACCATTTGGCTACACTACATCCTATGCGATTTGGGTGTTTGCACTCCTTCTCCAATCCAGTTATTTTACGATAACGTCAGTGCAAGTTATATGGCAGAAAACCCTATATTTTAGTAGAGATAAATATTTTTTTCTCAAAATTTTTAGGGGGGGGGGGGATAGAGTCCCATCCCTCTGGCTTTGCCCCTCTCCCAAGCTATTAATAGTAAAGTAAACAAAAAAAATTCAAAATTTCAAGGAGTCTGGCCCCATGTGACGCCGCCCTTGGGTTCAACCATCTAACCTTGGTTTTTAGAGATAAAAATTTTAATTTTAAAGGTTAAAGTTGTTCACTAGAGTTAAAAAAGCACTTAAAAAGCTTTTGTGTTTCAACTAGACTCCAGCGAGTTTAAGTATAACCCGGATTTCAAATACGCAAAACATAGTCCAAACCCAACTTATTCACACACCTAATTCCAGGGTTACCTAGTTCGCTGGCTACTAGGCCAAACCACGAACTGGTTAGAAGCGAACTAGTTTGCGGTTCAGTTTGATCCAATTCAGTGGTGTTGGGCGAACTGGGTGTAAGGGGCATCATTACTGTTACCTTTTCGATAGGCATGGGACATGTTTTGTAATTTTTTTAAAACTTAAGGATAAAAATATCATTTCATTTCATGTAAACTAATAATAGATAAGAAAATACTCTAACTATCTTTTCTCTCTCTCTCTCCTCCTTTTGCACATTTTGTTATGCACATTTTTTTATTTGGAACTTATTACATCACATGAACTTATTACTCTCATACTTATTATTTATGGAAAACACTTAAATTACTTGGGTTTCCATTACGTAGAAATGGCTAGTCCCTCATTGTTTTACACCACACTTTTAAATATTCACCAACTGTGGTTAATATTCACTCACTCCTAAGGTTAAACACTTCAACCTGAGGCTTTAAAAAAAAAAAAATCAAAATCTTAACTTTAATTTAATTAAACTTAACTAAGGACACAAGGAGTTGGAGGTAAGTTAGGTAGCAGACTCATGGACTCGCTAATCACTGCTAAGCGAATTAAGCTAGCAAACCAAACAAAAAACCTAAGCGAACCAAAAAACGAATTATCTCATCCTACCCCTAGCGAACCGGGCTCACTCTAGAGTGGCGAATTGCGAATTACGAAGCCGAATTTGAACCGAGCGAACCGACAAACCAGGTAACATTGTCTAATTCTAACATCTCCCCCTAATGATAGGCAAGGGCGGAGCCACATGGGGCTCATGGGGGAGAGGGAGAATCCTGAAATTTTGAGAAAAAAATTTAGTATGCTATATTAGCTGGGAGAGGGGCAGAGCTGGGAGGAGGGGACTCTAGGCCCCCGGAACTTTTGAAAAATATATATTCTATACAAACAAACACGATGGCATATATACTTGGCCCTAGAAAAATAAACAGCCCATTGTTAGTTCCCTGCAAGAGAATCCTGGCTCCACCCTGATTATATGCACTCCGTCATTGTTTTAGCTAGGGGGAGCAGGAGTGTGGCGGGACTATACATATAATGAGTTTATAGTTTAAAAAAATTAATATTCAATCTGAAGGCATTGTATCAAGCTAACGATATTTGAATCAAGACATAGGGATCATCTCCGGTTAGTGTCGGCGGGGAGACCGTCAGTGCACACACCCAAGGTGCTACATATGCGGATATGCCAAACACCTCCCAAGGTGTCGGTTAGTGTGCATAATACCTTGATAGGCATGTACAAGGGATATGTACTAAATCTTGAATCAAACCTAAAGAAAGAAAAAAGAAATACAATCTAGACTAATGTAGTACGTGAACTGTTTGGTGCATAAAACTTAGAAGAAAGGAGCTCTTGTAGGTATTCCTTTCCTTCTTCTATGAGGCGGATGGAAAGAAATTTTCTTCTTCTATTGTTCTTGCCAGGGTTCGGAAGATTCTTTAGTTGTCGGGCAGAACATCTTCTTGTTCATCTGTTATTAAAAATAAAATAAAATTAGGACTAGTATAACATCATATATTTACTATTAAAACTCAATAAATTACTCAATATATATCCCTTACTTTACAGTTGATAGAACAAAACCTATAGCCTTCTTTCGTTATTTTAGATTTGCATTCCTCACACTTGCTGTGACAATTGTTGTTCTTCTCGTAATCCAAGTGTTGGTTAGGTATAAGAAATAGAGCCATTGTGTTGTTTATCTTAACTGGTTGCATGTGAGACAGATCTAAAAATTCATCGATATCATTTGTATAAATTGAATCACGATAAGACGTTTTACGAATCTGCAAAAGAAATTGAATGATATATCTATAGACGTTAGGAGCTTTGAGCCAAAATATTGAGTCCACAGTTATGGTAAATGGGATTGATGAACGGTTAAAATCACATGGGGTTTGAGAAGTTGGTTACCTGAAGAACACATTGCTCTTTATCTCTATGGGTGGACTTGCTCAACTCACAAAAATATTTTCCAATGCAATCCTAACAGTAATATATACAATCATTCATAACATGGTTATCGTAACGGTAGAAGTAGTTATTTTTCAGAAGAGACGCCAACCAAGTTGGACCACGTGAGTCTACTTCTATGTCTTTCATTACTATCTATATAAACGAACATAGTTCACCATAAAATCTTTGAATTGGTTAACAAACATATGGAATCGTAAAAAAAAAAAAAAACCTACTTACTCGGTTGAGAGTGGTTAAGCAAGAAGTGATCTATCTTATTTTTTTTTTTTTGGAACGAGGAAAGCGGGGGCTAAGGCGGACTCCAACCAGATTTATTAGAAAAAAATAAAGATAGAAGACAAGGAGAAAGAAAGAAAGAAAGAGAAAATGAGCAAAAGGAGACCCAAGGGAGACCCGATGGTCCCACCTAGACACCCTACACACCGAACTCATAAACAAGACACAAACCAACCCGTCAAAACCTAGCAGGAGACCCTAAAAGGAAACCCTTAATTCTCATACACCGACAAATGACAAGGATCCCAAGATACTCTACGAGACCCACCATTGCAAGTGCTCTCCATAACGCTCTCCATGTTGTCACGTAAAAGATAGTTTCTAGGCTCCAAAGGGCCTAACGAATTATGACAACGAGAAGGAAGAGGAGATCTATATACCGAAAGCTTGTTGAGAGGAATTGGTTCTTCCTCTTCATCCTCATCAACACTCTGTAACCCAACATTATTCGAGATCAAAATATCACTATATTTCTTCATCGAACTCTTCTTTCGCTTCTTCTTCTTCTTTCTCCTCTTATAAGAACTAGAGTCATCTTTATCATTTTCATCCCACAGACTAGTACCAAAATCAGGAGCATATACGCAAGAAGAGGAATGGCTATGAGGCCTAAATAAGCCCGTGCTTGTCTGCATCGCTTCCCCAAAACAAGAGGTAGGGCTATGCAACCCATAAATGAGGGACGCCAATTCGCAGTTCACATCACTAGAGCCATCCGGAGGCGGCCCATGCTTCAATATATGAATCCTCTCCACAATCATGCTCTCTTTTGGATTGACCAACTCTTCCTGACTAGATAACCCGACATTCTCGTACTCAAGCGCATCCATCGAACTGTTTCAGCTAACCGCTGAAAGAAGGGCCCCAAAACTGTTCAGGTCATGACCCAAAAAACTAGAGTCCAAGCTCTCATAGGAAAAAGGCCGAATAAGAGGAGGGAGGGATCCCAGGTTGCCTGTTCCACCCATGTCGTGAGATGGAACCTGATCAGCACCAGGCATTGGCAAATGGTTCTTTGGGGCAGATTCAGCATTTTCCACACCAACAACATCAATAAGTGAGCTATCCTCCTTTGTATTTCTCTTCACGCATAATAACTTGATTTTGTTTTTCGTTCACTCCTTTTTTAATAACCTAATCATTATCAAACTCGAATTAGAGTTCCTAACTCTCATAGGAAAACAAGTCAATAAAATCAGGGGAGGTTGGTTACGTCACTAATCAAGCAAGTCCGTGAAACCACCAGTCATTGTTTCAAAGAAAAATTCACGCCGAAAGCGCTAGAGAGCTCCTCGAATGGAGATTTCAAGAGACAAACATCTGATTTTCTCAACTTTCACCTATAGGTAAATCTCTCTTGCTTTCCTCTCATCATTGTCTCAAACCAATCTTCCATCGTTACCTTCTGATCAAAATCCCCAAAATGAAACCCTAATCTCTTCCATCGTCTCGATTATCAGAAAACAGCGATTGAAGAGCCAATGGAACTTCATCAAATCTCTCTACCCATGTGGCTTCTCCCCAAACGATGTTTCCCAGATTATGTTCCATTTCAAAAACAATCCCCATCTTTCCCTCTACTTCTTCCTTTGGTCAGAGAAGTAGTCCATTTGTGATGTGGTCAAGTGAGATAAAGTTTAAAAAAATGGTTCACTTCGATAAGCTAGAACCACCTCTTGTTCTTGCAAGAGAAAGAGAAGTTGTTTGTTTTTCAATACCTTCTTCATATTAACATGCAATATTTAAACACATATCCAACATAGTGGACACATCTCACAACACATAACTACCTAACCACGACTCATAACTCCCTAACTAACTCAACTGTCACTAACCCATACTTCATAATTGAACAACTAATAACAACCCACAACTAAGTAACTAATTACCCGTCTATACATACAAAGGATACCATGCACATGCACACGACATTTAGGTACACATCAATCCTCCCCCCATTAATTAACCTTTTCCCCAAGGTTAATATTGGAATATTTTGCCATAATAGCATGGTACTGTTCCCATATAGCACCCTCGGTGGAAGCTCCTTGCCATTTGACTAAGATTTTAGTAACCGCCTTATTGTCATGTTTAGCCATGCGATGCCCAAGGATAGCTTGTGGTATAGGTTGGATCAAACCTTCTTCAATCAAGGATGGAAGAGAGTCTTGAGGTTGGGCATTGTGCCCCAACTTCTTCTTCAAGCACGAGACATGAAAAACCAGGTGGATGCGTGAACCCACTGCTAACTCAAGTTTATAGGCCACCTGCCCAATTTTCTGTATAACAATGTAAGGGCCAAAGTATCGTAGAGATAACTTGAGAGATCGCCGTAGCATGATGTATGTTTGGCGATAGGGTTGGAGACAGAGAAAAACCTAGTCGCCTACCTCGAAATTCTGCACTGTCCGATGGAGATCTGCTAATATTTTCATTCGCGTTTGAGCCATTGATAAGTTCTCCTTTAGCAAGTCCAAAATTTGATCCCGGTCAAATCACCTTCCATTGGCTGTACTTTAGTAGTCCCAGGTACATAAGTAGTCAAGTTGGGGGCTGCACTCCGTATAGTACTTCAAAGGGCGTGAATTGAGTAGAAGAGGGATATGTGTTGTTATACCAACATTCAGCCCAAGGCATTCCTTACACTTGTTATGACAATTTTTGTTCTTCTCGTAATCCGAGTGTTTGTTAGGTATAAGATATAGAGCCATTGGGTTATTTATCTTAACTGTTTGCATGTGAGACAGAACTAAAAATTCATCGATATCATCTACATAAATTGAATCACAATAAGACGTTTTACGAATCTGCAAAAGAAATTGAATGATATATCTATAGATGTTAGGAGCTTTGAGCCAAAATATTGAGTCCACAGTTATGGTAAATGAGATTGATGAATGGTTAAAATCACATGGGGTTTGAGAAGTTGGTTAACCTGAAGAGCACAATGCTCTATATCTCTATGGATGGACTTGCACAACTCACGAAAATATTTTCTCATGCAATCCTTACAATAATATATACAACCATTCATAACATGGTTATCATAACGGTAGAAGTAGTTATTTTTCAGAAGAGACGCTAACCAAGGTGGACCACATGAGTCTACTTCTATGTCTTTCATTACTATCTGTATAAACCAACATAGTTCACCATAAAATCTTTGAATTGGTTAACAAACATATGGAATCGTAAAAAAAAAAACCTACTTAATTGGTTGAGAGTGTTTAAGCAAGAAGTGAGCTATCTTTTTTTTTTGGAATGAGGAAAGCAGGGGTTAAGGCGGACCCCAACTAGATTTATTAGAAAAAAATAGAGAGAGAAGACAAGGAGAAAGAAAGAAAGAAAGAGAAAATGAGCAAGAGGAGACCCAAGGGAGACCCGACGGTCCCACCTAGACACACTACACACCAAACCCATAAACAAGGCACAAACGAACCCTTCAAAACCTAGCAAGAGACCCCAAAAACCCTTAATTCTCGTACATCGACAAACGACAAGGATCCCAAGATACCCTACGAGACTCGCTATCGCAAGTACTCCCCATAACGCTCTCCATGTTGTCACGTAAAAGATAGTTCTCAGGCTCCAAGGGGCCTAACGAATTATGACAACGAGAAGGAAGAGGAGATCTACATGTCGAAAGCTTGTTGAGAGGAATTGGTTCTTCCTCCTCATCCTCATTACACTCTGTAAGCCAACATTATTCGAGATCAAAACATCACTATATTTCTTCATCAAACTCTTGTTTCGATTCTTCTTCTTCTTTTTCCTCTTTTGAGAAGTAGAGTCATTCGTATCATTTTCATTATAAAGACCAGTACAAAAATGGGGAGCAGATACACAAGAAGAGGAGGGGCTAAGAGGCCCAAATAAGCCCGTGCTTGTCTGCATCGCTCCCCCTGAACAAGAGGTAGGGTTGTGCGACCCATAAAGGAGGGACGTCAATTCGTAGTTCACATCACTAGAGCCATCCAGAGGTGGCCCATGCTTCAATCTATGAATCCTCTCCATAATCATGTTCTCTTTTGGATTGACCAACTCTTGCTGACTAGATAACTCCACATTCTCGTACCCAAGCGCACCCACCAAACTATTTCTGTTAACCGCTGAAAGAAGGGCCCCAAAACTGTTCAAGTCATGACCCAAAAAACCAGAGCCCAAGCTCTTAGAGGAAAAAGGCCGAACAGGAGGAGTGAGGGATCCTAGGCTGCCTGCTCTACCCATGGTGTGAGATGGAACCCGATCAGCACCAGACATTGGCAAAAGATTCTCTAGGGGAGATTTAACATTTTACTCACCATCAACATCAATAAGTGAGCTATCCTCCTTTGTATTTCTGTACAAGTATAATAACTTGATTTTTTCTTTCGTTCACTCCTTTTTATAATAACCTAATCATTATCAAACTCGAATTAGAGTTTCTAACTCTCGTAGGAAAACAAGTCAATAAAATCAGGAGAGGCTGGTTACGTCACTAACCATGCAAGTCCGTGAAACCACCAATCATTGTTTCAAAGGAAAGTTTGAATAGAAAGCAGAGTTGCTTGAATGACGATTTCAAGAGACAAACACCTAATTTTCTCAACTTTCACCTATAGGCAAATCTCTCTCGCTTTCCTTTCATCATCTTCTCAAACCAATCTCCCATCGTCACCTTCTGATAAAAATCCCTAAAATGAAACCCTAATCTCTTCCATCGTGTCTATTCTCAGAGAACAACGATTGAAGAGTCGATGAAACTTCATCAAATCTCTTTACCCATGTGGCTTCTCCCCAAACGAAGTTTCCCAGATTATGCTCCATGTCAAAAACAATCCCTATCCTGAGCTTCTTCCTCTGGTCGAAGAAGAAGTCCCTTTGTGATGTGGTCTTGTGAGATAAAGTTTAAAAAAATGGTTCACTTCGATAGGAACCACCTCTCGTTCTTGCAAGAGAAAGAAAAGTTGTTTGTTTTTTAATACCTTCTTCATATTAGCATGCAATATTTAAACACATATCCATCATAGTGGACACATCCTACAAGACATAAGTACCTAACCACGACTCATAACTCCTTAACTAACTCAACTGCCACTAACTCATACTTCATAACTGAACAACTAATAACAACCTACAACTAAGTAACTAATTACCCGCCTGCACATACAACAGATACCAAGCACATGCACATGACATCTAGGTACACATCAATCCGCCCTCCTTTGATTAACCTTTTTCTCAAGGTTAATATTGGGATATTTTGCCATAATAGCATGGTACTGTTCCCATGTAGCACCCTCAGCTGGAGCTCCTTGCCATTGGACTAAGATTATAGTAACCTCCTTGTTGTCTCGTTTAACCATGTGATGCCCGAGGATAGCTTGTGGTATAGGTTGGATCAAACCTTCTTCAGTCAAGGAAGGAAAAGAGTCTTGAGGTTGGGCATTGTGCCCCAACTTCTTCAAGCACGAGGCATGAAAAACCTGGTGGATGCATGAACCCACTAGTAACTCAAGTTTATAGGCTAGCTGCCCAATTTTTTGTATTACCATGTAAGGGCCAATGTATCGTGGAGATAGCTTGAGAGATCGCCATAGCATGACAGATGTTTGGAGATAGGGTTAGAGACGGAGAAAAAACCCAGTCGCCTACCTCGAATTCCCGCTCCGTCTGATGGAGATCTGTTAATATTTTCATTTGTGTTTGAGGCATTGATAAGTTCTCTTTTAGCAAGCCCAAAATTTGATCCCAGTCACGCAAATCACCCTCCACTGGCTGCACTTTAGTAGTCCTGGGTACGTAAGTAGTCAAGCTTGGGGGCTGCACTCCTACACTGCTTCAAAGGGCGTGAACTTAGTAGAAGAGTGATTAGTGGTGTGATACCACCATTCAACCGAAGGCAACAACTTAGCCCATTCTCGTGATCAATCACTACAGAAGCATCATAGGTAGTTCTCCAAACAACGGTTGACCACCTCTATCTATCAGTTAGTTTACGGATGGTAGGATGAACTCATTTTAAGTTGTTTATCCTGGAAACGGAACAATTCTTGACAAAAGGAACTAGTGAAGATTGCATCCCTATCTCTGACAATGGATTGAGGCATTCCATGGAGTTTGAACACATGCTCAATGAATGCATGAGCCACTTTGGATGCTGTATAAGAATGAGGTAGGGGTATAAAATGAGCATACTTTGATAACCAGTCCACCACCTGATGGCGACAGTCCTTCAATGAAATCCATCGAGATATCCGACCATACTATTTTAGGAATAGGTAGGGGTTGCAAAAGTCCGGCTGGTGCGGTATAGTCTGCCTAATTGTGTTGACATATGTCACATTATTTAATAAATTGTTTAATAAAGCTGCGCATACCGATCCAATAGAATGTGTTGGTCACTTGTTGGAGGGTTTTATGGTACCCTGAATGCCCAATAGATGGTGACTCAAGGAGCTCCTTGAGAATGATGGTGCGCAATGGGGAGGATGTCCCAATGATAACTTGTGCTTTGGAGAACAAGTTTCTATTTGTAACGACACAAAATTTTAATATAATAAAATTATGCGTTTATGGGTCCTTAACTGAGGTTAATTAGTTAAGTTTTTGTTAAATTGGTGAAAAGTGGGTTTTGTTCGGGATTTGATTGTACTGATAAAATTTCAGTGTTTTTTTTCAAAAATCGTACACAATATACTGGTCGGCTATCTGGACGATCACCCATTGTACTAGTTCCGTCGTGTATCGATTCGCGAGACCATAGGGGTCTTGAATGTAAGAAAATTGAAAAAATCAGGAAATTTATAGATTTTTGGAATTCAATTGGGACTCAATAATTGTTAGGGATTCTAATAGAAATCTGTAAAACTCATACCACTGCGTGTTAATAGACCCTGTGGACGATTGTCTGTCGTTTCGGTAGTTCATCATCTCAAATGAAGAAACAACATCATGTTTTGTGTCAGAAATCAAGAAATTAGCGGGTTAGGTCAGAAGATAGTCAGGAGATGTCGGAGTCCTAAGGAGTTTAAAGTGGCTGAACATCAGATAGTGTATAGTTTGGGGTTCCTCTCTGGTTGGGTCAAAAGATGTCGACACCGTGTCTATAGGGGTCCATTCTTGGTGGAACATCAGGAGATATTGGAGTTTGTAAAGAGCAGGGTTTCTCCGTAGACAAGACAGAAGATGACAGTAGGCAAGTTGGTCGTCGTTCCTTTTTGACTGATACCCAGAGCGATGACGACGAATACATGGTAGATGTTGTCAGTCAGTTGAATTAAGAAGTATGTCATTATCGGGTGAATGCCTGGGTTGTTTGTGTAATCTTCAGATACGAAGTTGTCAGGGTCAGCGTACTCAGGGTTTGTGTATTTGTCTGAGTTGGTGTACTCAGGGTTCGGTATAGAATCGTTGGATTTCAGGTAGTTTGGGTTGGTATACCCAAGTTTTGGTCGTGTTCGGGTGAAAGTCGAAACAACATATGTGAGTCTAAAGGGCTCCATGTATGATTGTGATTTAGAGACTTTAAGATAAACATATATGAGTTGTGGCCAGTTAATATAGTCTAAGGGCTTGAAATAAAACATGATTGATGATTGAAATTATAACTTGGTAATATGAACACCATTTCATAAATGAACTTCATAATTGGAAAATAATAAGGTTGGTAACCTCGGTTAGGGTGACGTAACCCTAAGTGACCTTGGGTCACAGTTTATTATATACTGTTCTATTCTACTGTAATATGCAAAATGAATTGTTTATTATATCATTATTGATGCGTGCACGTGTTATTATGTGGAAAATAGTTTACATGGACTGTGGTTTTATTGGGCTTCATAGCTCATTGATGTTTTATGTCAGCAGATCTCAGAGCTGTTGATCAGTAGGTGATGAACCTCTGGATTTTGGATATTGTATAGACTATACCCGGTGCAGTAGTAGCGCCTACTTTTGTAAACAGACTTGATGTAATTAATACAGGTATATGGTTTGTATGATGGCTGTTGTGATGACAGTGATATTTGCTTATGAAAGCATTTGATAAATGTTTAAATTTCTCGTATTTTCACGAGTAAAGTCTTCCGCTTGCGTGATAATGACAAACGGGTGACCGTCTTAGAACTTGATTCCCTAGGCACGGGTTCGGGGTGTCACAGTATTTCTATAGAAGTACTTGTGCATGTCTAAGTTTCCTTCAAGCCACCTATGCATGAGAGTTTGAAGATCAGGGTCTTGAGTGAAGGCGGATCTGATGTTGTCCCACCATGAGGGTATCGGTAGTGAAAGGATGTGAGTTCGCATGCCTCATCGCATCGTGAGAGATCGTTAGCTGCCTTATTTTCCCTTCCGCATTTGTACTCAATAAGGTAATTGTACTCCATTAATTTGATCAACCATTCTGTTGTGCGTCTGTGGTGATTCGCTGTTCGAGTAGATACTTAAGACTTTGATGATATGTGTGGATGATGAATCGCCTACCTAGTAGGTAAGGTCTCCATTTTTGGACAGCTAGGATGACGACTAACATCTCTTTATCGTAGGTAGAAAGAGTAAGGTTTTTGCCATGCGGTGCTTGACTAAGGAAGGATAATGGATGTCCTTGCATTAGAACAACATCAATCCCTCCTCCAGAGGCATCACACTCCAGAATAAATGATTTTTAAAATTTGAGTAAGGCTAATACTGGAGATTAAGTCATTGCCCATTTAAGAGCTAGGAATGCATGGTCGGATTCTGTGTTCCACACAAATGAATTCTTCTTGAGCAGTGCTGTAAGTGGGTCTGCAATTGTCCTATAATCTATGACAAACTTGTGGTAGTACCCAGTGAGGCCGAGGAAACCTCGAAGCGCCTTAGGTGTGGATGGATGAGGCCAGTCTAACATGCCTGAAATTTTATTGGAGTCGACGGTAACACCTTGTTGTGAGATGATGTGGCCAAGATACTCTTTCCCGAATCGACACTTGGATAGTTTAGCATACAACTTGTGTGCTTGCAAGATTGATAAGGTAGTCCGCAAGTGTTGCTGATGGGATTCCCATGTTCGGCTATAGACGAGAATATCATCAAAGAATACAAGGATGAATTTGAGAAGATAAGGCTTGAAATGTCATTCATTAAATTCTGAAACGTGGATGGTGTATTCGTAAGTCCGAATGGCATAACCAAAAATTTGTAGTGCCCCTCAGGCGTTCGAAACGATGAATTGGGAATGTCCACGTCACGCACACGAATTTAATGATAGCCAGATCTTAAATTGAGCTTTACTAAAATACCTTGACCCATGTAACTCATCGAACAGTTCATCAATTATAGGGATTGGATACTTATCTTTGATGGTCACATGATTCAGAGCTTGATAGTCGACGCACAACCGCCATCCTCTGTCATTTTTTTGCACCAAGAGCACGGGTGAAGAATAGGGGCTCATACTGGGGCGAACAATTCCAACTTCTAGCATTTCATTGGTGATCTTCTCAATCTCATTTTTTGATAATGTGGATATCTGTAAGGTTTGACACTTGTTGGACAGCTACCCTCAGAGATGAGAATCCGATGATCTTGAGTTCGGTTGGGAGGTAAGCCCTTGGGTTCATCAAAGACACCATCAAACTCTTTCAACAAGACTTGTAATCCCTCATTGGCCAATGCTTGTAGCGGTGAGCTGTGAAACCACTGGGATATCCTATACCGACGGTTTTGTTATTTACAACGGCGATTTTTAACCGCCGGTAAAACCTCTCAATTTTGTAGTGTGTTAAAAGAGTTGTAGTATCATACCTTTTCTTGCCTTGCGCCCTTGTTTCCCTAAGGCTTCATCATTAATAATCTCCATGGCCGATAAGGAAAGCCCTTGAAGATCATATTCATGTCCTCCTTGAGAGAAGCACATCTTCAACTGGGAGAAATCCCACAAAATTGGACCCAATGTTTGCAGCCAATGAGCCCCTAAAATAGCATCACATCCTCCTAACGGGAAGAGATAAATATCGGTAGTGAGAGAGAGCTCACTTATACAAATTGTGAGACCTGAACACTTCCCTTCGTTGACGAGGTGATCACCATTAGCCACTATAACTTCAAATTGAATCTCAGTCTGAACCTTGACTCAAGCTCACTTGGCATTGACAGGATCCACAAAATTGTGGGTGCTGCCTGAATCAATTAGAATAGTAATGGGGCGTTGGTGGAGGTAACCAACTAACCGCATTGTTTGTGGTGCTGAAGATCCGACGATGGCATGTAAGGATATTTCAAGGGAGATCTCCCGTTCCTCAGGTATCTCCTTCGATTCCTCCTCAAACTCGTCTTTGGTTTAATGCATTTCATAACCCTCAGGCCACGAGCCTGTCATAAGAAATAAGTTTTGGGACTTGCATTTATGAACAACGTGAAATTTCTCGTCACAGTTGTAGCACAACCCCCGACTTCTCCTTTCAGTCATTTCAGTAGGTGAAAGCCGCCTTATTGGTGGAAAAGTTGGTTTGCCCCCATCTGAGTTGGTTGTACTTGCAGGGTTACTAACTTCATTTCGTATTTGCCGACGCCTAGATTGCAATTTCTCGTCTTACAAAAGGGCTAGTCCTACTGTAGTGGTGAGAGTTTTAGGGTGGAACATCTGGACATCCATCCGGACCTCATCTTTGAGGCCACAAATGAAACAACTAATGAGGAAGGACTCGTTCAGCCCATTAGTTCGGTTTGCAAGCTTCCCAAATTGGGATTGATATTCTCTCACTATGGTGGTTTGGCGAAGCTTAGCGAGAGCCCCAACATGGTCTTCAAAGTTAGTAGGTCCAAATCTTGCATTTAATGCCTCTGTAAACTCCTCCCAAGTCATTGGCCCATGAGATTTCTTGATCCACCGAAACCATTGTAAAGCCTTCCCTTCCAAATGTAATGAAGTTATGATGACGTTCTGCTCCTGAGTCGTCTGGTGGTATAAGAAGAACTGCTCCGCACGATAAAACCATCCTGAAGGATCATTTCCAACAAAGTGGGGAAAGTCAAGTTTGATGGTTCGTGTTTGAATATATCCCATTGAACCGGAATGGGATGATGCCCCATCTCCGCGAGATAGCCGGTTGGTAGAATGATTGTCGAACTTCTCGGTCTTCTCATATTGAAGAGAAGTGATCATTTGCTCATACTTGCTGTCAAGTGCCGAAAGCTTCTGTAATTTTTTTTTGGAGTATTAGATCTTGTCTTCCTGTCTCTGCCATAAGGTGATGAATTTTAGAATCATGCTTTGCCATTCTTTGATCAGCCATGACCGTGTGGATCTGATAACAACTGATGTGGTCTTGTGAGATAAAGTTTAAAGATACAGTTCAATTTGAGGGGAACCACCTCCTGTTCTTGCAAGAGAAATAGAAGTTTTTTGTTTTTCAATACGTTCTTCATATTAACATGCAATATTTAAACACATATCCAATATAATGGACACATCCCACAACACATAACTACCTAACCATGACTCATAGGCCTCAGATTGTCTCTGGCGAAGCCAGAAACCCCTTGTCTTGGGCAACCATAGAATAAGGGACAAGTGGTGGAGAAGTCAAAATCCTGGGCCACATGATTTTGACTTCTCCACACACTATATGTCACATGGCGATAAGGTGTTGAGCAGTGTTTTAATAACCGGATCAGTCTTTGAACCGGTTGGGTGACCGGGTCCCAGTTTGATTGGTTCAACCGGTTCGACTGGTCTGCCAAGAAACACCCTTAATCTCTATGTCCAAACAAGGTAAGTGAGACCTAAGCTAGACCTTCCTCATCTCTTCTTTAGTCAGCCTATTTCCTAGGTCTTCATTAATCAAAATGCCTACTTTATAGCTTTTCAATTGTCAAATGTCTAGCAAAATTTCTCTTTAAAGAAAAATATTCAAGAAAGAAATGAAAATTAATTAACCATGTCAGCTTGTCACTTCTCATGTCAGTATGTCACTTTAAAACCAAACCCTAACAATTCATATAGAAAATATAAATATTAAGTTCTTCTCATTCTCTCCCAAGATGCCGAGAGGGATCTGGTCACTTGTGGGCTATCAGCGCAGCAACGATGAAGCCATGATGCTGTCCAAGAAGCTACACTAGAAGGTGTATATCAAATGTTGCAAATGTGTGCGTGGCCCTTAACGTTTATTTAGTAACAAGAATACAACAGGGGTAACCTTGGTGCAGGCGAAAGCTCGATGACCATTATAATTATAGGAGAAATTAGTCCTGGTCGGTAATTATAACCGGTCACTAGTTCTTCTGGTTCTTAAACTTTCTTGTAGTTTTGAATTCAGTCTGGTTTTGGAGGTTTTGAAAACCATTTGGAGGACCGGTTCCCGGTTTCACCGGTTCAACTGATAGGTCCAGTCCGATTTTGACAACACAGGTGTTGAGATAAAGGGGGAGAGATATCAAGTGGGGAGAAGTCAGAAATCATGGGGAGAAAATGAGACATTGGGCTAAAACATGTCCCCTATTCTATGGTTACCCGAGAGGGGTTTCTGTAATGCCCGAAAACCCCACCTTGGACTTAATGGGACATTGGGCCCGTTACACTGTTTGAACTTGCTTAACTCCATAGAAGGCAATACTAAAACATACGAGTCTACCAAAATTTTTCTTAATAAAGCTACAGTAGTAATAAAACCTTCAATGTATAAAATGAAGTAACCATCCTGTACAACCTGCTACCAATAATAACTTTACCCACAATTAGATCATAATGACCCCAATAAGTGATTTAAACCCAAGCAACATCATAAACCCAAAAGTATCAAATACTTATTACAATCCTTTTAATACAATAGAAATCTAACAATATGCAAAACAAACTGTCTAAGTCCACTCCTCCTCTTGGAGATCACCTACTCGCTCTTTCTCACACAACTTCCTTAACCTATGGCTCACTTCGATTCTAAACCTGCCGACAATAACAAGTCGACTGAGCATTGATAATGCTCAACGAATATCCAGTCTAACTAACAATAACAATAACTCATGCTTATAACCAATATCATATTCATGTGACAGTTACAAAATCAATAACATGTTCATATGACATTTTCATATTCCATGATAGGTTCATATAACATAATCAATAACAGGTTCATATGACATTTGTATAATCTATGACGGGTTCATATAGCATAATCAATAACAAGTTCATATGATATTTACATAATCAGAGTGCAGAAAATATGTGAGCATATTATGACATGTTTCATTGCCCTTGTAATTCCGTGTTCATGATTTAATACTTACAATTCAGTATCAATGTCCGTCAACGCATGATAAGTTCCATATTCATGTTTCGGTACTTTTAATTCAGTGTCAATGTCCGACAACGCATGATAAGTTCCATATTCATGTTTCAGTACTTGTAATTTATTTTCAATATTCGACAACACATGATAAAATCGACAACTCATGATAAGTTCCGACAACGCATGATAAGATCGACAACACATGATAAAATCGACAACGCATGATAAGTTTCGACAGCACATGATAAGTTTAACAACGCATGATAAGTTCGTCAACGCATGATAAGATGCCCTTACACGGCATGCTCGACAACGCATGATAAGATGCCCTTACACGGCATGTTCAACAACACATGATAAGATCAGTATTCATGTAACCCATGCATAATATTCTTGAACTTGTAATTCATGTACCATGTTCTTGTTCTTGCCATTCAGACACCATACACATGCAATGCCCATGCCATGCTTATATACACATGAGACTTGTAAGCAAACTACCATACATGCATGTGAACTTGTGCCTGAGTGTTGTGATTAACATCCGAGCTCGGTCATTACTTAGATTCTAATCTCCCATCATGGAAACTCTACCATACTTTCCTATACCATATGGTTAGAGAATTCTCAGTTTGGAAGACCTTCCTCTAAGCTTTGACCTACCCGAATATCAATCATTATACGATATAGATAGGCAGAATTTAACATTCGTGATTAATATTCGAACTTGGTCATTGCCTAGACTTCAGTTTTCCGCCAAGAAACTCCACTAGGTTACATCTCCCTAGTTAGAGAATTCCTAACCTGAAAGACTTCCTCTAGGCTTTGGCCTATCCGAATGTCGATCACCGTACAAGTATAAATCGGGCATAATTTAACATACGAGTGTTTAAGGCATAATTTACATTGTCATAGTAAACAATACCTTATCATGATTTTACGATTCTTTTAACCAACTTCATATATAATAAACCTCATCCCCTTCCACTCATTCATAGAACATCATAATAGTAAAATCATACTTAATAGAATTTGCATCACAAGTAAAAACCTCATATCATGGATATAATCCCCCTATTCATGTTCAATAGAATTCATAACATATGCAAAACCCCCATGTTATAGATAAAATCCCCCATTCATTTTAATAGAATTTATAACACATGCAAAACTCCCATATTATATAAATAACACATAATTTAGCATGATAAACCGTAATATCTCCTTAGCTTAGTTTCTCAATTCTCAATAACATCATATTAACATTAAAAACACTCTCAACATTTAAACAAATACCTTAAATGTATTTGTTATGTGTACATTACCCTTCCCCATTTTTCCATCATACAATAGTCATTCACATAATCCATGAGCATCCAATTCAAGCTCAACCCCAATCCATGCATCCATAATCTATCCATTTACCATTTTAGCCCATCCACCATCATTTCTATACATCCATAACCCATAAAGCATAACCCATAATCTAATTTAAGCTTCTAATATACAAATCCATCTATATCCTTACTTAAACATGCAATATCCCATACAAATTCATCGTTTATCATCTTAATTAATAAACATAATATAAGAGTTAGATTAGAGAGGATATCGACCTTTGGGATCCTTCCCTTAGATCCAAAATGCTAGATAAAGCTCCTTGAAGCTTTGAGGATGATCTCCAACCTAAGCTTCTTCTTCTCTAAGCAAAACCCTTCTTCTTCAACCCAAAACTCTCTTAGAACTCTAGGTTTTCTCTCTTCCTTAGCCAAATTAGGTTAGAAATGGTTAGGACACTCTAAAACCTCGAAATAGAACCCCTATTTATAGCCCCAAGGGTTAAAAATTCTAAAATCTGTGATTTGAGGATTTTTCAAAACCAAAATCACGCGCACCGATCGGGGGTTAGTTCCGATCGATCGGACTCAACTGGGTAACTTTCAGGTTCAAAACGATCAATCACCGATTGATGACTGATCGATGACCGATCGATCGGTCTGCCTGGGCCGATCGATTGGGCCTTACAGGCAAAACTGAGCAATTTTCATCCGAAACCCGCTTTGGTAATTGACTCGTAACTTTTGACTCGGTTGACGGAATTGAACTATTCAAGATGCATTGGAATAGTTATTCGAAGGAGAACAATTTCTTTTTTAATAGAGATATCCTAATTGCAAGTCCTTAGAGGTCAAAATGTCTCATCAAGTTGAATGAAGGTGAGAGAGAACCCTAAAACATTCGGGTTAATATTGAAAATCTAATATTAGGACCCTACACTCCGAGAAGTTATAGTTAAGCACATATAGGGATATATTATTGAGTATTTAAACCCTGTTAAGCAAGGTGATAAGATAAAAGTAATTCCGGGTCTCTACATCCTTTCCTCCTTATTAGAATTTCTTCCTCGAAATTATAAGATTAATCAACAGGTGAGAATTACTTTTCTCTAAATACTTTATGTTTCCAAGTCACACATGAGTAGAACACTCACTAACCACAATGTGCATGAGACATATTTTAACTATTCGTGTTGATTAAGTGCCCAAACAACATTTTTATATAGGTAGCATGTTTTTACACATATAGTAAACATATATCACACAATTTTGACAATATTTTAAATAAACAAATCATAAGTAGAATGTACCCTTTACTACGCCATCAGATGCCTGGGCATCCTGCTCTGAAATGGTGAACACCCTGTCTTGAGTGTTCGGATGGGGTGGTTGCTGTTGATGCCTTAGAGGCTGTGGAGGCATCTGCTGAGGAACCTGCCTACCTAGTGGTCTAGCTCCTCGAGGTTGGGTCTGCGGGGGTGTCTGCCGATTATGAACTGGGCAATTTTTGATCTGATGTGTATGGCTACTACAATGGAAACATCCCCCCGTGACTACTCTACACACTCCTGCCTTGTGCCTCCTATTACATAACGCACAAACGTTAAACATCGGTGCCTATGAAGTAGAGAGAGGAGCTACAGGTGCAAGTGCGGGCCTCTGATATTGAGATGACCTAGCAACTGGTATCAGACATGCCATCCTTGGCCTCTTATCCTGTTGGTCAATCTTACTCTGCTGGAACAACTTCCTCTTTCTCAAAAACTCTTTAGAATTCCTCTTGGCTATCAAAACACGTTGGTACACCTCCTTATAGGTTTCGAGTTGCAGAATCGAGACCTTATTGCGGATGTAATCTCTCAACCCTCTCTCAAACCTCTTCGACTTCATCTTTTCCATGGCGATCAGGTGAGGAGCGAACCTAGAAAGCTCTACGAACTTAGCCTCATACTCGGCCACTGACATACTCCCCTACTCCAAAGTAGATAATTCAATCTCCTTCTGATCTTTCACAAACACCGAGAAGTATCTCTCGTAGAAGATGTGGAGGAACTCTCCCCATGTCCACTTTTGCCCGACTCACACTTCATTCCTCTGCCTAGATGCGGTCCTCCACCAATGTTCAGCCTCGCTTTCCATGATGAAGGAGGCCCATTTCACCCTCTGCTCATCGGTGGGCTCGAGCACGAAGAATATCTTCTCTAGTTGCATGATCCACAACTCGACAATTGCGGGATCCGTACTACCATAGAAGGTTGGAGGACCCATCCTCCTAAAAGCTTCCACTCCACTCTAATGGGGTAGGTGAACATCAGCCGACCTTTCTTGCCTCACTTGCCCTACTGCTAGGATAACAGTCTGCTGGGTGATAGCAGTAGCCCTATTATAGCCCTAAGGGTTAAAAATCCTAAAATCCGTAATTTGAAGATTTTTTAAAATCAAAATCGTGCGCATCGATCAATCGGGGGTTAGTTCCAATCAATTGGAATCAACTGGGCAACTTTCGGGTTCAGACCGATTGATGACCGATCGATCGGGCCTCACAGGCAAAACTAGGTAATTTTTCATCAGGAACCCGCTTTGGTAATTGGCCTGTAACTTTTGACTCGGTTTACAGAATTTGACGATTCAAGATGTGTTGGAATCGTTATTCAAAGGGTAACAATTTCTTTTCTAGTAGAGATATCCTAATTTTAAGTCCTTAGAGGTCAAAATGTCTCATCAAGTTGGATGAAGGTGAGAGAGTACCCTAAAACATTCGGGTTAATACTGAAAATCCAAGATTAGGACCCTACACTCCTAGAAGTTATACTTAAGCACATATAGGGATATATTATTGACTATTTTAACCCTATTAAACAAGGTAATAAGATAAAAGTAGTTCCGGGTCTCTACAGTTTTTGGCTTCGCCAAAGACAATCTGTGGCTCGACTTATAACTCCCTAAATAACTCAACTGCCACTAACCCATACTTTATAATTAAACCACTAATAACAACCCACAACTAAGTAACTAATTACCCACCTGCACATACAAAGGATACCATGCACATGCACATGGTATTCACGTCACTTTTCAAAGACGACCTTCTTTCTTACTCCATAATCATTCACATACTTGCTAGGGCTCGCTCCAAAAACCCTAATTCAAAGTGCTATTCGAGTCTCCAAAGTCAACGACACTGATATCTCGTCAAATTCGCCTAATATTTTTGAAACCCTAGCAAAGACATACAGGTCTTTCATCTTCGATTTACTGATGAAGGCTTGCTTTACAGGTGAGAAAGATAGATCGGGCAATCTCCATTGTTCTAATGCTGCGATCTGGTTGGATTTATCCGACAATCGGCACCTGCAATCCCATTGGATGATGAAATCAAGCATAAGGTTAGCAAGGTGAGGGTTTCTCCGAATGTGCAGACCTTCAATACGCTAATGCCTTCTTTCTATCAAGATGGGATTATGGAGAGAAGGTAGAAGAGATTTGGATTGAAATGGCGAAATATAAATGTGATCCCAATGTTATGTTTTTACTTACTGTGTTGCAATGGCATCATTTTGCGATGACGGGAAGATAGCAAGAGCTCTGAGATTATGGGAAGAAATGCGAATTTATGGCTTATAATACACTAATTAGTGGTTTATGCAAAGTTGGAGAAATGGGGGATGGCATTGATGGAGACCAAGGCAACTGGTCTCACTTATGAGCATCTGATCAAAGGATACTGTAGTATTGGGGACATTGATTCAGCTATCTTCTTGCATAAAGATATGCGCAGGAAGGATTTCAGGCCAAAGGCTTCAACAGTTAATGAAATGATTGGAGGAATGTGTGATAAAAGTTGGGTTTATGAAGCTTTGGAGTTTCTGAGAGATGTTATAAAAAAGCTAGACCTTTTTCCAAGTTTTGAACCAAATTTAGAGACTTACAGTGCTTTTGTTGAGGGATGTATGAAACAGGGGAATGAGGAAATGGTAGTAATGCTGAAATCAGATTGCAGTTGGGTGAGGATTAAAAATTTTTGTTTTTAGATGGGGAGCCAACTCCTTTGTCAAAGTTCCGCACCCTGCGCACCTCCTCAATGACCATAAAAGTGGCGAAACGAGACAACTCTACAAACTTTGCCTATACTGACTGACTGACATGGATCCTTGTGCCAAGTGAATAAATTCCAAGGCCTTCTGCTCCTTGAGAGTCTCTGGAAAATACTTGAAATAGAATGTCAACTTAAATTCCTCCCAACCCAATTCAGACACATCTTCAGTCCGGGCTACTAAATCCCACCAATGATGCGCCTCTCCCTTCAATAGAAAGATTGCTAACTTCCTTATCTGAGTTCCAATGCACTCCATGACATCAAAGATTTTCTCTAGCTCCAACACCCATTTGTTTGCCTCCATTGGATCCACTGCCCCATTGAAAGCAGGAGGACTCAACCTCTTGAATTCCTTGATTAAGCTAGCCATTGGGGTTGCATCTGAAATTTGACTGGATGTTTCAGATCTAGACCCAGGCTGGCGAGCAGTCTCTTCCAGATGTCTTGTTATGTCTCCCAGCACTCGATAGACTTCATTTAATTCCGGATGAGGATTTGCAACTGTACCACCTGCTCCACCTCGACCTCTTCCTCTCCTCGACATATCCTTTTTTTTAAATTAAACAAGGGAACCGTCAGATTGGAAGTACGGATGAGTACAAAAAAACAATAGAAATCTAATAATTGATCTTCTATCCCTAGTGACCCTAAGTATTAACCTAATGTCACCCTTTCACACCAAGGTTTCTAAACCTAGTGCTATGATACCAATCTGTCATGTCCCGAAAATCAATACCATTCATATCTCATAAATGCATGGATTTCTAGGCGTAGACCTGGAACAAATCCCAAGACTAAATGGAAATAATTCAAATTAATCCATTAAATAGAAGTGTATATTGAGCCACTAAAATAATTCAATGACAATAACCAAATAAAATGGACATTTTTCAGTCTCAATTTAATACTCACCTAAACAAGTTCCTTAAACAACTCAATAAAAATCTAACTAAAACAAAGAGCTCCACGGACTAATTAAGCTCTTGCTGACTTCTAATTTCCTCAGGTCTCTCCTTAAAAGATAGAATATAACAAGAGTAAGCACGATGGCCCAGCAAAAGAACACATCCAACAATCAATAATTATATCATGACAGATGCAATAAATTATGTAACAAAATATTACAATATATGCAATTTATTTATACACAAGTTTCACAATTTACTGTTAATTCAATTATTGGTCATGGTCTCATGTCCATAGGATTCAAACTGATATCGTCCTACTGACATTCTTTTATTGGCAACACTAAGCTCATCCAGTCGGGTTCTCACAAAGTTCGTCCTTCATTTCTTTGATCTAACGAGTGTCTCACTCCATTAGTCAAAGAGTCATATTATTTATCATTGATCTTCCAATACTATTCTTGGGATCACACTAAGTTTACCAAATTTTCACTTTTGGGCTCCCACAAAGTTCACCCGAGGATTCTCTTCTGGGCATCATACTAAAGTCCTCCCACAAGCGAACCTCACTCAAGGTTTTTGATCTTTCATTAAAATCTGGATTTATTAAATGAAATACAAGACAATATTCATAGATTAAACATGATATGTACATCAACAATTAATAAACAAAATAATAATTGATAAGAGCATGCATGATTTCATCTCATAATTCACAATAATTAAGAATATTAAATATAAATAATATATTCAATTAAAGTATCTTAGAAAAATTAATGTGAAAAATATCTCTTTTTCCGTTTTTGATTTTCGACTAAGGTTTTGACCCACAAAACTATTGATTTTGGAAATACTTTCTTCACGAAAGTTGTAGATCTTTTCAAGCTCTTCGAAATGATATACTGTCGGATCAAAATCGGACTTAAGTTCATAAAGTTATGACCCATATACCGAAACTGGGTAAATTTCATTTAAATTAATTTAATTTCAAAAATTCATCAATTATAATCTCCTAGATTTCTCATATTTTCTTCTCTAAAATTCTGTTTTTCTCAATGGTTTTCATTCCTAAATTCAATACATTGTTTTTCTGACATTTAATTCGTTTATAAGTAATTATAGATGTAAAACAAGAGTTGGAACAATAAGATTTAAACATCAAAATATACTAAGTTTAATTCTAGGATTTTAAGAATTACCTAAAACATTACTCAGAATTTTAAACTCCAATTTATAAGTTTCTAGCATGGATCATCATTCCTATAAATCCAAAACATAATCAAAACCTAGAACTAAGGTGCACTTGCCTCAACAATTTAATCTACCACGTGGAAGAACAAACTTTGGAATCATGATCTCCTTCCTTTAAAACACTTCCAAACATGAAAACCATACTTTTCTTCTTTCCCACATTCTATTCTCTAGAGATTGTGTTCTGTGTATTCTAAAATTAGGTTTACCACTTTCTATTTATATTAACCCTATGTTTATTTACCAGAATACCCTTAGTGACTCTTGTTTGTCTACACTTCTAATTAAATCTCATTCAAGGTTATTCTTATTCCTTCATTTATTTTTACACTAGCTAATTAATTTCTAGGTCACTACAATTCAATGGAAAGACAATTTAAGAATCCCTTCTGTTTTCACTTGCAGACACTTATCATCTATTGTTGAAGAACAAAATTAATACCAAGCAAGAAAGTGGTATGGTTTCTTTCCTTCTACTTTTGCCAATTATGAGAATCTCTCACGCTTCCTTTGGTATAGCAACTTGGGCTTTCCATATCCCTTTCCATGCAATTTGTCTTCTATGTGTATATATATATATATATACTAGTAAATGCCTCGTGCGATGCACGGGATGGAGAATGACTTAAAAATTTCAAAAAATATTATAAATTATAATTTTATCATGTTATAATCCAAACATGAAAAAATATAGAAAGAAGAGATATATGCAGACAATTTTGTTAAACTAAATACCTAACCTACAACAAATTATAGAGAGCCAGAAATAATTAAAAAATTAGTTAATTTAGTTTTTGAGAACTTAAGAATTTCAATCAATTCGGAAAGCAAATAGAAGTTTGATTTTCACCAAAAGCCTTCAATATTTACTCACCCTAAAAGTATAAAAATTAAATGGAAGTCTTATTATTTAATTTAGAATATAATAATAATTTTAATTAATAGATTTGATATTTAATTAAATGGAGGTAATATTATTTAATTTATTTAAATTAATTATTTTAATTAATAATTCTTATTAACTGGATGATCTATTAATAAGGGAGATGGAGGGTCCAACTTTTAGAGAGGTTTGATGGAAGAAGTGTCATTTAAAGTATTTAATATTTAATTAAGTGGAGGTCTTATTATTTAATGTAGAAAATAATGGTTTTAATTAAAGATTCTTATTAAATGAATCAATTAATAGAATGTGTCATGTCAGCAGACACGTGGCGTTAACATGAAGAGAGAATGGAGGATGTTGAGAGATTCCATGTGGAAGCAACCGACATATAGTATAAGATATTTACTAGTGAGCAGGGCACGTGCAGATAATAATGTGACATTATTTTGCTAACTTAAAAGAAACATGAACTTGTCGTAAATTTGAGGAGACCAAATGACACCAAACAGTAGTAATTTTCTTAAGTTACATTCATCATGTATCATTTGGTATATAAAATGGCCTGTAATATAAACAACACATCAATTACTCACTCCAATTCCCATAACAAGAATTGTTCAACATTGTCTGCATAACAGACATCTTGGAATGTCAATGAAACAGAATTTGTTGAAATGTAAATAGATCATAAAATTAGTGAGGTTTTGTAGCAACCAAAAACGATATCTAGACTGCAGAAGAGAAGAATATTGAATCTCCATACTTGTAGAGACACTGCAGCCTTTCTGGGCAGCAGAGCTTGCAATGAACAATTTGATCGTCAATCAATCGCTCAAATTTTAAATAAAAACCAAGGCCTAAGAGCTTTTATTGGGAAAAGGTTGCTATAACATATTATATACAAAAGTAAGTCTATTTCAACTAAGCCACCCCCATTGAATTTCCTAAACCTAAACCAACCTTACAAACCTGAATGCCCAAGGACTTCTGGGAAGCCCAAGTTTCAATTCATTCAGGAGCAGCCCCTTCTTGGAGAAATGAGAACGCCAACAATGTAAGGAACACCTCCTACTAATTAGAATTGTGCAACTCTATCCCAAAATTTTGCAAAACCATTTGCAACTTGCAAGAACTTGTCAAATACTCAGTATCTTCCACCAAATTCCTGACCAATCTAGGGTGAACAGGCACACTGGGCTCCCTACAAATTCCTTGATCCAAAATCAGGTTGAATTAAGTTGTCTATTTAAGATTAAAACTTGATTTAAATTTCTAGTTAAATGAAAGAAGAGTCTATACGAGTGTTAGAACTCAACCACATCAGAAAAAGGAGAATCCTTATTTAACGATATTCCATCAGACTACTATATATAAAAATGTAAAAATTACATTTCAAAAAATTAGACAATCAAACATATAAATATAAATATAATATATATATATATATAGCTTCAAGAGAAGCAATGTGGTCATCTGAAGGGTTCAGCTGGCACAAGTTCTTCAAGAGGAGTTGTCGCCTCGAAACATTTGGCAGCTTCTAGTATGGATGTACCATGCAGACGATTTCATTTTGTCAATACACAGTGCATCTGTTAAAAGCTTCCAACAACTACCAAGTACTGGTTACCAAGATGTGTGAGAACAGTAGATGTGGAGGTCAGGCTAAGGACATGGGTAGGTTCAACATCTAATGCTCTCCAACTTGGACCTTTTCCCCAACCAGTAAGCATATTTATCTTTCTTTAAATCAGAAAGTCAAAATCCTCTAGTTGGTCTAATGTTTGGGTTATCTTCTATCAAAGAGGTGGCCCATTGAGTGAAGTCGTTTATATGGGAAGGGGGTAGTGTTCCTTGAGGATGAATTAACCTCCCAACTCATCACATATTTCTTGTGAAAACCTGTAGAGACTTGTATTTGAACTGAATAACTCAAAAGAAGACAATATTTTTCATGGGTATTTGTCTAGAACCACGTGAGTAACAATTATCTAACACCTAAATATATCAGAACACAGTAGGTCATACCTATTTCACTTACCATTCTCAGGGCTGTCACTTCCGTGAACCACATTCCTGTCAAAAGATTCATCATAAGACCTTGTCTCTCAACCCAATTTTGATTAAGCCTGTATATATAACAAAGGCTAAGGGGCCTAACCTTCTTGTTTAAACTGTTAGATCTCCTCTGATGGTGGCCAGTTCAGCTTGAAGAGGATTTGTTACCCCTATAAGCTTACATGCTGACGCAACAACACCAACACCCTTCAAAGCCTTGATAACATAAACACAATTGGGTACATATTAGCTTTATAGATTTCTGTTTTGAGAATTATAGGGGAAACAAAGACCAGGAGAATTATACCACACATATAATTGGATTTGAAGTAATGTAGTCGATCAGCTTAGGGAAAGAATGGCTTGGCCTTAAGATCCCTATAATACTCGTATAAACATATAAACCTCTCTAGACATGAGAGTCTTGGGAATTACTCTGCAACACCAAATTACATAGAGATATAGTATATTAGAAAAATGAGAGAGAGAGAGAGAGAGAGAAATCAGAATCATTAGATCACAGAAGAAGAGACGATATATTACCTTTTCTTAGGACTGGACAGAGATTACGAGAAAGACTATATTTTCTCCTATTCCGCAACCTCAGCTAGGTTTGAATATGAAACCCTGCAAAAGAAAGCATTTTTCCCTTGACTAAAACCAAAAAAAAAAAAAGGCTATGATATCAAGTACAATAAAAGCCACCAAATCTGCTTATAGTAAAATTAGTATAGTTGTAAGTAGTATACTGACATTTTTATAGATTGAGGAAAGAGTTATAATGACATAAACTTGAAAACTATGCAAAGAATACATATTAACTAATTTAGATAATTCAACAAAACTATAATAAGATTAAGATAGATTGAGCATGAAAAAGGGCATTGAGTTTCATTCAGAAAAAAGAACAAACACATGTATCAAGTCTTTGCAGGACATCTTCCCAAAAAAAAAAAGTCTTTGCAGGACATATTTAATTTCCAAACAAAGTTGTGGTACGCAGAGCATTAACTACCCATTGAGCTACATGTGTGGAGTATTGCGCAAAAAGAATAAAAGTAGGGATTTATTTTCATGCAGAGCTCTGCACGGTGCGGAGCTCCCGTTGTACACACCGAGTGGTAAATGTGAAATTACACATAATTACACATTTGCCACTCGGTGTGTACAATGGGAGCTCCGCACCGTGCAGAGCTCCGCATGATATTTAAACCGATAAAAGTAAAACAAAAAAAATCAAGTAGCTAAAGACCAGGAGAATTATAACGGAAACAAAGACCAGGAGAATTATACCACACATATAATTGGATTTGAATTAATGTAGTTGATCAGCTTAGTGAAGAATCAAGGGGTGTCAACGAGCCGAGCCAACTCGCGAGCCAGCTCGGTTCAACTCTAAATAAACCGAACTTGAGCTTTTACTTTGGGTTCGTTGAGCAGAGTCGAGCCTTAAAAGTGAGCTTGAAAAATAAACGAGTTGAGCCTGAACAATAGGAGGCTCAGCTAGGCTCGGCTCGATTAATTTTATAATAATACCCTTTAAAAATTAAATTTATATTATATATTTAGTATACTTTTTTTTGGCAAGATATATTTAATATACATTAACATAATTATGGTTGTTTAAGTTTTAACTCAAGCTTTCATGTGAGTCACATGACATCCCAAAAAAATGCCCTTTTAAGTTTTTTTTAATTGAATTTAGTGCTTATCAATGTATTTAAAAAAACATTATCTAGCCGAGTCGAGTCGAGCTCGAGCTCAACGATTTGTGGACAAGCCGAGCTCGAGCTGACCGTTCTGAGCTTGAACCGAGCTTGAGCATTTGTAAAAGTCTAACGAGCCGAGCCCGAGCAGTGCCCAGCTCGGTTCGTTGACACCCCTAGAAGAATGGGTTGGCCTTAAGATCCTTATAATACTCCTATAAACATATATAGACCTCTCAAGACATGGGTCTTGGGAATTACTTAGAGATATAGTATATTAGTAAAATGAGAGAGAGAGAGAGATCATAGAAGAAGAGAAGTTATAATACCTTCTCTTAGGTAAGAATATGAAACCCTGAAAAAGAAAGCATTTTTCTCCTGATTAAAAAAAAGAAAAATAGGCTATGATATCAGGTACAATAAAAGCAACCAAAGCTGCTTATAGTAAATTAGTATAGTTGTAAGTAGAGTATACTAACATTTCTATAGGTCGAGGAAAGAGTTATAATGGCATAAACTTGAAAACTATGCAAAAAGGGCATTGAGTTTCTTTCAGAAAAAAGAAACTAACACATGTATCATGTCTTTGCAGGACATATATTATTTCCAAACAAAATTGCGGTATGCAGAGCATTAACTACCCATTGAGCTACATGTGTGGGGTGTTTGCACAAAAAGAAAACAGTAAAACAAAACAAATCAAGTAGCTAAAAACTTGAGATATTAATACCTGATTAGTCCTCTACTTTTAAGTGCTCTCAGGCACTATGAAAAACTACAAGATATTTCAGTAGTAAGTTAAAATTTCCATGATGTACCGATCAAAAAATAAATAAAAATTGCCATGATGTATTAATAGTTTAGTACTCCAATAACTTATAATTGAATAGAAGTCCTTTACTACAATCACATCCTTTGGCGCTCCAATCATTGTTATGAAACAATAATTGCAAAGTTAGCTCATTCCTTGTAGTAGTTTTGGGTGCATGCTTTTAACATTGGAAGATTTGAATGAAAACAAGAGCAGTAATTATTCTTTCATAAGAAAAGTCAGACGTTCCAGTACACTCTCTGCACCTGATTAATATTTTATTTGAAATTCAGTCACATTGAACACCACATCCCTCTCCAAAAAAAAAAAAGAACACCGCATCCAGTAGGAAAAAAGAGAAACAAATAACCAAAAATGTGTTATGCTGAATCATCATAAGTTTTTCATTGTCTACAAATTTTGCAGTAATTTCTAATTTCTAGAACTAGGTTGTTTGTTTCTCATTATCTGGACCAGTGCTGCCCTGTGCATGGTTAGAACTTAAAATCAAGAGAGATTTGACAACCTTATTATTTAATAGCAGTCTGGGTGGGTGCTCGGGTGTCTGTTTTTTTAAGTCTTCCTGTTCATCTTCTCCTCTTGCATTTTAATCCTCCGCTCCCGAGGAGCATACTAGTCTGTCATCTTCCTCTTTAGTGGTCGGTTCCAGTTTCCTGGGTTTTCTGCAGGTTGGGTTATAGGGTTTGATTCTAGTGGGGAGAGCTTGCTGTAGCTGTCTTCGCTTTATCTGGTCATCAAGAATTAGCTAAGGTCTTGTTGGTAATGGGGTCTCGGAAGCGATTGTTTGCAGTAGAGACTAAATCGTTTGAGTTGCTAGAGATTGATTCTAAGGAGGGAGGATCGATTCAAATTACTGAGAGAGGGCGTAGGGGTATGGTGAATGTGGTGTGGGTGGATCAGGAAGCGATCTCCTGGTTAAAGAACACCATCGAGGAGGTGATTAAATCAAGCAAAGCCTATATGGATGGTTAAATTGTTTAGAGGTGCGTCTGGGTCCCTGCTAGGTGAGAAACGTGCTAATCTTCGGGGGAGTTACTTATCACTAAGTTCGTTTCGTGGAGGTGGGAGGGGCAAGAAAATCATCATCCCACAAGGTCCTTGGCAGATGGGATGGAAGGTGTTTCAACAGGCAATCACTTACCTTAACCAAAAGAGAAGCTTGCACCCGCAACCTATAAACCCACGAAAGGAAGGAGTACATCGCACTAAGGGGTCAATTCCTGCTGAGCACCCTAAAGGTGAAGTATATGCTGAGAATTCGTTTGGGAAGAACTGGGCAGCGAGCAGCTCAGGGCAACTAGATAAGGGGATCAGAAGTGTGAAGTCCATGTTTTCGTTTTGGCATATTCCAGTGTCAAAACAAGTTAGTCTAGGTGTCTAGGAGTGGTTCTTGTGTCATTGCCGTCAAGCATCCACGACAAGTGAAGTTGAAGCGTGTTGAAGAATCAGTTGATCCACTCGGTTGATCATTTTCTTCATAGGATGGTAAGTGACCTAGATACCATGTGACCATAGGTGGGATTTGACCTAGAATAATCCTAACATGATGCCTTAGGTGGTAAGCGTCCTAAACCAATCATACAGACCCTAGGTGATGAGATAAGTAGTGCAAAACATGTTAAAAATTCTGAAATTTTTCAAAAAAATAAGGTTGCTTGTTTTGGGCATATCTGCCAAACCGTAGCTCAGATTTTTCTCTATAATATGTCAAATCGACTGTGTCGAAAAGAGCTACAACTTTCATGAAGGGACCAAGGGCTAAAAATAAAGTTTAAAATTCATTTTTTGCCTCAGGATCAACCCTGGACGTTGAGGGTCAACCCTGAAGTGTCAAAATTTTATATGTTGAAATTTTCTAACAAGTGAGAAAAGCCAGGGTCGACCCTGGAGGATACTTGGGTCGATCCAAGTGCACCTTTTGGTCGACCCAGCACTCCTAGGGTCGACCTTGAAGTGGGTTTTCATGCTATGAAGGTTTTAGAAACTTCTAAACTCGATTTTTGGTTTCTCTATATAACTATAACATTTCTAGTCCGAAAAGAGGGATTTTTGGGAGTATATTGAGAGCACTTTGAGCTATCTCTAGAGTTCATAAAAGCTCTAATTTTTATAGTCTCTCATCCCCTTTTATTAGTGCATTAAACCTATAGTTTACAAGCCAAAAGTTCCAATATTGCTTGTTTGGACTTGTGCATTGAAGGAGTCCATCTAGGTGATGATTCTTATCAAACCATCAACCCGTTCTGGATAGAACACCTTGGCCGGAGTGTTTCGGAGCCTTTGCGAAGGAGATCGATCCGAGAAGGATCGTGGTAGAGTAATTTGGTCGGTGGATTCCGAAGCCGTCATTGACGGAGATCGATCGGAAGATCGTGGACTGTTTTCGAAACACAAAGAGAAGTACAAGCGGCTGCGGTTGATCACGGGACTTGAGAGTACGTGATGAATTTTCGAAGTGTGGAGGACTAAGAACTGAAGGATCGAAGTGTCGAGTCCGAAGGAGTCAATTTCGAGTTTTGTAAGTTCTTGTTTACTTTGTCTTAGTGGATTCTCATGGCTGGACTAGGTCCCGTGGTTTTTCTCGGAAGAGTTTCCACGTAAAAATCCTTGTGTTGTGGTTTGCTTGGCTTTCGATTTTTCGCACTTAAAGTACATCATCCCTTAAATTAATAACTTAATTGTTAAATCATCAAAAAGGGTAAATAGACTTATAGGAAGCCCAAACCATCCCCTTCAACTTGTGAGATTCTCAACTCAAACATCGGATTTGAGGTTCACCGAATTTTTTTCAAGAAGTCATGTAGAGTAGGGGGTGGGGATTGGTGGTGGTTGGGGGGGGGGGGGGGGGGGTGGAGTACCTCAAGGTGGTGATGGATGCTGATTTTGATGCGTTTGTGGAATGGGCCGAGGGAGTGGTTTGCTCGGTGGGGGGCCCTAGGGTTACACTCCAATGGAGTGAAATGGTGCACCTTCTACAATCACTACTCCCATCTGAACCAAAAATCACGATATTCCCTTTCGACACCCAATGTGCTATTGTCTTCCCAACAATAGAAGGGAACCGAGCTATACTGTGTCATCGTAAATGCCACCCTTTACGGAATGGAAATTTCATGGGGTTCCATCGATGGTGGCCGGCGTTGTAACGCTTAAATTTGTCATGCGTGTCAAATTGTCTTCATTGTTGTATGGAGTTTATTATTTTGTGTGGGGGATCATCCTTCAAATCTGAGTAAACCCAAACTGTTAATTACCTTCCAGATTTGGGGAAGGACTTTTGATTAAGAAGAAGAACAAATATTTGAATAAAATATACTTTATTTATTCAAAGGGGTTGCCCAGATCCCATGTAGGTGTTACAAGATACCTCATTGAGGTTATTGTATCCAAGAAAAGAAAAGAAAGAGAGGTGGCTATATTGAGGGTTCACCTAATATTCTCCATTGATGGGAGATCATTCTTCTTCCTCTTGGGTAGCTGTTTTTCTGCCAAGAAAAGAAAGCTCTTTTTGTTTTCTTCCTGTTCTTTTCTATCTTGCTCTTCGTGGGAGTTTCTTGTGAGAAACTCCCTTTTTATAGCTTTTGGAGAATTCTCTTTGGACTCCCCTTTGACTTCCCATCTTTTTAGGAAATTAAAAGAGGCAAACTCTCCTTAAAGAGGGCCATCTGTTCGAGACAGCTGGTTTCTCTTATCTTTAGAGAAACTGCGTACGCATGGAAGTCCTCTTTCTTGATGGAATCCAAATTGGTTCCCTTTTTTAGGAAACTTGAGAAGATAAGGCTTTCCTCATAAGAGGGAAGAACCTTATCTCCCCGGAAAAGGGAAGAGATTACTTCCCCTTTTAAATAGGGTGCCATATGACACTCTATTATTGGAGGAAAAGAGGGGATCTCTATCTCGGGATCCCCTAAAGTTGGCAGAGAATTCTTTTTTTATCAGGGATTCTCTACCACTTGACAGTCAGTTTCTAACTGCCAGCTGGGAAATGACTGACCTTGGTCAGTCAACAAGTTAAAGGGGTGAGACCATGGGTCTCACCCGTAACTTGGGTCAGGTCCAAAAGCTTACTTGGGCTGCGGACCAGGGTCTGACCTTAGTCAGTCCGCAGACCAACACAGGGTGGGACCATGGGTCCAGCTCTTGGTCTGAGTTAGGTCCATGGCCTTTTATGGTCACAGACTGGGTTAGTCATTGACTGGCCCGCGGATGGACTTATGGAGTCTGTCCGTAGAGCTTAAATGAGATTTTGCCCGCCAAGGCAAACCCTAACTTTGTGTCAGTCCCATGGGGACTGACATGAAGGGTATCTATGGGGCGTCATTGCCTTACTGCCAGTATTAAATGCTAGGTGGGCTGGCGGTAAGCCAGCCCTTGGCCAGCTGGTGCGCGTGTCTTTGGCATGCGCAATGCCTAACCGCCCACTCTATGGGTGGTGATCCAGTGCGGCTCAATCCAATCCGGTGTCGCAATTTCGCTACCCACAAATGCCCCTTCGAGATGCGTCCAACGAGATTTAGTTGAGTCTCGTGAAACTCGATGTTGGCAGCGTTAGAGCACATGTCGCTTTAGCTTCCGGTTTGATCTTCCCTTGAGTTTTTGATCCATCGACCATTTTTCTTCTTTTCCATCTCTGTCAGCTGCAGTTGATGGAGGGTGTGGATAGTTTCCTTTCATATCCAAGAAGGTTCATTTTGGTGAACGACTTTGACCTATGTCAAAGAGCCCTCGGGGGCATGCTAAACATTTTAGCTCGTGTTTGGGAGCCTGTCAATTTTGCTCTAACTTTTGGTTGGACCTTGATCCAGCGTGCATCTTTTTTTTTATTCAAGTCACCTAATATTGGAAGGTGACAATGGTAATTTCATATCCCAAGGGAAAAGTGTTCTTTTAGAAGAACTGACTGAACCCAAGTTGATTTTCTCAGGCTGCCTACGTACCAATGATAGGATCAAGCCAAACGTAGTTCCAAATAGGGGCAATTTTGGACTCGTAATTTACAAATAGATAGTTTTCGTTCATATCTAGGAAGATTTAGACTTGTAATTTGAGAACAAGTAGGTAGTTTCCATTCATACTTAGGAAGGTTTGGACTTGTAATTTGAGAACAAGTAGGTAGTTTCTGTTCATACCTAGGAAGGTTTAGATTTGTATTTTAGGGGCAAGTCTTTGAGAAATGACGAATATTTTTAGCTCATATTCAGGAGCCTATCAAATTGTTCTAATTTTTGTCTTAACTAACTCTTGGAGTGTTAGTTTAGCGAGCTTTTTGTTGCCATAATTTTTCCCTAAACCATCTCTCGGAGTGTTAGTTTAGCGGACATTTTGTTTTGACCTAATTTTGCCTAAGTTGTCCTTTCAGATTTTCAACTTAGCGAGCCATTGGTGCTCCTATTTTTGCCTAAGCCGCCCTTTCGGGTTTTTGACTTAGCGAACATTTTGGTGCCCTAATTTTTGCCTAGACCATCTTTTGAGATTTTGGTATAGCTGGTTTTGAGAATCTTACATTGGTCGGGGGAGATACTCCATTGTCCGTCCATTGCAATCACCAGATATGCTTTATTTAATTGCGTTCCCTTGATATCAAGAAGTCCTTCCTTGGAGTTTTGGTTTTTCTTGGTGCATCAGGTAGCATTTTTCCTCGTTTCATCTGTATTGAGGGACAGTAACGATGATTTTGTATCCCAGGGGGATGATGTTCTTTTAGAAAAACTAGTTGAACTCAAGTTAATTTTCTTAGGCTGAATACGTACCCATGATAGGATATAGCCAAACGTAGTTCAGAAGGGGCATTTAGATTCACATTTTGAAAGCGAATAGGTAGTTTCCGTTCATACCTAAGAAGGTTTTGACTTCGGTCTTGTATCTTGAAGAGTTTTGAAGCTTTGGTTCATATTTTGAGAGTGAATGAACAATTTCCGTTGATACCTAGGAGGGTTTGACTCCGGTCTTGTATCTTAAAGACTTTTGAAGCTTTAATTTGCATTTTGAGAGCGAATAGGCAGTTTCCGTTCATGCCTAGGAGCATTTGTACTTCGGTCTTGTATTCCGGAGACTTTTGAAGTACCATGAATAGTTTTAGCTTGTGTTCAGGAGCCTGTCAAATTGCTCTAACTTTTGGCTAAACTGACTTTTGGAGTATTAGTCTAGCGAGTTATTTGTTTCCCTAATTTTCGCCTAGAGCATTTTTTTGAATTTTTGGTCTAGCGGGCATTTTGATTTTGACTCTAATTTTTGCCTAAGCTGTCCCTCAGGGTTTTTAACTTAGCGAGTCATTGTTGCTCTAATTTTGCTAGACCATCTTTTAAATTTTTGGTCTAGCAAGCTTTTCAATTCTGAGGAGAAATATTGCTTTAGGATTCTTGCATTGGTTGGAGAAATGATTCTCTCTCCATCCATTGAAGTCAACAGGTATGCTCCATTAGAATATACATTCTCGATGGCATAGGGCCCTTCCCACTTTGGTTCGAGCTTTCCCTTGGTTTGACGAGTGACGATGATTGGAATCCTGATCATTAAGACTAAATCCCCTGTTTTAAAAGACCTTAGTCTTACTCTTTTGTTGAAGGCATTAGTTAGCCTTTTTCTGTACATCTCTAAGCTCTGTTGGGCTTGAAGACGACATTCATCAAGAGTTTCAAGCTCTACAAAAAGAACCTTAGCTAAGTCTTCATTTGTGATAGACTGTTGAATTGCCACCTGTAGGGAGGAAATTTGAATTTGTAGGGGGAGAACTGCTTCTCTGTCGAAGACCAAGGAATACGGCGTGACCTATGTCGGACTCCGGCAAGTAGTCCTATATGCCCATAGTGATTCGGGTAGGCGTTCGTGCTAGTCCCGTTCTCTTTTGTCCATAACTTTCTTGAGGATTTTGTACAAAGTTTTATTGAAGGCCAACGAGACCATTCGTGGCTGCATAATACTGGGTGGAATGGTTCTCTTTGATACCAAATTTGACATATAATTTATGCATTTGGGTGCTTCGAAAATGTTGCCCATTATCTGTGATGATACTTTTAGGAGTTGCCCATTATCTGTGATGATACTTTTAGGAATTCTGAACCGGTATATGATGTTGGTCCGGATGAAGTCTGCCACTGAATGGTCTTTGACCTCTTTGAGAGCGACGACTTCTGCCCATTTTGAGAAGTAGTCCGTTGCAGCCAGGATGTATTGATGTTCGACAGATGATGGTGGGGTTAATGGACCTATCACATCCATTCCTCATACCGCGAAAGGCCATGAACATGTTGTCATGTGAAGAGGCTCTGGAGTCCAATGCATGAAGTCAGCATGAAGCTGACACACTTTGCATTTTCTTGCATAGTTGAGACAATTAGTGATCATCGTAGGCCAGTAGTAGCCCAATCTTTTCAGCTGCATTTGGAGCTTGGGCCCCACTTGGTGGGCACCACAGATTCCGGTATGTGTTTTTTCTATGGTCTGATCTATTTCATTTCCCAAGAGACACCTCATTAAGATACCATCCAGGGACCGTTTATATAGTATATCTTCCAGCATCACGAACTATACGACAAATCGACGGACTTTAGTGCGTTTGGCACGGTATCCACGCAATCGACCATATTGGAGATAATCAATGAATGGCTGTCACCAGTCTTCGTATTTTTCTTTGATTGTCACAAAAAAAAACTGTTTCCAGGAGATCTATCTCTGGAAGGGGTTTAAGAGTTCTTATTTCCCCTACTGTGATAGTCAGCACCTTGTCTGTTGGTAGAGTTAGAGATGCTGTAAGATCGGCTATAGTATTGGCTTGATTGTTGAGTCCTCTACGGACATGGAAGAGACTGCTTCTTGGAATTTGAGCAAATAGCTGGCCTCCTGCTTAGATAATACAAGACATTTTCTTTTCTTTAGTCATTATGCTGAACAAGGAGAGCTCCCAGAGATCCTTCGAGCGCCGCTATATAGAGAATATATGGTTTTCCTCTAATAGGACCTATAAGGACTGGTGGATTGGTGATAAGTCTTAATGCTATCGAGGGCATCTTGATAAGTCTGATCCCATTGGAATGATATTCCATTCTTCATAAGCCAGGAAAATGGTTGGCACCTTCCGGCCAAATTGGAGATGAATCTCCGGATATAAGCGAGTTGACCCTGAAATCATTTCAATTCACGCAGATTTCTTGGAGGGGGCATTTTACGAATGACTTTTATATTAGTAGGGTCAATCTTGATTCCTTAATGGCAAACCACAAAGCCTAAGAATTTTCCAGATGCAACTCCGAACGCGCAGTCTGTCGAAGATCTCTCGAAGGTCTTCCAGATGATTGCTTCCTTACCTTATTTTGGCAACCAAGTCATCGATATAGCACTCTACTTTTTTATGGAGAATATCCCAAAATATAATAGTCATGGCCATTTGATAGGTTGCTCTGGCATTTTTGAGGCCGAATGACATGACTTTGTAGCAGAACACTCCCTTAGGGGTGTGGAAGGCTGTAAGCTCTTCATCTTCTGGAGCCATCCTGATTTGGTTATAACTGGAATATCCATCCATAAAGGACAAGGCTTCAAAACCTGCTGTTGCATCGACCATCATTTTTGTGATGTGCAAAAGGAAGTCATCCTTGGGACATGCTTCATTCAAATCCCAGAAGTCTATGCAAACCCAGATCTGTCTGTTTTTCTTCTTTACAGGAACAACATTGGTAAGCCAAATAGGGTATTAGACCTCTCTTATGAACCTCACTTTGAGGAGTTTATCTACCCCAGCTTCAATTTGATGACCAGTTCTGGGTGAAATCTTCTTTGTGCCTGCTTTATTGGTCTGACATCTTCTCGGGGTGTGAGATGATGGATTGCAATTTTTAGATCTAGGTCAGTGTTACAACTTAATTTAATCCAAATCAATGGACATAAAATCAAGAGTAAAAATACTATACTTGCAAGTGCACAAGTGACACAGTTGATGTATCTGGTGAGCACAGGGTCGAATCCACAGGGATTGACTATTGTGCAACAAGAATTAAGGAAACGAAATCTAAAGAGAAGAGAGATTTAAAATCAGTTTTCTACTCAATGAGAATGGAGCAAAAATCACTAATAACTGTAAAGCAATGAAAAAGAGGTCTAAGGCTTCAGGAAAGTCCACCTATCTCTCCTTATGCTTAGATTTGGATGAAAACACATCTAGAATTAAATAAGGATTTAATCTAGATGGAAAATTATACGATAAAACCACTGACCATTAACTTCAATTGAATAATTAGAGAAATTTGAAGAGTACTTTGTATCTAACTCACAGGGGATCCAAGCATTCCATATATCAATAGATCATATGAAATCAAAGAGCATATAGAGAAGAACAATTAACCAATAAAAACTATTCAATTAAAATTAATGATCAAACCATCCACATCATTCACATAAATCGGAAAAAGGTTTCAAATCCCTAACCTTAGAAAGGTGTTTAGCCCACCATGATTGGAGTTGTCATCCTCCTTAATGGTGTTCCAAACACTACAATAAAATAACACAAAAAAAGCTAAAAGAAGAAGAGAGAAAAGAGAATGAGAAAAGATCAGAGAGTCTCAAAAGTCTCTCACTTTAGGTTTATATAGACTAAAGGGAAGAAGAGAAGGGAAAGAAAAACAAAAGAGAAACTTCTAATTCCAAAATTCCAACCAAAATTGCACTTCCCTCCTCTTGATGACATGTTTTGACCCCTTAAACGTCTGAATTAGGAGCTCTTCATGAAATACAATTTTGTTCATCTTTAAGTCTTCTTTCCAAAACATCAAATCTTGCCTTAATCCGAATTTTGAGTCAAAGGTTATGTCGAAATTAGTAAGTACTGTCCAGATTAGGCGGGAATCCGGGAAATCCTCATTCTTTGTTTGGGATTGGTTGCTAAATAATAGCACTCCTCTAGCCATCCACGAAATTTCTTGCTTTTCTTGTAGATTTAGTTGACCTCCATTAAGCTCCTTGCTTGAATTCCAAAATCCACCCAAAATAAAGAGTTCTTGTGACCAAAATAGGCTTTCTCCTTTTTTCTGAAATAGAAACATCAATATAACACACTTCTTCTTTCTAATTCAAGAGAGTTCCACCATTTTTATGCTAAAATCATATTAATCCATATCTTCCTAAGATTCTCCAACCATGTTGTAGATTCTTTCTATACTTGGTCTTGGGCTTTGACTCTTTGACTTGAGACTTGGCTTCTTGGACTTTTGGCTTGGGCTTTGCTCTTTGGGCTCTAGCTCCTTTAGATCTTTGAGTTGAACATGGACTATTTAAAACTTTGGACTTCTTGAATCCCGAGAGTAGTTTGGGGTTAGGATTCCTACAAAAAATAAATACACGTAATAAGTCTCTCTTAAAAATATTTTGCATGCGGTCTTCCAAGACATGTATGAATACATGCAAATGTATCATGAAAATTAAGAAAAAGAGGACAACGCAATGGTGAGAAGAGAATACACCACTTTACGTGTAAAAATGAAGATATAAACCAAAGAAGTATGATAATGCTTATTTAAATGGGGATAATTAAGCAAAATTAAGCACTTATCAACACCCCTCAACCAGCATTTTGCTAGTCCTCGAGCAAAAAAAAATGTGAAGAAGCAATATCAAAATATCATCATTTCAATTCCATGAGACAATCAGAAAACTTTCATTATGCATGACAACCAAGAAATTTTGAAAGAATCTCAGTTCATCTCTCAGTAGCATCACCCATCTGTGACAATGATTTCAACTCAGATTTAAGAGGCAGAATATAGTCAATCAATTAATCAGGATAATAACTATAAAGCATGACTGACAATCCTCATTTTCAAAACAAATTTATCTTTTCAAAACAATTGAAGAAGAACAAAAATTACTCATAATAAACTTCTTTATGTTGCACATTCTAATCCAGGCATCAAATTTAGAATTATTAGGGCACTGGTTTTCATTATATTTCAGCCATATATTCCAGCATTCTAAATAGAGTCCAAATCACTAAGTCACCATTTAGAAAATTTTGAGTGCATGTGCAATCTGACAAATATCCAAAGTATCGATTTCCTTAAGCAGAGCTAACTTTTTAATCACCACAGAATGGTCGGGTTAGCCTAAGGATCTGATTCAAAACTAAGCTAATCTGTCCAGGATCACGAAAGTTGTGGATATTCACCTTAATACCTCATGGGCTTTATCTGTGATATTCCAGTTTATTCGCTTTTTTACAATGACGGCTTTCACCCAACTTGTTTTAACAAGGTCATAGCAAAACAAACTGATATTTCAACATTGAGAGCACATTTTCAAATGTCCATATCCTTTTTCTTTCTTTCTTTCTTTCTTTCTTTTCCTTTTTTTTTTTTTTTCAAAGACCTGACAAGAGGTAGCCCTTTTCAAAGTACCTGGTCAAATTCACTGGTTTCTTTCCATGACTTCATCATAACCCAGTTCTGTTTTTCTTCTTACCAGCAAACCAAGTGAACAAGATAGTCATAGTTCATTAGACTTGGTTTCTCCCTACATTCCAGGCAATTATGAAGTCAACAACTACTAAATTCAACCTAGCTCCTGATATTGAGTCAGATGTGTAGTGAAAGTTCAAAAATTCAGCAATTTATAATTTTCACTAACTGAGAATTAGTAACAAAGACTTTTCATTTTAAACAGCTAGAATTGAGCTTCTTAAAGATTTTCACCGTGTGCCTTTATAATCCAAAATTCAATAGCTCAATAGATAAAAGGCAAGGAAGAAATAGACAGTAGCCAGGACAAAAACACAAAATTATTTATTTATTTTTTTTCTTAAAATTTTTTTTTGTAAAGGAGGAATGTGATGGTCTACTATTAGCAAAGATTATCTCAACAATAAAGCACAGATCTACACCCTCCAACCTAAATCGAACATTGTCCTCAATGTTCCAAATAGAGATTTATATGAAATATAACATTGAGAGATCAAAAAGAGATAGAGGGTATGAAACATCATAGGGATATGAACTGATCAATCAAAGCAAGTAAAAAAAACAAAAATGCATAATATACACAGAAGTTCTCCTCAAGTGAGAGAAATGATCAATCAGGATAAACGGGATCTTCCAGAGTTATGGACTTAACATCTGGGGTGAAATTCTCCAAAAACGGTTTCAATCGTTGACCATTGACTTTAAAAACATTACCGTTTTCAGGATTCTCAATCTAGACAGTTCCATAAGGGTAAACAGTTTTCACAATGAAAGGGCCGGTCCAACGAGATCGAAGCTTACCAGGAAATAGATGCAAACGAGAATTATACAAAAGAACTTTTTGAGAAGGCTCAAAAGAGTTTCGAAGAATATGCTTATCATGAAAAACCTTCATTCTTTCCTTGTAAATTTTGGCACTCTCGTAAGCATCATTTCGAATTTCGTCCAACTCATCCAGTTGGAGTTTGCGAAGCGAGCCTGCTTTCTCCAAATCAAAATTGAGTGTCTTTATCGCCCAGTAAGCCTTGTATTCCAATTCAACATGCAAGTGACAAGCTCTTCCAAAGACAATTCGATATGGAGACATTCTAATCGGGGTTTTGAAAGCTGTACGGTAAGCCCATAGCGCATCGGTTAGTCATAATGACCAATCCTTACGGTCTGGATTTACAGTTTTTTGTAAAATATGTTTAATCTCCCGATTGGATATCTCCACTTGTCCACTTGTTTGTGGGTGATAAGGGGTAGAAACTTTATGGGTTATCCCATATTTTTTCATCAATGCCTCAAAAGGCCGATTACAGAAGTGCGTACCCCCATCACTGATAATAGCTCGAGGTGTTCCAAACTTTGATAAAACATTTTCTTTTAAAAATCGTAAGACCGTTTTGTGGTCATTGGTTTTGCTTGGAACAGCCTCGATCCATTTTGACACATAATCAACGGCTACTAAGATATAAAGATACCCAAAAGAAGGAGGGAATGGTCCCATGAAATCGATGCCCCAACAGTCAAAGACTTCAATAATCAAAATTGGGTTGAGAGGCATCATATTCCGACGGGAGATTCCTCCTAATTTTTGGCAACGCTCGCATGCTTTGCAAAACTCATGAGTGTCCTTAAAAAGAGTGGGCCAATAAAAACCGCATTGCAGAATTTTTGCGGTAGTCTTTTTGGCTGAAAAATGACCACCACATGCTTCAGAGTGACAAAAAGAGATGACATTCAGGTGTTCAGAATCAGGCACACATCTCCTAATAATTTGATCAGAACAATATTTAAACAGATAAGGATCATCCCAGAAAAATCTACGTACCTCGGTCAAAAATTTCTTTTTATCTTGTTGTTTCCAATGAATAGGAAGGTTACCTGTAACAAGATAATTCGCAATATCCGCAAACCAAGGTAATTGGGAGACAGCAAAAAGTTGCTCATCGGGAAACGTGTCTTTGATCGGCATTGTCTCCAAGGAATCAGAGAGTACAAGACGGGATAAATGATCAGCCACTACATTTTCTACTCCTTTTTTATCTTTAATTTCTAAGTCAAATTCCTGGAGCAGAAGGATCCACCTAAGGAGTCTTGGTTTAGCATCCTTCTTAGAAAGAAGGTACTTTAAAGCTGCATGGTCAGTGAATATAATAATTCGAAATCCAATCAAGTAAGATCGGAACTTGTCAAGTGCAAAGACTACGGCTAGGAGTTCTTTTTCTGTAGTAGAATAGTTCATCTGAGCACTGTTCAAGGTCCTACTTGCATAGTAAATGACACAAGACTTCTTATCCTTGCGTTGCCCTAGCACGGCCCCAACCGCATAATCACTAGCATCACACATGATTTCAAATGGTAAACTCCAATCAGGTGGTTGCATTATAGGAGCAGAAGTCAACATGCCTTTCAGCTTTGCAAAAGCTTCCTGGCATGCTTTAGTCCACTCGAAGGAGTTTTCCTTTGATAGAAGGTTACACAATGGTCTAGATATTGCACTAAAGTCTTTAATTAACCTTCTGTAAAATCCTGCATGACCTAGAAAAGATCTAATGTCCTTAATGGTCTTTGGGGTGGGCAAATTGGCTATCAAATCAATTTTGGCTTTATCCACTTCGATTCCTTGGGAGGAGACAATGTGGCCAAGCACGATCCCTTTAGAGACCATAAAATGACACTTCTCCCAATTCAGAATGAGGGTTTTCTCCTCACATCTAACCAAAACATTCTTTAAATGAAACAGACAATCATCAAAAGAATCACCAAACACAGAAAAATCATCCATAAACACTTCAAGAAAACGCTCTACCATATCGCTAAATATACTCAACATGCATCTTTGGAATGTGGCAGGAGCATTACACAACCCAAATGGCATCCTTCGATAAGCAAAGTGCCGAATGGACATGTAAAAGTGGTCTTTTCTTGATCCTCAGGTGCAATTTCTATCTGATTATAACCGGAGTACCCATCTAGGAAACCATAAAATTTATGACCAGCTACTCTTTCTAAAATTTGGTCCATGAAGGGCAACGGGAAATGGTCTTTCCTAGTCACTGAGTTCAACTTCCTATAGTCAATGCACACTCGCCAACCAGTTGTGACTCTAGTTGGGATTAATTCATCATTAGCAATCTTGACTACAGTTATACCGGATTTCTTAGGTACCACTTGACTACAGATCATCAACTATTGCTTGACCTCCTGCTTGAAATTCTGGAGGAGCCGGACGGACTTTCGTTTCTTCTGGTGGTTCTTCCATAATCATTTCTTCTCCTGAATAGGAGTCTTATCTACCATAATAGTATTTACGGTCCAGACCTGATCTTCATTTGGTAAAGGATCAGAATTTCCTGACTCAGATCTTCTCAAGTTAGAGCCAACCCTCTTACTGGTAACCAAAGTCCTGAGCGCTGGCATAATTTCATGCTCAGCCTACTCTTTTCCTTCAGTGTAGAATCCATGTTTCTCAAACATTTTCTTGATTTCTAGATTATACATAGGCTCCTTCTGGTAAGGGTTCTTTTTTCTGTCTCCTCTGTTGTTTCGGGGGGTGGCTTTGCCTGCTTGCCCTATAGAATAAAAAACAATGAGCTTTTCCCATACTCCTCTGGATGGGACAATGAAACTAGGAATGGTTTCCATTGTTGACCATTTTTGTTATGCATTGAGACTGACCTTAGTCAGGCTATCAATCATATCTTGTTGTGCCGCTTCAACTCATGGGGATGCTTGTCGAGATTCTGCTTCTTCTGGGAGCCACTTCATGGTGACCTCTTCCGACGCTTGGTCTTCTTTAATTGCGACCATATTGAAAATTCAAACCTTATCTTAATCTGACGAGTCATCAGAATTGGATGAGAAATCGGAATCAGAATCAGACGATGAGTCAAAATCAGAAGAGGAATCAGAATCAGGATACCCTATTCTGTGATCATTACGTGGGATTCGTTTACCGGTTGCCAAAGCCTTCCTCTGTTTGGGAGTGAATATTTACTCATAGGTGGACATTGGTTCGCCTTTGACCTGCTCTTTTTCTTCAGGATCAAACCCTAGTTCTTTGAGCATTGTTTTTGTTGCTGGTTTATGTACAACATTTTTCCGATACAGGTTTATTTTCCTATTTTGGTCAGAGCCGTGGGAAGTAGTGGTCTCACTTAGTTGCTTTGCAGGATCAAAGATAATTAAAATTTCCCCTTTCTTTCTTGGTGGAAGTATAAAGGTAGGGCTATTTCTCACCACGGACCATCTTCGCCACATGTTGGGACTCACTCTTGCCAAATTATCAGTCATTTCTTGACGAATTGCTTTGTTCCATAGAGGCTCTTGTGGAGGTTCTGTTTCTTCTTTGGAGGACTTTTCTATGGAATCTTCTTCGTCCGATGAATAATTTATTCTAATCATGACTATATTTATAGTCCGACGATGGTTTCCTCTAAAAACGAAGATTTGAGGCTTATATCCCAATCTTGGCGTATCTGTATCAACATAGTTACCTATATCAAGGGCTGTATGTTGCTCCATTTTGAGTGCAACTTCATAAGCAGGTAAAAGAGTTCCTTTGACCTGCTCTCCTTCTTCAGGATTCAGTCCATGATTTTTGAGGATTGTAAGTGTCTGTTTTCCATAATTTGACTTCTTCCTATAAGGATTGATCACCCTGTACCTTTTATCAGTATACGCAGGTTTAATGATTTCATATTGACCGAAATAATTATAGTGTATGGGTTTATGTCCTCTTTTTATGGCTGGAACAGTGCAACTGGAGGTAGTTTCTACCATTATACAGTCCATCTTCTTCAAATTGACTAGATGATCACTTTTCAGAGCTTAAAGAGGGTCAATTTGTTTAACCTCGCAAATTTGGAAGGGGTCGTCCGGTTTGTCCTTCTCGAGATTCGGGGGAGATTCGACCAAAGCCAAGATCGGTTGCCCTTATTTTCTCTAAGACTTCGGGTATATTTGAACACCTTTTTTGGAATAGCAGTTTAAGCAGGTCCATGATTTCTTTTCTGGCCACTCTCAACCTTTTGCCCCTTGGGCTTTTGTTGAATGCTTCTTTGGACACTTTTGATATAGAAACGTGCATTTGCGTAATATGCCTCTGCATCATTGAACAGATCATCATTAGCATCGATCCTTGCTTGCCTGTTCCCTTGAGGATATTTTAGGCATTGGTGATAGGTGGATGACACAACTAGATGGTTATGCATCCATTGACGCCCCAACAAGGCGTTTTACGATGTATTAACATTGATCACTAGAAACGTTGTTGTTTCAGCAATATCTCCAAACCTGGTTTGAGGTTAATCATGCCCTTGGGCTTTTGCTCATTTTGGTGGAAACCTTGGATGATCAGGTTACTTTCATTAAGCCGACTTATTTGTATGCCAAACTTGGACAAAATCCTTTTTGGGAGGATATTGATGACTGAACCTCCATCAATCATTACTTGGAAGATGCTAGTTTTATTAACTAGACCCATGATAAACAATGACCGATTGTGTTGGAGATTCTCAGCTCGCATGTTTTCGTCATCAAAAGTGATTATAAAGAGGCAAGAAGTCCCTATTTTAGGAGGTTACAGCGGCTAACTTGTAACTTCTTTAGAAAAGTCCATCGGATTAGAAATGACATATATGAGAGACCTTCTCAATTCATAGGACATCTTGAGAGCATCATAGACACTCAACAAGGAAGGGATTTTCTTCAGATGAGCCAGAATATCATATTTGACCTTCTCATTATCGGGAGCTGCTTGTGTTTGGGCCGATTGAGCTCTAGTCTGATTTTTATGCTAGATTGATACAAATCTTGGTTGTAGCTTTCTATCTGACTGGAGATTAAATTGGTAGACTTTCGTAATTGTCTGATCTATTAGGTCATACGACTCTCCTTCCAAGAGTTGTACCATGTTCACGGGACTGAAGTCCAGCTTCCTCTTTTTGTTTTGAAAAGGCAACTGACTTTGTCTTTCATATTACGCTATTAGACTTCCAAGCTGGATTGAAATTTGTTCAGATGTCTGTGAACTATTAGTTGACCCTGAGTTTAGGACTACTTCTTCTGTTGGAGTGTTTTTGTTCAAATCGACTGCAACAAGTGAATCTTGATTCTCGGGCTGACTTAAGATTTGCACCGATTGTCGTATTTGATGATAGTTTTGATTTGGGGCCTCAGGTGCACCTGGTCTCTCTCTCGGGAAACCAGATTGTACTTGTTCATCATCTGCCTCTCGTTCTCCTCCAGATGAAAATCCTGCAGAAAGATTTGAAAGTCCTGTAGGTGTTCGTCCAGGTGTGGATGGTCTCCTTTCTGGGAGTTCAATATCTTCAGATTGATCTAGCCAATCTTGAAATACTTGGTGTCTTTCTAAACTGCAAGCTACCACTTGTCTCGGCACATTCAACCATGAAGGGTCTTCATTCAGGACTGCATCGATGACATAGCAAGAGAAGATATTTGATTCATCTCCCGAGTATGTTAACTAGAGGCTATCATAGTCACAGTCGGAGCAGAAGCTCAGAGGGATAAAATCTATCAAAGTGATTGCCATAAATGGTTTTTGTTCCAGAAGAGCGTCTTGGCAGGGTCATCTTTCTTGGCTTTCCTTACACTTTCTTTCTTTTTCTTTTTCTCAGCCTTGGCTATGCCCTTCTTTTCTTTTCTCTGGGCTTGAGCTTGCCTTGTAGCTTGAGCTTGCTTCTTAGCATCAGCATTTTGAGCCAATTACTTTTTCTTCTTGGCTCATTTGATTTCAAAGAGAGTCCAATCCTCTTCATCTGACAGTTTGTCGCCAGAAAGGTTGACACTTGAAGATGCTTCATCTTTTTCAAGCGGCTCTAAAGCTACCACTGTGTTGGTTGTAGCTTCTTGTTGGAGATCTTGACCAATAACAATTTCTTTATTGTCCAAAAGTCATTGAATGATATCTTTCAGTACAAAATAATCATTTATCTTATGACTGATTATACGATGATAAGGACAATATTTGGGATCATCCTTCATCCTGATCTCTTGGGGTCTCCTACTTTTAGGAAGAACAATCAGCTCATTTGTGAGAAGATCCTCAAATAAATCTTCGACAATGTCTTCATAAAATGAATATGTTTTATTCATCATTTCTTCGATGGTGACCCTTTTTTGTGAGTCACGCTTATCTTGCCATTGTATTCTTCTAGCTCCACCTTAAGCTGGTTTAGTACCAATTTTGATTGGTCCCTTGCCATTATTTGATCGACCAATTGGCCTACCCGCACTTGGTGCTGGTTGCGCAGTCTTTTTCATTTCGACTACCGCGGCAGTTGAAGACTCAAGGAGATTATTACCTCTACCTCGCCTTCTCTTTCCTATATGGCTTTCCATATCGTGTGCTTTTGTACATAGGTCTTCAAAACCTTCAAAGGTTTGGGCCATTATGGTAGTTGACAGATCATGCCTGAAGTTGTTGAGGCACATCCGAATGAGTTCCAGTTGAGTGAACTTTTGAGGAAAGGAAAAGGTTAAGGCTCTCCATTGGGCAATGAACTTTGTTACAGACTCATTGTCTCTTTGTCTACTCTCAATCAGTTCTAGAATACCAACTCGTCTTTGAGTGTTATAGAATTGCTTACTGAATTCTGACACCATTATATTCCAATCCGGGATTAAAGCCTCAGAAAGATTGGCATACCATGTGAAAGCAGCACCTTCTAGGGATTGCACGAAGAGTTGGAGACATAGAGCTCCTGTCTTGGATGTTAATCCACACATAGAAAGGAAATGAGATAAATGTTGCCTAGGATCTTCGGTACCATCAAACATTTTGAATGTTGGTTGAACGAAGCCTATAAGGAATGAAACTGCATCCATGATAGTTGGATAGGGCTTTATGATCATTCGAACATCTTTTTCTTTAGCCTGCTGCATTTGATTGCAAACTGTCTATTCGATTGCAGCGAGAAGAGACGGTGAAATTCCTCCTATGAGTACGGCTTGATCTGGAATGAGACTTGTTCCGAATACCATTGAATGATTTGGAGGTACAAGGGCCATGCCTTGATTATTGTTGTCTCCTTGGTACAGGAAATGGGGTTCTGGTATCGATGCGGATTTGAGAGGTGGAAATTGAGTTGCCAACTCATGTATTTACGAACATCATAGCCATGATTTCATTGTCTTTGTATCGAAGTTGGGCTTATAAGGCTGTTGTTTGATCATTTGATGGTGGAGGTATCGAAGTTGCATGGTTATTTCCTTGGACTTGCTTCCTATCCAAATTTGTCATCATAACTAATACTGGTTATTGGGATGTTGGTCCCCGTAGCTGGAACAGACTGGGGAATTCTTCTTTCGCGAAGTAAGTGCTAGGCATCCTGTATAGAGGGTTAGATGCATTGAAAACCGTTTGAGGCATTTCTGACACTACTTGTGGCATTATTGGCTGAATGATTGGTTTGTCAGAATTATAATCCTCGGTTGGAGGGATTCTTCCCAATTCTCTTGGAGAGGCTATTGGGGTCGCTTTTTTACTCTGATCCATCTTAGGATTCACTGATGTCAGGTTCTGTAATTGACTAAGTTAGGTCTTAGGCTATTTCTTTGCCATTGGCCTTATTTTTGCGACGACTCCTTCTTCTTGGAATTATTTGATCAGGAGTTATTGTTTCAATTACTCTACAAGATTCTGTTTCGTCCAAAGCGGCTAAAATGGCAACGGTCGAGTTTTGAGAGCGTTGCATTTCCGAGAGATTTTGCTCGAGCGGTGTACCAGTTCCTTGGAACAACGGAGTTGTAAACTGTTCTGGATCGGAGTTGCTCCTTGTACCAACCACATTTATGGATACCCTTTCATAATGGGGGTATTACACTCTGGTCCTTGATTCCTTCCGGACATGATGAGTAGGAGATGACCTTTGTTTTTCAGGTCTTCTTGGTTTCGACCGGTAATTATGTGCCCTCTTTGGCAGAGTTGAGAGATATTTCTGGTTTTTGAGCTGGAGGATCTCCTCAGGAGTTTTCTTTCTTTGCATTTCAAAGAACGAAGAACTTATATTTAGTACTTTAACCTGAGGATCATACGGTGTTTTGGTTTTTCTTTCTGGTTCCGCATTTGTTTGGCCCCAGAAAGGCTGACATCTCTGGATAGAGGCCATTGATGTTGATGACAAACAATTGTCGTCATTACTGTAAAGGTCGCCGGATTAACACCTCTGAATGCATTTGGGCCCAACCTGATCAACAAGTTCCTGTCTGCTTGGGCTGAGTCCATGTTAGCTCTTACATTAACAATCGGGTGAATTTGATCACGACTGTTAATGCCCCTTGCGTAGTGTGAAGAAACTTTAAAGCTCGTATTTTCCTTTCTTGATTTGATGACATCATTGATAATATCATCAGGTGTTGAGTGTTGTCCCTAGGGGACCCTGTTCCTGTTGGCTTTCGACTGCCAACTTTTCTCTTTATTACAAACGGAACTATCTGTGGATGATGTTGCATCTATCCACATATCCCTCATTCTCTTAAGAAGGAATTGTCCGTGGACTCTTATGTCCGTAGACTCAGGTCTATTTTTAGACTTATCCACAGAGTTGCTTGCAACTCTGCTCACAGGGTAAAGCTAGGCTAGACCCTTGGGTTTGGCTGGGCTTTGGGTCCATAGAACCTGATTGATGTCTGTGGATGGGCATTACCCCTTTCCTACGAAGTGGTCTTGGCCACTTCTCCTTTTGTCCGCAAGATTAGCTTGCGGACTAGTCTTCTAATCTGGGACTCTGCTCCGCAGATTGGTTCCCTGCTCTTAGTTATTCTTATTATTTTCAACGAATTTTATATGGGAATTTCCTATTAAGTCCCTTAAGCCAGTAGCCTTATTCTTTCGCCCTAAGATAATTTGGGTACAATCTCCCTTTTGTTGATAAACTCTTGAGGGGTGAGTTCCAATAACCAACTTGGGCTGAGGGCTCTCAATAGTCTGTCTTAGGATTGACCAACGAGAGGCTGAGGGCTCTCAACGAGCTTGCTCCATTAGTTGACCTCGAATGGTTAACAATTTTGGAATCCTTTTTCAGGGTTTCCGGTGACATAGGTCTTCCTTTTGGGTTGACCTGTCACGAAATGGCTGAGCCATTTTCCTTGTGTGCACTCGGTTGGGTGCACCCTCCTTGGTATCCGCAGATAGAGATGTCAGTGAAAGGGCACTTTTTTTCTGAGGTGCCCCCAGGCTGGCTGACATCCTCTGGGATACCCACGGGCTGGTGACCTGTTGTTGGCGGGCAACCTGCCTTTCCACCCCTGAGTTGATGGGGTGGGTCCTTCTTTTGCTGCGAATATGGGATTCCTCAACAGAGACCTAGTCTAGTGACCGGGGACTCTTTGTAGAAGTCTGACAAGTTGGTCGGACACTCCTGGCTGGAGCTGCTGGTATCTCGGCTTAGGTGAGTGGATACCGGAATCTGGATCGGGGGTACATACACCCGCCGGTTGATGGTCAGGACTTAGGCCCGACGTACAGATACAGTCTCGATGATCCTGATCAGAAACAATAAGAAAAGAAAGGAAATGATCACTCATCTTCTCTTTTTTTATTCTTCTTATTTTTTATTCTTCGTCAAAGATGAGAGGATAGTTCAAGGAGTCGAAGATAAATCCCTCTTTCAAGAAAGGTCCCGCCGGGCATGCTAGAAATTTGTAATGCTTAAATTTATCATGCGTGTCAAATTGCCTCCATTGTTGTGGAGTTTATTATTTTGTGTGGGGGGATCATCCTTCCAATCTAAGTAAACCCAGACTATTAATTACCTTCCCAATTTGGGGAAGAACCTCTGATTAAGAAGAAGAACAAATATTTGAATAAAATATATTTTATTTATTCAAAGGGATTGTCCAAATCTCATGTAGGAATTACAGGATACCTCAAAGAGGTCTTTGTATCCAAAAAAAAAAAAAAGAGGTGGCCATATTGAGGGTTCACCTGATATTCTCCATTGATGGGAGATCATTCTTCTTCCTCTTAAGTAGCTGTTTACTTACCAAGAAAAGAAAGCTCTTTTTGTTTTCTTCCTGTTCTTTTCTGCCTTGCCTCTTCGTGGGAGTTTCTTGTGAGAAATTCCCTTTTTATAACTTTTGGAGAATCCTCTTTAGACTCTCCTTTGACTTCTCTTCTTTTTAGGAAATTAAAAGAGGCCAACTCTCCTTAAAGAGGGTCATCTGTCCGAGACAGCTGGTTTCTCTTATCTTTAGAGAAACCTGGTACGCATAGGAGTCTTTTTTCTTGAAAGAATCCAAATTAGTTCCCTTTTTGGGAAACCTGAGAAGATAAGGCTTCCCTCAAAAGAGAGAAGAGTCTTATCTCTCCAGAAAAGGGAAGAGATTACTTCCCGGTTCAAATAGGGTGCCATATAGCATTCTATTATTGGAGGAAAAGAGGGAATCTCTATCTCGAGATCCCTCAATGCTGGCAGAGAGTCCTTTTTTTTTATTAGGGATTCTCTACCACTTGACAGTCAGTATCTGACTGCTAGTTGGGAAAGGACTGACCTTGATCAGTCTGCAAGTTAAAGCGGTGAGACCATGGGTCTCACCTGCGACCTGGGTCAGGTCCAAAGATTTTTTGGGCTGCGAACCAGGGTCTTACCTTAGTCAATCCATGGACCAACACAGGGTGAGACCATGGGTCCAGCCCTTGGTCTGGGTTAGGTCCATGACCTTTTATGGTCACGGACTGGGTTAGTTATTGACTGGCCCGCAGATGGACTCATGGAGTTTGTCCATAGAGCTTGAATGGGAGTCTGCCCGCAAAGGCAAACCGTAACTTCATGTTAGTCCCATGGGAACTGACATGAAGGGTATCCGTGGGGCATCATTGCCCTGCTGCTAGCATTAAATGCTAGGTGGGCTAGCGGTAAGCCAGCCCTTGACTAGCTGGTGTACGTGCCTTTGGCATGCATGAAGCCTAACCGCCCATTCCATGGTTGTGATTCAGTGCAGCTCAATCCAATCTAGTGTCGTAATTTCATTGCCCACAGGCTTCTAATGCATTATCAAAACAAGATTTATCGTCGGCAAAAATAAGAGTGTGGTGATATGAGAAGAATACCACATTTAATATCCTTGGACTTTCACTGTACCTCTTATCAGTTAGAGATCCTAGGCTGGGAGGGAGAGTTTTGTGACCAGTGTAAGGTGTAGCCGGAGTTCCTGGAGCTTGAGCAAAGGGTTAGTCGTGAGGTTGAAGACGAGCTAGAGATTGATCATGTGTCTTACATGATTTAAACCTAGAAATCTAGGGTTTCGAGAACAAGAAAGATCCCTAGATATTACAATCCATTCTATTTCAACCTAGATCATAAATGAATATTTATTACAACAACTACAACAATAAATACTACACTATAATGGATTTAAAGAACAAAAAGGGTGTTCACTTGCCTCAACCCTAAAATTTAAGGTTTCTAGGAGGTAGAAAATCCCCAAATGGGTTTGCTTTAAGCTCTTGACTTTCCCTTGATGAGAAATTTGGATCTTGAGCCTTGAATCACCTCCTACAAGCTTTACAGCTTCCAAACCCTAGCTTCCTCTTCTTTCTCCATCCAAAGCTTGTTGCCCAATAAATAGACCCTAGGGGGGGGGTGATTAGGGTTCATGGCACTGTAAAATTTTACTTTCGTCTATTTTACGAAATTAATAAATTTAAGGCAATGCAACAAGCAATAATACAGAGAAATAAAAGATAGAGAGACAAAGAGATACAAATACCGAGAGTTTGTTCATGAGGTTCGACAACTTGTCTACATCCCTACCTTTTAGCTTCCCGTTTCAAGGATTCATACGATTTTATTTCTAAATCGTATAGACTTCTTTCAGGCGAGTCCTAACATTTATAATTCCCTTCACAGGCTAGGACACCACATTTGATGCAAGAGAACACTCTCTCTTGACTTCTTGAAGTTTTTCGGCTTCTCGGACAAGAATACACAGATTCTTGATTTTCTTCAAAGTAATAAAGTTGGTTGGATTTGAATCCAATTACAAGGCTCCTTAATGAGATAGATAAGATTGAAATAACTCTTCTAAAAATCACTCAAATGATTGAGAGTTAAAAGCTCAAATAGGAGGACTTAGGAATTTGAGGATTTTCACCGTATAATTGATGAGAGTTGAATGCAATAATCAATGCAAGCTTAATAGATGATCAATGGTTGTTGATAGTTCATAAATGAACTCAATTTATAAGGCTTGGATGATTATAGTTGTTGGTGTAGCATTTAATGCGGTTTTAGTCTTTGAAAAACTAGCCGCTATATTCTTCCCACAGGCAGACGTCTACGTTTAGCTTTGAGACGTCGACATCTGTAACTCAGAAAATTTTCTTTTCATTCTGTAACTCTCAAATGTCGATGTTTGAAGGAATTCTTTCTCAGACGTCAACGTCTGTAAAAACAGAAAATTTCCTGGGCTACTACCAACATCAAATGCCGACGTTTGAAGGTCTCTCCATTTCAGACGTCGATGTTTGCCCTATATTCTTATTAAATACTCTATTTTAAAAGACCTTTAACATGAGAATGAATTCATAGGCCTTTGGGCTTTCTTTTATCATGTGTTTGGTCATCTTTTAAGATATCCTAGGGCATTGGATTGTTCTTCAATGAAGTCAAGACTTCCTAAGGTCAATCTAGGCTTTTGAGCTTTTGAACTTTCAACCAAAAGAGGGCTTTTTACATAAGTCCTACACTCTTAAAATAAATCAATAAAGATTTCTTGAGTCTTCACTTTTCTTGTTTTGATTTTGAATAATTTTCTTCTTTGAGCTTCATGATCCAACTTGAACATTTTGGTGACTTCTTGAATCTTCTTTTGAGTTCAATTGCAATTTGACTCTTGTAACCTTTTGTCTTGATTTCTTTTTCATCAAATGATCTTGGCTTTGATTTGTCCTATCTCTTTGACATGTTGAATCTTTCTTCAAAGATAGACTAATATTCCTTAAATCTGAAATTGACATACACTTGGTAGAACAATTAGTACTAAAATGCTCATTGTATTATTGTGTCATAATCAAAATTATTAGGGGTACTCAGGGATGTAACCTTTAGGCTAACAAAGCTTTCTTTCTCTATTAGGTTCTCTCAAGGGAAAAATGAGATATTAGGTCTATCTCTAAAAGTGATAGATTAGGTTATCTCTATCTTTTTATACTAAAACCCCTTTTATGTGCTTTTACTTAAATGAACTTACTAGTTATGTTTGGTCACTAGCCCAAGTTAAACCCTTAGTGTTTTTTGCTATTCTTAATTATCCCACCCAAGCTTATTAATTTTTCATGGCAAAACAACACACCAAAATATTAATAAAATACCCTAAATTAGAAAATTACAAAAATGCCCTTAATATTTAAATTAGGAATTTTAGAATTGCTGCATAATCTTATAGATATCTTAAATTTATTACATTTTGTTTTAGTCCATTATATAAACTTTGGAAATTCTTGCTTTTCCTTATCATCTAATATTCTATGGAGATATAGAACATTATTAGGGTGAATTATGAAGTTTAGGACTTTTTCGTCACCTAAGAAATATGGGGCTGCTTAGTCTCATGGCACCATATATTCAAGATGACAAGTTTGCTTATCTCAAATACAGCTCATAGAAACATCAAGTGGTGGAAATGGGATACACTTATCCAAGACGGGAGAAGTGTTTTGATCAGTTTTAACCTTACTTTGTTTTGGGTGACTTGGGTGTCCCCAACCCTTTGCGTCAGGACTAAGTCCCCGGAGGTGTGACAAGAGCCCGCAACCCACCACATCAGGTAAGGCTGAAAATCCGGGCGGGACTTGCCCCAAAGGGGGAGTGAGAAATGGAACCCAGGACCTTCCGCTTGGCGAAAGGCCTAGGAACCACTGGTCCACCCCTTTGGGTTTACTTTAAACCTTACATTGTTAGGAAAGCAAGCTTGAAGATGTATTTTCAATCATAACTCCTTATAGATTTGACTATTGAAGGCCATTTGCTTCCTACAATATGACATATTGATGCAAGACTGGGCTATAAACTTTCTTGGGGCTGAAGAAGCCTGTAAAGAAACTCAATATTATTGATTGACTTGAATAATTTACAAGGACTCAAAGAGAGTTTAAATAGATAATTCATGATTCCTAAAGTAGAAGGAAACCTCAATCAAATAAAATCTAATATTCCCTAATCTCTTTAATTCAAATTCAAATAACCTTGTGATGAGATACTGTGTATCTCATCACACTTTATTATCTTATCGTATTTTCTATCACCCTCCCACAATTGCATGATCTTTTGGAGAAAGAGCACATAATTGGTTACAAAAAGAAGTCCATAATCATGATTTTATCTTTTTTGTGTCGCCAAAACATTTGATCGTGTATGTTAGTGGTCACCACCTAACTGTGAAGTCCATCACTATCGCATCCCGCTCATCCTAGAGTCTGTCGGAGTTGGTGGCCCACTAGATCGGTTATATGATTTCCTCTCTAAAGAACATGAAGTATGACCCGCGATTTGAAGAAAAACTCTTGTTGGAGAGATCTTCAATAATTAAAAAAAAAGGTAGAGATTATAAGACATTAATATGAGAATTGGGGGTTGTAGATGTATAAAAGAGAATGATAAGATTTTTTATTTCAAAAAAAAAAAAAACCAAAATTTTCACACCCGATGGGCGATGGCAGCACTACCCACCGAAAAGAAAACAACAATAGCTAAAAGGTCACCAAAAGATCGGTGACTCTGATAGCATAAAGAAACGGAATATTATTGATTGATTTGAATAATTTACAAGGACCCAAAGAGAGTTTAAATAGATAATTCATGATTCTTAAAGTAGAAGGAAACTCTTTAGAATGCGTTTAGATTTGTGGAATTGGTGGATGGAATTGACAATTCCATTCTTGAATTCCAATTCTGTCGTTTGGCTTGTACTATAAAAAAGACTGGAATTGGAATCGTCAATTTCGAATGGAATTGAAGCAGTGATTTCATAGGCTAAATTAGCATAATTCAAATTCTTACTGAGAGATGTTATTTGACAATTCCACACTGTTGTGGAATTGAGGGAAATACACGAACCTTATGAAAATCTCTCTCCAACCTAACATGTGAGTTAAATTAATAATAATTTAATACATTAAATAAATATAATTATATTTTATAATAATAGTTAAATTTAATAACTAATAATTTATTATATTAAATAATAATAATTACAAATTAATAAATAAAATTATAAATAATAATTTAAATAACAATAATATTCATAGTTATAATTATAATAATATTTAAATTTAATAAAAATAATTAAATAAATAAAATAATGATTATTATAAATTTACAAATAATTATTATAAATTTTAATTTTCATAAATATATTACTTAATTATTTATATAAGAAATAAAAATGTAAAAAATAAAATAATTATTATAATCTATAATTTTAATAAATATATTACTTATATAATGATATATTCTTGTTATTATATTCAAGTTAGAATTTCGAACTTTCACTTAATATTTACTAAATTTCTTATGTAAGTAATAATTTAATAAATAAAATAATAATAATAGTAATAATAATAGTAATATTTTAAATAATTTATAATAATATTTAAATTCAATAAATAATAATTTACTATATTAAATAATAATTATTATAATTTAATAAATAAAATTATAAAAAATGATAGTAGTAATATTTATAGTTACTAAATAATAATTTAATACATTAAAGAATCGTTATAAATTATAATTTTCATAAATATATTACTTATATAATTATACATTCTTATTATTATATTCAAATTAGAATTTTAAATTTTCCTTTAATATTTATTAAATATCTTATGTAAATAATAACTATAAATTATAATAATAATTAAATTTAGTAAATAATAATTTGATATATAAATTAATTATAATTGTAAATTAAAATTTATTTAAATTTAATAAATATACTACTTGCATAATTATTTTTTATTATTATTGTATTCAAATTATAATTGCATAATTTTTATTCATCCAAATTCCATCTAATTAGTAGTGCATCCAAATGTTAGAATTATAAATTTTGTAGAATTCAATTTCAATGGATTCCAATTCCATAGGTCAACTCCAATTCCACAAATCCAAACACAGCCATAATTCAAATTCAAATAACCTTGTGATGAGATACGGTGTATCTCATCACACTTTATTATCCTACCCTATTCTCTATCAGCTTGCTGGCGGGTCGTGATGGCCTCATTGGCAGGTAGGTAATAGCAAGTCTATTGTTATATGGTTTTAGGCTTGGGTTGCATCTTTACGCGGGTTTAAAAATTTATCTCCACCTCCTCAAGATAACTTAATCTAGTGCGTCTGCTTATGGAGCCCATGTACTTTTGGCAGAATGAGGTACACTAATACAAATAGGTTTTCACACTTTGAAGCCAAAAGAAGTTTGTGAAATCTAGTACAACTTTAGGAATGAGTATGTCATGAGGATCTAGCATTGTATACGCAATGGAAAAATATTAGTGAAGTCATCTTACTACTTGGCTGTTCATATATAGTCTTGCTAAAAATCAAGAAGAGACTTCAAACATTAATTCCACACAAACGCAACATTAAGTGTTTTTTGAGTTATTAGCTGCTCACACTACCTCTAAAAGTTCAGCATTTCATTTGAAAATATTTCAACAACAATTTAGTAGTGAGGGAAATATATTGAAAAGAAGAATTAAATCTGATACAAAATACTTTTTGCGGTGCTAAGAAAGAATCGATAGACCACCTCCTTCCATAATGTTCTTTTTAAAAGTGTGTGGTCTTGGAGGATCGCTTTAGAAAATACAATCCTTTTTTAGGTCAGGGAAAAATGTGGCGGGAAACATTATAGTTAAGCTTAAAGGCCCAATCATTCTTATCAAGTGTCTCATCTGGTCCATTTGGAAAACATGCAACAAGGATGTTTTTCTCCAACAAGGAATCAAATGTATTACTAAAAATTCAGAGAGCGATAACCTTAGTGATTGAAATATAAAATTCGGCCTATAATGCAAATAAGCATACTCCCATCCGCAAAATCCACACAAAAATTTCTCATTGATTATATACGACAACTATTAGATTTTCTATAATGTGGTTGCTAATCTTGATAGTGTGGAAACTAGCCAACACGAAGTCAGTATGTGTTGGCTGAAAATCTAGTTTGTGCCAGGCGTGCTAGCACCACGTGGCATAATCAGACAGAAACCTTCAGACCTCGAGCACCAAATCGGACAGAGTGTCCGAGAGCACGTTTAGTTTCAGTCAGCTACCGCCAAATGAATCGATTAGGCGAATTAGAGAGGGGGGTTCATCCTTCTATGATGAGGTCTATTGCCTTCAGTGATCGACGGAATTTCCAAATTTACAGAGAAAAATAGAGTGTGATAATGTGATGTGTGTGTATGAAAGATGAAGAAGATGATTATACAAAAGGAATTTGAATTTGATTGAAAGTAATCGTAAAAGACAACTTAAAAACTATCATGCGATCGAAACGAGTCGTAGAGGCAAATACAAAGTCTCACCGAGATGAATGTTAAAGGCAAACGTGACCAGAGTTTCTCTAGAGGAGGATTACAAGGGTAACTATAAGACTCTCCCAAAGGAGGAAACTAAGTTAAGGTAGGCTCCTGGAGGAAACGGTTACCGAAGACTATAAGGAAACTCTCTCGAAGGAGGAGGAAAGACTAGAACTATGGACTCTCCCGGAGGAGGAATTGGGTTGTCGAGGGGCAGGTTGCTGCGGAGCAATGTTGTGTGTGTTGGGTTGGTAAACCCATCTTCCATTGTGTCTTAGTCCCATTATACACTTCATGGGTGGTTCCTGTAACTGTTCCCTCCCAATTCAATGTTGATCTTGATTGCAACCATGTGTCTTCTGAGATGAGGCTCTTCATTTTGAAGTAAATCAGTCATGGGGATCACCTTGGTAGTTAGAATAACTACCTTGTTCACTTCCTCTTCTTTAATTAACGGTGTGGTCACTTTTCACCCTTCAAATCTCTTTAAGCATGAAACACCACATCTTTGGTGCTTTTCTACCGAAGCTTTGAACATGGTTTGGGTTGGGCCATATGTTGTTTTGGGGAAAATGGCCCTATTACTGATATTATCGATATGTTCAAACTGTTTTAGAGACATGGCCTTAATTGGCGTGGTGGGCCTGATTTGCGGCCCATTGGACCTGTTTGCCCATTTATTTAGGCTGTTCATTTCTGGTGTAAACAGTATGTGAACATTCTTTCACTTTAGTGTTGCATTGCAAATGGTCTCATCAATCGCGCAGTTAACAAGTTTTCCCATTGGGATGTCTATATGATCTTAGAGGACTCAAAAGCGATTCTTCAACAATGTACGACTGTAGCAATTTTGAAATTCAAAATTTAAATTCTAAGAGTAATTGCATAATTTTTTAGTTTAGGGTATTTAGGTAAATACCTATGTAAGTTGTTTGGCTATGAGAACTAATTATCCTAAGTGGAATAATTAAAAATGAGCATAACACACTAAGGACTAACTTGGATTTGTAACCAAACACAATTAGTAAGGGTGTTTGGGTAAAAGCACATAGTAGGGTTTTAGTATAAATACCTAAAGTTAACCTAATCTCTCATTATTCTAGAGAAACCTAAACTAAGAGAAGAATTTGGAGGAAGAAGAAGAGGCTAGGTTTGAGAGCTCTTGAGCAAGCTTGAAGAGCTGGATTTGGAGCTCAAGGATCGAGTATCTCGCCAAAGGAAGGTCTATCTTGTGAAGCAAACCCATTTGGAGTGGGTTTCCACTTCTAGAAACCCTAAAACTTTAGGGTTGGGGTAAGTGAACACATCTTTGAGTATTAAATTCTTAGTAAAATTGTATTTAATGATGTATTCAATGTATTAAATACTTAGAAACAATCTAGGAAGACGTAGGGTTGATTTTGGAGGTTTTAAGTGAAAATGAGGTTTTTTCCCCAAAATCTACGAGTAAATCGTTCGAACGATCTGTTCACTGTTCAAACGGTGGTTGCTAATTTTTTGTATTAAAATCATAACTGTTCCATTTTCTTGAGACCGTTCGAATGGTTATGCATACCATTCCACTTTCGAAAATTTTACCAATTCCAGAACTGTCAACTGTTCGAACAGTTGGGTAATCATTCGAACAATGGAATGACCGTTCGAACGATCAATGAACCATTCAAACAATCCTACCTATTTTCATACTAGAACTTAGAAACGATGCATGTTTAGGATCCCTTCTATCATAATTTTATTTTTCCTTATTTTAAAAATTGATAAACATGTTTTAACTCTATTACATTAATATTGTTGTCATCTCAGATTTTGTGTATTCACCATGTTGATTAACTGTTGTGTATACTTGTATGAACTGCTTAAAATGTTTAGACCATAGACAGTTTAGTTAGATCCATCTTGTTATGGTATTATAGGACATTCTAGAGCTATAGCGAGGAGGATATAATTAACTTACTTTGGTTAATAACCTGCAGTTAGACCGGCCTTGCTATGTGTGGTATGGAATGTCGGGGAAGATAGAACACCTTTATTCTTGTCTACACCATTATAATTGTTAGATTAATAGGTGACTTAATCATGGCTGAACGGCGTATGATACCATCTGCTTTTGTGAGGTGTTGCCGAGGGCCACCAAAAGAGAACATGTGCGTGATCCCATTTGCTTCCGTGAGGTATGACAAGAGGGCTACTGCAAAAGAGGATATGCATGTGTACGATCTTAATTCGTGCCATGGGGCGTTGCTGAGAGCCCCCAAAGAGATGTTAGCATGTGACTTCATCTAATTTGTGAGGCGTTGCCAAGGGGCTGCCAGATGTGAACCAAGTGATTCAAAATGAAGAACATGAATTCACTTGAATGATCATTAAATTACGAATGGGTAAAATGTAATTATGATTTGTGATTGCTGCACGTGTGAATGTGTTTATCTTGTTGGGCTTAGTGCTCACTCTTGCTATATTGATATTTTTCAGGAGATACCTGAAGGTCTTCTGGGACTCTTGAGGAGTTGAGAATCTAGAAGACCATTTCTTTTGTCATTTTTTGAGAGTAAGTGATACGTGGAGAGGAACTTGTTGAGAACTTAGTTGCACTTTATATTTTGTTTAAACGTTATAGTATGCTCGTTACGTTATACTTTTGGAATGATTTGTATGTTTATGAACATTCATTCACTATTGAGGTTTGTCTCGGGTTCATGATTCATAAACTTATACAATTATAAGGTATATTGTGTATAAGAGTTTCAGGGCGTGACAAAGATATCAAAGCTTATGCATATTAATAGAGCCTCTAACGAAGCAACTCATAATTTGGTCACAATCATGTTTGTAGACATCATATATATTTTTGACTATTTCAAATTGGAGAAGCCCTAATAAGAAATAATTGAAAATTACTCGAACAATGTTGTTACCTATTCTAATTTTAGGGGAGAATAAGAACCCTAATCTAGCATTAAATAAAGCAAATGTTCAAAGACATAGATTTGGGTAAAAGATTTAGTTGAATTAATGGAAGATGATGTTAGACATCTTAGATGCCTATTAAAAAGTAGTTACATACTTCCTAAATCTACACAGATAGAATTAAATTTCACTCATTTAGCCTACAAATTAAATCAACGCTTCAATTTCGTTCAAAATTGAGGAACTCTAATTTCATCATTTTTATAGTACACACCAAACACCATAAGTGAAATTCAAGGACAGAATTGATAATTCTAACGGCTAATTTACAAATCCAAATGCTTCCTTAATGTTAGAGAAGTGAGATAGTTTTTTCTGAGATGAGAGTTTTTTCCAAGATTTGAAAGTCTAAACTTAGATCCCTTTAGGTCCCTTTATAGAGCCAAAAAATTCATATTATGGCAAATGCAAACACGACGAACATGAACCCCAATTAGAAGATATACAGTGGGCTATCATTCAGAACAACTGCTAATGGTTACGATTGCTCAAATATATCGGTGGGGGGCACTGTTTAGAATTTCTGGAGATAGTTTAATAATTTTGTGCTTAGAGATATTTTGATAATTTAAAAAAAGATTAGCAGTATTTTAGTCACTTTTTCAAAACTTTTGGAATAAAAATGTATCCTCTTTTAGTCACAAGAGGTCTCGCGGGCCCTATATGGTACAGAATTAGGTGCTTATAGTGTTATCTCATGCTTGCAGTGAAGCAAACAAAGTGGGGTAGATTATCCAATTTGGAACATAGTTTGTTAGAATACAAATTTCGCATATGGACGTGCTGGAACATATTTACAAAAAAGTGCAGGAAGGCTACATGTGATCCACTAACTCGCGGTGTATATAGGGGGGTGTATTCAAGCCAAGCTGAGCTAAGCTTGAGCTCAAAAAGCTCGGTTTGAATACAATAGCTTGGGTCGAGCTCAAATTGATTCAAGCTTTAGCCGAGTTTAGCTTGACTTATTAAAAATTTACTTTTAAATAATACTAATATATTATTATAATAATCATAATTATATTATCTATATTATAATAAAATTTATTATTATTTTATATAATATTTGAGCCAAGTTGAACCAAACAGGTCTTGGCTTGAGCTCGGCTTGGACACAATTCAAGCTCAAAACACAGCTCGATTTGATAAAGCCAAATTTTCAAGCTTCAACTTAGCATGATCGAGCCAGCCTTCAATCTAGGTGTCCAGTGTCTTCAATGTGAAGTATTTTCCATTTCTAAGAAAATAAATTCCAAATATTGTGACCAATGAATGATGTACCCTTAGCATTGTCTTTATCTTTACTATTATAATGCGAGAGGCATGCCCGTAGATGATTTTTCTGAAATTCCTAAACTACCTTTATATAAAAACAAAACGTTGATTTAATATTTTATTTTAATTCCCAAACTACCCCTTGCCTTTGATTGAATGTTTTACTTTAATTCTTAACCTAACCTTTGCTCATCTATCTATTTAGAATCACAGCCAATCGCGATTGAACTTGGGGAGAGTTCAATCGCACTCATGGGTTAACACGTGTCTCTTTTAACTCCTATTAATTGTGGCTAACTCCTTCCCCTTGCTCTCACGTGCATTGCACGTGCCACTAACGAGTTCAATCGCACCCGCGGGTTAACACGTGTCCCTTTTAACTCTATTAATTGTGGTTAACTCCTTCCCCTCGCTCTCACGTGCATCGCAAGTGCCACCCGCTAATGTAAAAAAATGGTAATTGTTGAGATATTTTACTAATAAATAAAGGTTGATATTAGGCACATCTCAACATTTGATGAATGTACCCATTAAAAGAGTTTCTTATATGTCTAAGTTTCTTACAATTTTGTATGTCCCCACACTATGAAGCACCCATACTTCAAATAGGTCATCGTACCCATATCGGATACCGATATGCCTCCGATATGACGGGATACATACGAGATATGGTTCAAACGTATCTTGTTAATTTAAAACAAATTTTTTATTTCGGATACGGCTTCGATACGCCGTGATACGACCAGGAATAATAAATTTTTTTTGGAGACCCGGGGGTGTGACCCTATCTCTTTTGTTTTTGCATGAACATGATTTTCTTTATATTTTGCTTAGTGGATGTTAGGGTGACTTTCTTTTTTGCCTAGTAGATGATGAGATGATCCTATTTCTTTTGTTTTTACATGGACATGATCTTTTTTATACGTATAATAAAAAAAATTGAACAATGATTATTTTATAATTATAATACAAAATATAGTATTATTATTATTTAAAAAATATTACAGACATATCCTAATCTAACCATACCCATATCCTATTTTTTTTTAGGTTCTATCGTATCCTCGTATCCATATCATATAATACCCGTATCTCATATCCGTGCTTCCTAGTCCACACATCTCTAATTACCTTCCTTCTGCAATGATTATGAGTAAGTGCCATCACGTTCTCCATTCGTCCTTGGTGCTTCATTAGTCAACATTCTATAACCTTGTTTTCAGTTTGACAGCAAATGCTTGGTATAGTCATCAAACGCTTGGTGGTAATCACATCGCATCGCAACACTTATCCTATTTTTAATTTTAGGAAAAAGCAGGAGGACACGTGCCGCACTGTTGGATAGACACACAAAAATATCTTACCCTAAGAAGAGATAGAGATAAATAAAGTCCAATCGACTCACACTCACACCTACCTCTACCTACAAACATATCGTGGTTGACCAAAGTAAATATCATACTAAAACCATAAGATCAAACTACTATACGGATCATGAAGACCAAAAAAAAAAAAAAAAAACTACTACGGATCATCATCATCAATGAACCCTACCCCCACAGTATCATTCAATCTCATCATTACAAACTACTATACAGAGTGGGGTTTTGTGGTAGTTGGAATTAAAGATCATTCGTTAGGTACCGGAAAACAGAAAAAAGTTCATTTATTTATTGAGTAATTGGACACGTGTATGGTGATAGAAATTAGGGTTTATTGAGGGTGATGGAGCTGCCATGATGGGGAAACTCCTGAAGAGAAACATTATTGTCCGTATACTCTCAACAATAGCCTGACTCTCCGGAATCCAACGCCACGAGCTCCTCGATCCGATCGCAAATTTTGGACTGTTTCTCTCTCTCTCTCTCTGGTTCTGGTTCTGGCTTGGAGTGGTTCGACCTTTGAAGTTCTGAGATTCGACGATCATGGATGAACGGTTCGAAGACAGCGACGGCGACGGCGACGGCGACGGCGTCGTCTTAGAATCTCTTCCTTACCGTAATATTCATTCCTACAGTCAACAATTAGAGGTTACCGGAGTAAGCCATAAAGTGAGGAAACACAGCCTCGATGAAGAAGATCGAATCCCTAAAAATGTGGATTATATCTACGACTCCTCCTCCGATGATGAATTCTTTCCATCCATCGGGAGTGGCGGGAATGTCTTGGAACTACACCAGTACATTAATCAATTCAATGATCCGAAGGCCGACGAGCAGCAGCGGCGAGCCATGCCGGAGTTCGTGGGCGGCGGCGGAGGGAATGGTATATTCAAGGTTCCGCTTCGTGCGGCTCTTCATCCAGGCCGTCCACCAAGCCTGGAATTGAGGCCTCATCCGTTGAGGGAAACACAGGTTGGGTTGTTTCTGAGGACAATTGTTTGTGCGGACACTCAATTGTGGGCGGGACAGGAATCGGGAGTGCGGTTTTGGAATTTCTCAGATTTGTATGGAATTGGGGGGAGGGCCGCCCGGACCCGGACCCGGAGGGGGGATGAGGATGCGGCGCCGTTCCATGAATCGGCTCATACTGAACCCACCCTCTGTTTGATTGTTGATGCGGCTAATAGGTTAGTCTGGAGTGGCCACAAGGATGGTAAGATTAGGTCCTGGAAGATGGACCAGCCTTTGGATGGGACTCCTTTTAGGGAAGGTCTTTCATGGCATGCCCATCGCGCTCCTGTTCTATCCATGGTTATGACTTCTTTCGGTATGCCACTCTACAATTTCGTTATTTATTTACTTCTTAATGTTTCCAAATTAATTGTTGTAGTTCTATTACTCTGATATCCGATCCAATTTCACCGGCACTATCTAAATTGATCACGACATTAAAAAAAAAAAAAAACTGCTTCTTATGAGTTATTAATCACTCTTGGATTGAATGTGCCCAAATCGAATAATATTTAAATAAATTATTTAGATGGCTTTCTTGAGGATTTTCAGACCCTTTTGCAACCTACATGTTACGGTCTAAATAGATATAGGGCTTGATTGGATGGTTTCCACCTTTTGGTGTATTAGTCAGGTATGTATCATTTTGTATCAGAGCCGGTCTCCGCGTCTCTAGTTCTAGTCACGGAAATGGCTACCTAGAGTAGAGTGAGAACCATCTCAAAAATAGAGAAAATGACTACTTGCCGCCAGAGTGAGAGCTACCTAGAGTAGAGTGAGAGCCATCTCAAAAATAGAGAGAATTGCTACTTGCCGCCAGAGAGAGAGCTACCTAGAGCAGAGTGTGAGCCATCCCAAGAAGGAAAAAAGGGCTACTTGCCTCCAGATTGAAAGTTATCTAGAGTGAGAGCCGCTGGGGAGCGTGGTTGTCTATTACGCTCCTAAATAGATATATGGCTTGATTTGACATGTTTCATCAGTCTTGGGGCTTTTGGCATATTGGTCAGGTCCGTATCACTACCATCGTGTTTCTCAAGAGTGATTGAGGAAAGGAACTTCAGAAAAATTGTTCAATTGGGTAATATCTATTCATAAAAAGTTGAGTAATATCTATTCATCTTGGAGTCAATCTTTTTGAGCAAGCAAAACACACTAACATGAAAAAGTACAAACAAGTTACAAATAGGGTCGATTTTACACATTCATGTAACACCAACTCTTTTTCCTTATTGATCACTATATTATCTACCGTTACACACATTGCATTATGAGTAAGAGATCTCCTTCTATTTGAGAAAGAAGAAATGTTGTGCTCTATCTCTTGGGATTTTAAGAACTAACCAAATGAGGGAGAATTTAGTTCGACCAAGTGACTGATGAGGGTCCCAAACATGCAAGGGCCTGCAATTGGAGAGCATACTTTGGCAGGGCCCTGCCCCTTCCAAACTCTCTGTAACCATTGACACCCCGTTGAAAAGGGGCACCCTGCTGAATTCCTCTCATTTAAGAAGATACAATCCAATAGAGCCTGAGTCTAGGACATGAAAGTGGATACATATATCCTGTTTGAAATGTTGATGATGTGCTATTCTTTTTTATGCAAAGTATAATATCTTCTTCTGGAAAAGTAAAGAGGGCTAAAGTGAATAGGAAAATAAGCATTTTATGGTATTGTTTTTGCTACACAATTTGGATGGTGTTGGTGAAAAAGACCTTAAAATTTTGCCATCATTGAACTGTAAGATGTCTGTGATTGTTTAAGCTCTGTTGGAACATTTGACATAAATATTAGGGCCCGTATGGGGTGCCACAAAACACACTGGCACTGTCTTTCAATTTGCACCAGCTGCGTCTTGGATATCTATGCATTTGGACGGTGCTAATTTCTGCCTATGAATTTTCCAAATCTTTAATACAGCTTCAAATATATGTTGCCATCAACTGACATCAATCTGATCTTTCTTCAACACTGTTTTTGGGGCTACCTTATTTTGCTTCATCTTATCTTGCGTTCGCCCATGCAGGCCATTATTTGTTGCTTGAAGCTTTTATATTATTATGGAAATACAAGGCAGATATCATAGGAAAGTTGTTATGTCCAGTAATTCATTTCACCTTCTCCATTTTTGACTTTGTGTTATTTTGATTCAGGTGATCTATGGTCAGGTTCAGAGGGTGGCGTTATTAAGATCTGGCCTTGGGAAACCATAGAAAAATCACTTTCTCTAACAGCAGAGGAAAGACACATGGCTGCTTTATTAGTGGAGAGGTCATATATTGACCTGAAGAGTCATGTCACTGTTAATGGTATCTGTAATATATTTGCTTCAGATGTTAAGTATTTGTTATCAGATAATTCTAGAGGGAAGGTTTGGAGTGCTGGATACCTGTCCTTTGCATTGTGGTATGTCTTCACTTAAGAATTTGTCCTTCTAAGGTCAATACATTACTGTTTTACAGAATTGACAAATCTTATTCCTGTTTTTTTTCCCCCTGAGAAATTTAAAGTTATAACTGGTCATTTTTAGGGTTTTATCAGAAGAATGTTTGCAAAAAAATTATTCTGAACACCGTGACAACTGACAACTCTTTATTTTTAGGGTTTTTTGAATGATTGAAGCTAGAACTTTGAACACCGTGACAACTGACAACTCTTTATTTTTACCAGGTATTTTCTAGAAAAAAGAAAATAATTTTTTTGTGAGATATTCGCTTCTTGTGCAAAAGAATTTAGAGTTTTTTTTTAATTTCTTTTTTAAGATTTTGAAATGTGTTGCAAGATTTATAATTTTTAAACAATATCAGGGGTATTTGTGACAGAGCACTATAGGAAAAAGTGCTGCCTTAGTGTCTTATTGCTTTTCAAAAACTGTCTTCTCTCTCTCTCTCTCTCTCTCTCTCTCTCTCTATATATATATATATATATATATATATATATATATATAATTATATATATTTATACTGTTTACATCTAAATAATTCAAAGAGTTGGTTCTTCAACAGGGATGCTCGTACAAGGGAACTTCTGAAAGTATTTAACGTAGATGGTCAGATTGAGAATCGAGTCGACATGCCAACAGTGCAGGATCTAGCAATAGAAGATGAGATGAAGATAAAGTTTGTTTCCATATCAAAGAAGGAGAAGTCTCAAGCTCCCATTAGCTTCTTGCAACGGTCACGTAATGCTATAATGGGAGCAGCAGATGCCGTTCGTCGAGTTGCGTCCAAGGGGGCATTCGGAGATGATAATCGGAGAACTGAAGCACTTGTCCTTTCAATCGATGGAATGATTTGGACCGGATGTACAAATGGCTTACTTGTGCAGTGGGATGGAAATGGCAATAGGTTGCAAGAATTCCACCATCATTCATTTTCTGTTCAAAGCCTTTGTACTTTTGGGTCAAGAATATGGGTAGGCTATGCGAGTGGCACTATCCAGGTACTGGATCTCGAGGGCACCCTTCTTGTGGGATGGGTTGCTCATAACAGTCCTGTAATAAAAATGGCTGTTGAGGCTGGTTATGTTTTTACATTGGCTAATCACGGTGGTATTCGTGGATGGAACATCAAATCTCCAGGATTCCATGATAACATATTACGTTCAGAATTGGCCAGCAAAGAACTACTCTATACAAGGCTTGAAAATTTGAAAATATTGACCGGCACATGGAATGTTGGACAAGAAAGGGCCTCTCATGACTCACTAATATCGTGGCTGGGACCTGCAGCATCAGGTGTTGGCATTGTTGCTATTGGATTGCAGGAGGTGGAAATGGGTGCTGGTTTTCTTGCGATGTCTGCAGCAAAAGAAACTGTAAGACTTCGTAGGCCCTCTTAGCCAACTTTTTTTAGTGACATTGTTGGATTGCTTTTGAATAAGAAAATTTAAATGAATTCTGCTACTGTAGAATAACAGAATTCCAGAAGAAATTAAGCGAACAACTCAACATAATTACATGTATGGAAGTTTGTGAAATGTTGCCAACTGTTAGTCACATAGTTCAAATCATCCATAACAATCGTTGCGAATGACTGGAAGTATATGTTGCCTGAATGGCCAGTTTACTAGTTGCATGTTTGTTTAGTCATGATATATATAATATTGTGTTGTTTGCGGCTTTTTTAATGATTATTTTTTGGTTTAGTAACTGTTAAGTTCACTTCTTCTTCTTTACCAATCAAAAAAAAAAAAAAGTTCACTTCTTCTTTGATGGCAATTCCAAATACATCCATGCTACATCATCATCCAAGTCCATGTATCCGTATTACAAATATTATCAGAGCATATTTCTGACACTTTTTCTCTACATGCTACTGTCCAGTGGAACACCTTTGGTATAGATTGATATTGCAAATTTAGATGTTCCACATGTTTCAGGTCAATGTTTACTCTGCATATCTTTGGTACAACTTGTGGCTTAAATTATCTTTCTTGCATAGTCTTAGTTGCAGTTCAGGTTTTGCAGTCGACCCTTGGTCATTAGGCAGAGTATAATGTCAAGAAGTTGCATTGGGTTTTGATTGCTTTTTTTTTGGTCGAATAGTTTTACATCCACAGTAAGATTTTGTGACCAGTACATATAGCCTGGGAGATGTTTCACGTCCAGTATTCATAATGTTAATTCTTTAGCCATAACCTAATAAGCCCTAAATTTCATCCCAACGTCCAGGCCCCTCCCCCCAATTTTCCCTAGCATTGCAGCCCGTATCCTACCTTTGCATCCCAGAATTTAGTTCATTATCACCCCGTCTCCCCAGCCCTAAACTTGCCTGATATCCATCTCCATCCCATAAATAGCCCCTCTTTTACCTTTCTCTCATTTCCAAAAAAAAAATAAATCCCCTACAGAGTAATAATCTTTAATCTAGCCCTAATTTCTTAAAATCCTAAACCCAGTTTTCGAAAGCAAAATTCCCACTAACTTTTCTTGAATATTCATCCCGTAAACCTTCAATCCCATCCTCCGCCTAATCAACTCTAAACCCCGACTAATAGAAACCATGGATCATACCCCTTTTAGGCATTCTTTTTGAATTTGAGGCACTTTTTTGGTTTCTATCCAGAAATTCAGCCACCCATTTAGGACCACTACTGGGATATAGAAGACATGAGAGAAAGTTTGACAGGGAAAAATTAGGTCCAACTGGGCCTTCTAGTATATATATATATATAGGGAGAGGTACTAATGAGCCATACTCATTGAAGCGTGCAGTGAGCAGTCCCTCTAGAAAGATGACATGTGGCATACTTTTTTAAATTTGACCGTTGGATGTTAAGTTTGAGTCCATTTGAGACACGTGTCAAAAAAAGCAGTCTGATTAGACATGTTTAGACTGTCCGATTAGACCCTAGTTTGCAGCATTAACAACCCCTTAGGGTTCACTAGACCCTACCTAGAATATAGAAATGACTGATCTTTCATTCTTTGATCAGACGGTTTTATAAGTGTTCGATTGAGCTAATTTTTTGCCATGTGTCTCTCGATGAAGCCGTCTTGACATCAAACGGTCAGATTCTGAAACAACTTGCCACGTGTCACATTATTAGGGACCGCTCATTACAAGCTTCAATGAGCATGACTCATTAGAAAGCTACTCTATATGTATTTATATATAATATTATTAAACTTAAAAAGATTACAATGCCCTTAATGACTAATTAACTCCAACAACACTTCCCTTCAAGCTGAGGCATAGATATTAATCATGTTGAGCTTGGAGACAATCAACTGACACTGATCACAAGGAAGAGACTTGGTGAACACATCTGCAAATTGGTGTAGAGACCTCACATATGGGATGGACATTTCACGAAATAAAATCTTCTCACGTGAAGTGGCAATCAACTTCTATATGCTTGGTTCTCTCATGGAACACCAGATTTGTTTATATGTGGATGGTTTCCTGATTATCGCAACTCATTTCCATGGGAAGTGCCACTGGGAAAGGCAACTCATCAATGAACTTCTTTGGCTTTTTAGCCAAAGAAGTTCACATGCAGTGTGGGCCATGACCTTATATACCTTGGCACTGGATCTAGCAACCGCCGTCTGCTTCTTTCTCTTTCACATCACCAAGTTACATCCTAGGAAGGTGCAGTAACGTTAAGTGGAGTGTATCATATGAGATCCAACCCAGTTTGCATCGGAATTTCCTAAAATATCTAAGGCTATGTTTGGATTTGTGGAATTGGAATTGACCCAAAGAATTGAAACCCATTGAATTGAATTCCACAGTACAAAATTATGCCGTTTGGATGCAAACTGATTAGATAGAATTGAACTGAAAAATTTTTAATTTCATTGTTTGGATGAAGAAGAATTATGTGAAAATAAATAAAATTAATATACATTAATAATTAAGTCTACGCAATTGTGTAGCAACGGCAGTTGATGTTAAGTGTGACAATTTTTAAGCCGACTCGTCAGCCTACGTGAACACGTCCATCTTTTCACGGATTAGGGTTGAGGTTTTGGAGTCATGGGTCAAGTTTGAGTTTGATTTTCACAATCCATTTATAATTAGATCATATTTAGCTCTCGGAATCACCGGTTCATAATATCTATTTGATTTAGTAATAAATTTATACACTTACATAATATATTTATTAAATATTTAATTTAAATATTACCATATTTCATAAGTATAACTAATTTATATGAGTATATATATATATATAATTATTACTCATTTACTTCATGGGTTATGTTGCAGGTTTAGTTTGAAGATTTCCTTCTTGAGTCGGGTTAGGTTTGCCTTTTTCAATTACTCAATCTAAATCAACATGACCAATGAACTCATCTAAATTTTCAAAGGTTAGGATTAAACCCGTGGATTGGGTTTGCATCTTGTTTTCACAACACGTTTATAATTGGGTCGGGTCCGGGTTTGGCTCTCGAAACCAAAAAAATCATAATACCTACCTAATTTAGTAATAAACATTTATATTTATTTACTTAAGATAGTTAGTAAATATTAAATGTAGGTTTAAAACGATAATATATAAATTTATTTTTTATGCATTACATTATTATTCATTTAAATCACAAGTTAGGCGGTGGGCCAGGTTCGAGTTTGGATTTTTGACCTTTTTTTAAAAATTAATATTTATCAATAATCAAGCATGATATATTAATAATGGAAAAGAGAACTACAAGATCACGACAGTAATAACAAGTAGAGTTTACAAGCATAATAAATTTAGCACGAGTAAAAGCAAAAGTCATTCATGACCTCCTAGCCAGCTAATGAGATATCCCAAACTCCGGTGGTTGGGAAAAAAATCGAAACAACACCTCCCTAAGATCCTGCCCTGTGCATTGTAAACCCGCCCAATCCAAGACAACCTGTCAGATTGAGTTGAAGATATATTTACTCAACCCAAAACTAACCCAACCCGTTGCCATCCTTAGTTGATGTCCAACTACTATGACAACGACAAGTTGTGGAGGAAATAGAGTTGAAGCATTGAGAGAATTCGTAAGGTTCTTGTCTTCCCCCCAATTCCTCAACAGTGTGGAATTGTCAAGAAACACTTCTCAATAAGGATTTGAATTCTGCTCATTTAGTCTGTGAAATCATTGCATTGCTTCAATTCTGTGCAAAATTGATGAATCCAATTCCACCCTTTTTATAATACAACCCCAAACGATAGAATTAGAATTCAAGAATGGAATTGACAATTCCATACACCAATTCGACATATCCAAATGCATCCTAAGTGACTATGAGAGGAATATAGAAGCCCTTGACCAGGAGCCCCCTTAATGTAGCAAAGAATCCTATGGACTGCGGTCATGCGAGATTTGTTAGGAGAATGCATATACCAGCTAAAAATATAAATAGTTTGGGCTAAATTTAGTTTGGTGATGGTTAGATAGATAATTTTGCCAATTAGCCTCTGATTCTGTCATGGGTCTTCTAAATTGTCACCATCCTCACTCTTAAGTCAACGATTGACCTCGTGACGCGTGTCGACTGATTTGGAACCCAAGGTTTCAATCTCATATAACAGATCTACCTCTACATCTTCCTTTGAGATATATGCCCTTTTCGAGCGGCTAAGTTCACTTCCTAGAAAGTATCAAAGAGCACCAAGGTCTTTGATGTCAAACACCGCACTCAAGTGAGTTTTTCTCTGTTATCACGCTCTCATCATCACCAGTTCCACAATGTTATCCACATATACAATCTGGGCAGTCATCCCTGTTGTCTGTCATCTCACAAAGACTAATGATCTGAACTGCACCTGCTGAAACCAATCTGGAGCATATCACTGCTAAAACGATTCAGAAAAACAAACTAAGAAACAACTGACGCAATCTAGAAAATGGAAGGTTGCTCAAATTACATGTCAACGATATAAAGACTCCTGGTTCACATTTAGAAGGTTTGCCATGGCCTTCAGTTGCATGTGCTGGTCAAAGAAGTAGATACCAGCCTCCTCAAAGAATGGAAGAAGTATCTCCATCCCTACGGCTGCTGATGTCAGCCCGTACTTTAGTCTCCTTCAGTCTTCTTGTTTTATGTTTTGTCGCTTTGGATCTCAATTAGCCCTAATATTAAGTAGAAGACTAAGAATTGGTGCTTTAGGGTTTGAGAAAGAGAGAGATAGAACAGAAGAAGAAAGAGAGAACGGAAGAAGTGTCCCCATCCCCTCTAGATCTCCTTTATATATTACTAATGAGATAAAAGGACCTAATTGTCCTTAAGTACATCAAAGCTTATAAGTAGAAAGATACTAGACACTTGAAGATCAAAATATAGAAGAAAGGTGAAGAAAAAAGAAGAGAGGAAGAAGAAGTATTGGAAGAGAACTCGTGATTAGAGAGACGTACTCTCTAATCCCTTCATCTTATATTATAATAACCCTAAAAAGGGGCAATTACAATAATACCCTTAATGAAAGATCTGGTGTATCACACCTATATAACCAATCATATCTCAACATTCCCCCTCAAGATGGGCATAGATATTCAACATGCCCAGCTTGTTAAGAGCACCTTTTAAACTACCCCTGGTAACCAAGGCTCGAAATATCGAAAATATCGGCAATATATCGCTGATATTTGTCGGTGTCACTACCTTCCGACACATCTATAGGGTGTGAAGAAAAAATTACATGATATCGTGGGTTATCGACTATATATCGCTGATAACCCACCGATATCCAACAAAACCAGTGAATCAAGTTGGAATCAATTTTTTCCTCATTTTTTCGCTGATAACTCATCATTCATGCAAAGTTGCATACAAACTTGATTTAGAAGAAAAAAAAAGGAAAAAGATTGAGACTTGAGAGTAGAGAAGAAAGAAGGAAGAAAAGGATATCGTGGTCGTGGTACCTGTTGCCATCGCCATCACCGTCGCCAGTAGCCATTTCCGTCATCAGCCGCCAACGCCGATTGTCTCCCCTCTTCCTTCCCGACTTCCTAACTCTGCTTTTTTTTTTTTTGCTCTGTAATCTATATTCTGCATTGATCGAATGGGTTGGGCATTTGGTTTAAACCCTAACAAGGGTAATACTAATGTCACACTCTATCTCATTAGCATACTTTTATTTTGATAGTTTTAACCTAAATAGGGTAATGCTATTTTCACTCTTATTAAACATACTTCCCCCTCATTAAATAGGGCAATGCTACTTTCTCTCTCATTAAACATACTTCCCCCTCATTAAATAGGGCAATGCTACTTTTACTCTCATTAAACATACTTCCCCCTCATTAAATAGGGTAATGCTACTTTCACTCTCATTAAACATACTTCTTAAATATCATAACCCAACAAGGGTAATGCTAGTTTCACTCTCTTTAAAAATACTTCCAAAGGTTGGTGGCTTAGGCTTTTAAGGGTTTTAACTTAAAATTAAATAGGGTAATGTTAGTTTCACTTTCTTTATAAATTATAAAAGAGGGTAATGCTGATGGAGGCTTTAATTAAAAAAATGTTTCTCTATGTATAGTTTTTTTTTCAGTTTTTTAATTATATACATATTTGGTGCCACTATTTTATTTGGTTTCTTCTAATTTTCTTTTTATCATTTGTGAATGCTAAGGTTAGTTTGTTAACTAAACAAATTTTTTTTTTTATGTTTCTACACTAGATTTCAAGTTTTTTTTAATTCATATAAAAATTTATATATCATTTCATTCAATATTTTACAATCGTTTGGATTGTACATTCACGTGCATTGCATGTGCCTTCCGCTAGTAGCTAATAATTCTAAATAATATACATTGTAACATCAACCAAATAATATAATTTATTTCACTAGAACTTACTAAATATTGCTTAAATATGTTATTTAATAACTAAAATAAATTATTAATCTTTTAAAAATACAAATTATTAATCGAGACAATAGAAACCATTGGAAATACTTTTCACATCTAATGTTATTCACGGATCTCACTCCCATGGTCACGATTCATGTAGATACTTATACAATTTGTAAAAAAAAAAAAAAAAAAAATCATATTATCTAAACTGTTAAAAAAATATAGATAGAAAAAAAAACTTTATATTTTGGCATAGAGGTCTTGCTTGATTACATTAAACTTTTAATCACTTCAACAACACTCAATAGACCTAGAAGTCCTCTTGTTTACATCAAAAATAAAATTACATCCACTTCACAGTCAAATAAAATTACAGCTCTCTTCTTTTTACATATTTACATCCAGATAAAAATAAAATTCACATCCCACTTGTATACATCAAATAGAAGTCTCACACATTTGAATAAAATTACATCCACTTCTTTTTACATAATTACATTCATTTCAACTAAAATTACAATCCTTGATGCATGGTCTTCCAGTAATTTAACCATCTCCTCCTCTTCCCATATTGATTCAGTCCTATAAAAACATGGAGCTCATCAATTGCATTTGCATATAGAAATAGGTTTACAAACAAAATTAAATTTTAATTATTTATCAAATTTAATGTGCATTTATAAGTTTTTTAGATTTTTAAAACAATTAACATGGATAATCATAAAAAAAAATTAAAAATCAAATGGCCTTACATATTTGTTCAAATGAAGTAAAATTAATTATAATACAATTAACATAGGAGTTAGAGAACATCTTATTGAGGAATGAATGAAACATGAATCAATCATATATTATCGTCACTCGTCAGTGCACATCTTTGCTCTCTTCTCATTGCATCCCTTATGTACATTGTAATTTTTTTAATGTTTATATTCTAAAACGTGTATTAACATCTATTTTAATATTTCCTGAAGTTTCACTGCAAACTTTTATGTTTTACCTCATTTTTTTGCCATTTTTCCAAAAATCACTGATAAACGATATATCTTCCGATATATCTTTTTTTTGCGGCTCCAACATATCAAGTGATATCGACATTCAGAACCTTACTGGTAACTTCCTTTGTGAGTACATCAGCTAGTTGATTTCCCATTGTAACAAATAGTAAGCAAAGATACCCCGAAGCAACTTGCTCTCTGATAAAGTGTCTATCAATTTCAATGTGTTTAGTTTGGCCATGTTAAATAGGATTCTGGGCAATATTGATGGTCATCTTGTTATCACAAAACAACTTCATAGGAACATCCACCTTCATCCCCAGATCTTTTAGTAAAATTTTCAGCCACAATAATTCTACTACCCCATGAACCATTGTCCTATACTCTGCTTCAGTACTTGACCTAGCCACTACACTCTGCTTTTTGCTTTTCTAAGTGATAAGGTTACCACCAAGGAACGTACAATACCCTGTGGTAAATCTGCTGTCATCTACACTTCTAGCCCAGTCAGCATTAGTGTAAGCTTCCAATCGAGAGTGACCATGGTTAGCAAATAGAAGACCCTTCCCTGGAGTAGCCTTCAAGTACGTCAAGATTCTCTCCACTGCCTTCTAATAAGCAATCCGAGGTTCATGCATGAACTGACTGACAACATTGACTGCATATGCGATATCAGGTCTAGTGAGAGATTGATAGATGGGACGACCAACTAGTCTTTGGTACATCTCTTTGTCCTTTAGTAATAGGCCATCACTTGAGCTCAGGCTATGATTCTACTCAATAGGATTGTCTGCTGGTCATGAACCCAATTTTCTAGTATCCTTAAGTAAGTCTAAGGTATACTTCCGCTGCGATATTAAGATGCCCCTTTTTTATCGAGCAACCTCGATTCCCAGAAAGTACTTCAAACTACCTAAATCCTTGATCTCAAACTCATTTGCTAGGAATTTCTTTAGGTTTTGGATCTTTAGTGGGTCATTTCCAGTCACCACAATGTCGTCTACATAGACAATCAATGTTGAAAGTAACTCCCAATTTTTCTTGACAAAGAGAGTGATCAGCATGACTCTGTAGATAACTCATCCTCTTTACAACTTGACTAAACCTCTCAAACCAAACTCGTGGGGACTGTTTTAGTCCATAAACAGATTTCTTCAGTTTGCAGACCTTTCCTTTACTGTTAGGTAGCTTGAACCCGAGAGGAGGGGACATATACACTTCTTCTAGTAGGTCTCCATGAAGGAATGCATTTTTTACATCTAACTAATGTAGGGGCCACAAGTGATTAGCTGTCAAAGACAAGAGAATTCGTATGAAGTTCATTTTAACAACCGATGCAAATGTCTCTTTGTAGTCAATCTCATAAGTCTGAGTGTACCCCTTAGCTACCAGTCTTGCCTTGTAACTCTCAATTGATCCATCTGCCTTATGTTTAACTGTGAACACCCATTTACAGCCTAGTGTCCTTTTTTCTTTGGGTAACTCAACCATTTCCCATGTGCCATTCTTGACTAGAGCTTTCATTTCTTCCATCATAGCATCACACCACTTAGGATCAGAGACAGCCTCTTGAAACCTGAAAGGTAAAGACACAGAAGAAACAGAGGACAAGAAAGTAGAATAGGAGGGTGATAAAGATGAGATGAAGTTAGCGATAGGATGAGCCGTACACTGGCGCTTCCCTTTGCATATGGCAATGTGACCAGTATCATTATCAATATTAGGAACATAAATAGACACCACGGGAGGCAATGAAACACTGTTACCTGGTTCAGAGGGGTCAGAATTGGGAGATGGCGTTATCACAGTGATACCCTTCTTTTCGCGTTTGGTATAAACCTGTAAGTCCTTCGTAGTAGTAGACTCAGTAGGAGCAACAGAAACATAAGAGATAATATCAGGAACCAATGCCGGAAGTGGTACGGAAAGCAAACTCTCTTCCAACAATGCACTATGCTCCCCCTGAAGAGAGGTAGAGAAACAAGAAAAAATGGAACATTCTAAAAAAATGTGACGTCCATGGTCATAAACCATTTGCCTGACATAGGATCAAAACATCGATATCCCTTTTGTGTGGAGGAATATCCCAAGAGAACACCCTGAATGGATATGGGATCCAATTTTGTTCGATTAGGACCCAAAATATGAATGAAGCAAACACAACTAAAGACACATGGGGGGATAGGAAACAGAGGTTGGGCTGGACAGAGTAGTTGATATGAAGACTTCAACTTCAGTACCCGAGATGGCATGCGATTAATCAAATAGGCGGATGTGTGCACTGCTTCAGCCCAAAACTTCTTTGGGATATTCATACCCTTCAGTAAGTTGCGAGCCACCTCCAACAAATGACGGTTCTTACACTCGGTCACCGCATTTTGCTGGGGAGTATAAGGACAAGTGCTCTGATGGATTATGTCATGATCAACCAAATATTGCCTTAAGTCTCCCTTAAGGTACTCTTTCGTGTTATTGGATCGTAAAATTTTAATCTGCTTCTCGAATTGGGTCAATACCATTCTGTGAAACCGCTTGATGAGGTCCGGGACTTCAGTACGAGACTTCATCAAGTAAATCCAGGTATGACGAGAGAAATCATCTATAAAAACAAATACCAATAACCATGCACAAATAAAGCAGGGGCAGGGCCCCAGACATCAGAATGAATCAGCTGAAACGGAGAAACTATTATTCACACTCGAAGAAAACGTAGTTCTACAATGTTTGGAGAGTTCACACACTTCACATTGCAAACTATGACCAGGAACAAACTTAAACAGGTCTGGAAAGACCAACTGTAAAGACTTAAACGATAAATAACCTAGACGACTGTGCCACAATCTAATTTTGGCATCATTATTACTACTACTAGGAATACTATTACTCTGTAATGCTGAAGGAGAACCATCCACATCTAGGAGATAGAGACCATCTGCTTTACGACCATTCCCAATCGTTTTCCTCATCACCAAGTCTTGAAATACACAATGAGTAGGAAAAAAAGTCACACAACAGTTAAAACTCTTGGTCAAGCTGCTAATTGATAACAGATTTATAGATAAATTAGGAACAAGAAGAATAGATGACAAAGAAAGGGCATCAGTAAGTTTGACAGCACCCTTTCCAGAGATAGAGGAAAGGGCTCCGTCGGCAACCCTTACTTTATCCCTTCCAGACAAGAGACTATATGAGGAAAAAACAGTGGATAAACTAGTCATATGATCTGACGCACTTGAATCAATGATCCAGGTTGGGCTGAACTGTGAATGAGAAACAAAATCAGCAGATGCATGAGTACTTGACTGAGCAAATGAAGTAGAGGCAGAAGAACCTTCTATTTGACTCAAAAGATGGCGAAGACGATCAATATCTGTATTAGAGAAGCTCTCGGAGGTGAAGGAAGATGGTCCAGTGAGAGTAGCCGATGCCATCGAGTTACCCAAGGAAGGAGGCAAGAAGGCTGCAGTGTTGCCTCAATGATTGCCCATCTGCTGTCTGGGACGAGAAAACTTGGCGGGTCGGCCAATGAGATCCCAACAAGTTTCCTGGTATGTTGAGTCTTCCCATAATGCTCGCACTTCAGCTTATCCTTGTCATTAGGAGGCCTAGTCTTCCAAAGAGGGTATTTCCCAACTCGAAGAGCAGTAGAGGCCATAGTAAAGACGAGATGATCGTTGGTCAGAGTAGGTACTATGACTTTTTTCCGGCTTTCCTCGCCTTAGAGTAGGGAATAAACTTGGTCTAAGGAGGAAAGTTCCTCTCTGCCTAAAATTTGTACCCTGGTTACCTCAAATTCCGGATTCAATCTCGCTAAGAAGTCAAAAATTATGTTTTGTTCTACCTGTTTAATGTACCTATCCCAGTCTTTATCAGTGTCCCATTTGATGACCTGAAAATGATCCAACTCTTCCCACAAACCTTGAAGAGTGGAGTAATAAGTAGATAAGATCTTCTCCCCTGATGAAGAGTAGCTATTTCTTGCCTCAACTAGTAAACTCTGACAATGTTCTGACGTTGGGAATAGGTTCGAGTCGCCTTATCCCAGATCTCTTTCGCAATCTGAAGGAACAAGAAACCTCTACTAAGTGATGGTTGCATGAATTCAGCAGTCATGACATAACCATAAGGTTCTCCTACTCCCACCTGTCATATGTGTCAGCCTTCTCAGCCGGTTCCTTCACACGACCTATCAAGTACCATAACTTCCCTCTCCCGCCGATATACATCTTAGCGGACTGAGATCACTCAAGTAAGTTTGTGCCATCCAACTTAACTGTTGTGGTAAGCACACTGGGATTATCACCATAAGTAGTAGTAACGGGCGGAGTTATCTGGCTACTAGGAACCTTAGACGTAGCTTCGGATAAGCCTTCAGACACACCATCAGTGGCCATTCTCTACTCTTATGTACAAATAATGCAAATCAGAAAGGAAAAAAATTCTGTGCAAACCAGCCCCAACCACTAGTCTGAAGCTTAAAGGAACAACTAAGGAATGTCCCGAACTTTTCGGATTCCAAGGAGGAAACTTAAATCACAATAAGAAATACCCAAACCAGCATTCATGATGACAACTAGCCGTATTATAACCAAAAAGGGCAATTTTGTTTTTAGGGCTTAAGATAGCGGTCACCACGGTAAACCGTGAGCCTTGTTTGGTTTGCAAGAGATTTAGATATGCTCCAAAAACAATGAGAACACTCCCAAAAGATCCCTATGGAAATTTCAGTCCACACATAGTCAGATTTGAGGTTCTAAAACATCCAAGAACTTCGCACTCTTCAGTTTTGCGAAATCAGCTAATTTCTGAAATAATGCTTAGAAATTCTGTAAAACATATCAATGATGGTCAAAAAATTAAACAAAACTCACCACAAATCCCAACTCAATCATCTCTATCGTCTGACACAGTCGGCATCCAGTTCTGGTCAGACAGATGCTGACGTCAGCAAAGAACCATGCTGATGTCAGCAGGTTGCAGAATCCAAAACAAAAGGAAAAAAAAAACGAGAAGTTGTCCCTTGAGTTCCCTAGATCGTGTCTTGCTCTGATACCAACTTGAAAATCAAAATATAGAAGAAAGGTGAAGAAAAAAGGAGACAGGAAGAAGAAGTATTGGAAGAGAACTCGTGATTAGAGAGTCGTACTCTCTAATGCCTTCATCTTATATTATAATAACCCTAAAGATGGACAATTACAATAATACCCTTAATGAAGGATCTGGTGTATCACACCTACAAAACCAAACCTACATAACCAATCATATCTCAACATAGACCATAAGAACAATAAAGGGTAATGGGTTATTTATTAGGCCCATTACAACACCCTGAATAGTGAATACTAATCCAGCCAATTCACGTGAGATAGTATATTTGCAACATTTAACTGAAACGATCATATTACTGTTAGATATCATAGTGCAGACCTTAAGATGTGTCACATGTGTAATCTTTAAGTGGTGTAACCATACTTTATTGTGAAAATAGACTTCCATGTTATTTTTTTGCTAGGACTATGTGAATATAATCAGGTATCGTTTTCAAAATTCTTAAAGGAAAAGATGAAGCTTAAAGAGCATCAAACCAGTTTACATTGTAATGAGTAATATCCAAATGCATGATCATCTTTACCGACAAAAAAAGAGAGAACTATTCGAGTATTTGGGATCCAATACTTTATTATTACAAAACATCGAGTCAAATACGTGGTTCTTTAACAGTCAAATCAGAACTTTTGGAAAACAGCTAATTGTAGAGGTCTGAGTAAGATTTTATTGACCACAGGATCCTGAACATCCATCTGATGAGATTCTTATGGTTAAGCTTTTATAGATGATTTTACTTCTTGAATCATGTTTGAGGATATCAGGCTAATACTTTTTCTCTGCTAGAGAGGCATATTATGCAATGATGATTGTGAGCACGGGATTTCACTCCCTGAAATAAATCTCACCGAATTGTTAAGAGTCGTCACCTATTCGTTCAGAATGGATAAGTCCCCGGGAAATGTTGGATAAGGTCTTGGTCTACGATTAATCGAAGTAAGAGGTTCGGTTAAGTTCAGGGAAGGTTAGGCACCCCGACACTTCCCTACTTGTTAGGTTTAAGCCAAAATTAAAGTCAAAGAGAAACAAACTAGGGTCGGGCCCGTGTTGGGCTGCCTACGTACTCACATGAGGGGTGAGATCAGACCGAGCGTAGTTCTAGCACTTGAGCCCGTGCCAAGGTTAGGGGGTGTGTGTGTGCACCAAAGGTGGCTAATGGGCCTAATCCGATAGATTAGGGTTTTGCTTGACCGGGGTTGGTCAATGTGCAAAGTATGGGCCCGGTAGGCCAAGGGATAGTCCAATAGACTAGGGTTGAGGCTCGGAAGGCCAAAGATAAAGCCCGGAGGCTAAGGGGTGTGTTAACTCTGGGTTAGGGTTGCTAACAGGGGTTAAAAGGGAGTTAACCATGGTTAAGGGTGCTAACCATGGTTAAAAAGTCCAAGATAATGATTTTTTGGTCTTTTATTTTTTTCTAGATTTGTAGAGATTTTTCCAAATTTTTCCATGGGTCAAGGACTGCTTAACCATGGTTAAAGAGGGGGAGGTCACCGTGGTTAAGGGTCTTAACCAGGGTTAAATGGCCGAAAGAGACCATTTTTGGGATTCGCAGAATAAATGGGAATTTTTAAGTATTTTTCCAGATTTTTTCTGGTTAAGGGCTGCTTAACTATGGTTAAAAGTTAACCAAACATGGTGTTTAACCATGGTTAAGGGCTCTAACCAAAACAAAAATGTCACAGAGGACATTTCTGAATTCTAGGGAATACTTTTTATTTTTGGTGATTTTTCCAGAATTTTTTGAGTTCATGGGCTGCTTAACCATGGTTAAGGGTTAACCACGGGCGAATTTAACCATGGTTAAGAGTCCGGTTGGGTCAAGAGTGGGCCCAAGGTCCATGGCAAAGCCTAGATTGGCCTCCTACCTGGTCTGGGCCCTCACAAAGTTCAGCAAATGTAAAAAACCCAAAAAAATTCGTCCATTTTTTACCATAGTTAACGGGAGAATCATGGGAATCCGAGACCATCAGTATATAGCCTGTCATGCCGAGAGCATTTTGAGCCTTTGTGGGGCCCAAGGGGAGGTCGGGTGTGGGCCCCACAAAGGCCCAAAGTTGCCACGATGAACATTACAAGAAATAACAGATTTCCAAAAAAACAGAAAAACAAACTTCCAACCACTGTTCATCAGCAAATTAACCATGGTTAGGGGCTCACCCAGAGTGATTCGAGACCACGATTAGGTAGCCCGAAGTGTAAGGAGCATTTTGGGCCTTTGGGGGGGCCCAAGGGGAGGTCGGGTGTGGGCCCCACAGAGGCCCAAAGTTGCCACGAAGGACAATACATGAAATAACAGATTTCCAAAAAAACAGAAAAATAAACTTCCAACCACTGTTCGTCAGCAAATTAACCATGGTTAGGGGTTGACCCAAGGTGATCCGAGACCACGGTTGGGTAGCCTGAAGTGCAAGGAACATTTTGGGCCTTTGGGGGGCCCAAGGGGAGGTCGGGTGTGGGCCCTACAGAGGCCCAAAGTTGCCTACTTCACCACGGTTGCACACTGTCGGCCCCACTTTGGGGTCGATTTAACCATGGTTAGAAGCGGAGTTAAGGGCTGAAAATTTACAGGGGGTAGCCCGAAGTATGGAGAGTCTAACCATGGCCCTGGTTTCGACCAGGGCCTGGTCTAACCATGGTTAAACCGGGGTTACAGGTGTGACCCGAAACTGCTTTTTTTTTTTGCAGAATTGTTTTTGAAAACAAAACTTTGTTGGCCATTGTGCTTAACCAAGGGAGAACCTAGGGGGTTCCTCATGGATTGAGGACCCCCCAGACCTCTAGGGAGCACCGGAAAAGTTGTGGGGGGTGAACCCATGGCCACGCCTCAAGGGGAAAAACCCCTCATCTATGAAGAAGATGAAGGGAGGGGACCCTGTCCTCGGCTCAAAAAACTACTGAGACTAAAAAACGTGAAAATGGGACCCCTGGAATGGGGACCAGGGGTCCCTTACAGTGGTATGGAAAAAAAGAAAGATAATAAAATAAAAAAGAGGGGTGTATACCCTTGGCTCAATGGCTGAAGTGATGGACGACCTGGCGGAGGTAGTGGAGGCTCTAGGGGACTCCTTAGAGGTTAAGGGAGGTCAGGGGCCTGAGTGGTGAAGGTTGGTAGGGGAGAATCGACTCGAGCAGGAGTTCTTTGCAGCAAAAATGGAGTGCCTTGGCTGTGGGGGGTGGCTGCTCTTATATAGAGGATGGGGGAGACCCTTAGGGGCATTTTCGTCATTATGCAGGTGTGGGGAGCAAGCCTGGAGAGGGCTGGAGCAGCAGGGGGCCAGGGGCAGCTGGGGAAGCAGCTAGCTGCTATACACGGTGCAATTGGGGAAGATAAACAATGATAGGTTTTTTGAATTTTTCTCTTTATTTGAGTTTTGCCATTTTGGGCCTGATCCTCTCTTGCTTGGGCCGAAAGTTATGCCCCCCTCTTCCCAATGAGAGCTTGGGTGCCCTAAATTCAAATTGTGGTGGGACCCACTATGGTGAACCCTAGGAGGTCATGGGCCCATGTTTGGGCCTACAAAAGGCCTAGACTTGGTTTTTTTTTTTGAGATTTGGGGATTGGACTTGTAAATGGGCCTCGAGTCCATAGGATTTGGCTTCTAGGGTTTGTCCTAGGGTGTAAAAATTGGGTGCTTATAATGATGAGGGGACATTAGTTCTTTAGCATCAGTGTCATTCTACCATTTTTCCACTTGGGACATAAGAAACTTGTGGACTGCATGCTGTAATATTCCAAGTGAGCTTTTGGCATGAAGAATCATGATCATGCTAGACAAACCATCGCAATTCGCTCAAATTTTGTTAATGCTATATTCATAAAAATGGTATTAATTTGGTGTGGCGAAATCCACCTCATTTACAAAGGAATGTGATTTTTAATAGAAGAAATGTTCTGGGAGCAGCATGTGAACAGTTTGTTTGCCATTTTATCATGTTTAAGATATCATTGATGTAGTAGAATTCCCACATCATCATTGATTCCACTGACACAAGTTCTTCTTATTTGCTTATCCTTGCTGGATATTCTGTTTTTTTTTTTTTTCCTGTATATATATATATTTTTCATTTGCCATTCGGTAACAATTGCAGGTAGGACTTGAGGGGAGTTCTATTGGGCAGTGGTGGCTGGATACAATAGGAAAAACCTTAGATGACGGATCAACTTTTGAACGTGTGGGTTCTAGGCAGCTGGCAGGCTTGCTCATAGCTGTATGGTAAATATTTATCTTGGAAAGAGTGTAATGAAAGTTTCAGTGATTATTTTTTCCTTTGGAAATTAAACTAATAAACCTTTACTTAAGCCTTTCTTTTAGTAGTTCATCTATTTTCCTTCTCATGTCTTTGTTTAGTGCCCCATCACTGATTTTATGAGAGTGATTCTCTTCAGGGTTAGAAAGAATCTTAGACCACATGTTGGGGATGTTGATGCTGCAGCAGTTCCATGTGGCTTTGGGCGTGCAATTGGTAACAAGGTGTGTGTGCCTTTTTTCATATTTCTCATTTGATAGGAAATTGGGTCAATTTTATTTTTGCCGTTGTTTGGTACTTATCAGGGTAGCTCTGAATCTCTAACCTCTTCTTGATCCGGCTCATTGGAGCCTCCAGCTCGATTCTGCCTCCTTCCGTTTCTGCGTTACATTGAATGGCAATTCAGTAAAGAGAACAATTTTAAAAGCAGTAGTTTACAGATTCTGTGACTCATTCTTTTATTAAATAATAATTAAGGGATATTGCACTAATATGTGATGTAATTAAGCATGACATTGTAGTTTTTCCTGTAGTAATTTATTCTTCAATTATTAACTATCTTTACTAGATATTCCCGTATTAATGGAGGCCAAGAAAAGCTGAACATGTTATCTGGAATATACAATTATCCATTTAATAAACAAGTTTACCCTGTATCTGGCTGCTGAAGCGATGGAAATTAGGTTGATATATTATGTATTCCAATATTGCGTCGTGATTCCCATGCAATTTCTTAATGATTTTGATTTACCTATGGCCGGCCTTATATATTTCAGCGTGAACTACTTGGGTCTGAATGCACATGCAAAAAGGTTGTAACCTCCATGGAATGAGTTGCACCTGGAGGATGTCTCACTGTCATTATCAAATTGATTCAGTGATCCTAATTCCCAATGACCTCACCTACTGCATTCCCCTGGCCAGTGAAAATAGAATGAAAATAATTAGAGAGCGCCCAATAGCTTATATGATCATTCTATCCTATCGTGAGTGGTGTTTGTTTTCCCTTCTATTACCTGTAGCTTTGCCTTGTGGTATTGTTACCTTGACCAAAAAAAATAACCTCCTCAGTAGGAGCCATCAATGGTTGTTTTGAAACTCCACATTTGTGCTACTTCTACAGCAGATAGGGAAAACAGTTCCATTCTTTCTTCCTATCCTGATCCAGTTCAATTTTTGGGAGACAATGGGCAATTATTATGGCTAGTCTTTCGATTTTTCACCCTACTACCTGACCTGAACAATACTGAGCATCAAATACAAATCAGTTCCAGTGCGATTCGGAATAAGTTGCTTAAGTCTTGCTCCATCTTTTGTTGTCAATATGATTGACAGGGCTAAATGTTGCTCATGCAGGGAGCTGTAGGTTTGAGGATGAGAGTCTATGATCGCATAATGTGCTTCGTGAACTGTCACTTTGCTGCACATTTGGAAGCAGTCAATCGCCGCAACGCCGACTTTGATCATGTCTATCGGACCATGATTTTCAGTCGGCCATCTAACCTTAATGCTGTAGCTGGTATGGTGCCGTACCTGTTTTTGTCTTTCTATCTTGCCTGCTCAGCATATTTATTCTGGCTGATTTATTCTTCTGGCTTGCCATTGGAACTGTCTGTTGCAGCTGGTGCCTCATCTGCCGTTCAAATGCTTCGTGGTACAAATGTACGTACATGTTTTGATTAGTATTACAAAGTTTTGAGCTTTAAAGTTATTCTGTTTCCGATTTTAATTTCTTTTCTGGTAATCTGATTATAGTTACAAGGAATTGCTGCTTTCACAGGCTATGGGTGTACACTCTGAAGACTTGAAGCCTGAGTTATCTGAAGCAGACATGGTTGTGTTTCTTGGTGATTTCAATTATCGGCTTCATGGTACATCTTATGATGAAGCAAGGGACTTTGTTTCCCAAAGATGCTTTGATTGGCTTAGAGAAAGGGATCAGCTCAGAGCAGAAATGAAAGCTGGGAAGGTCTTCCAAGGAATGCGCGAGGCACTCATAAGATTTCCTCCTACATACAAGTTTGAAAAGCACCAACCAGGTTTAGCAGGTACCCTTTACTATAAATGGTACGAGTTCAGGGTTAACTGTTTGGCTGGTCGATTCAGAATGAGATATGGTTCTAGTGCTCTCTGGTGATTATTTATGGTAAACAGTAAAGAATTTATGAACCAGATGAGTCAGTGACCCTTTTATAGAACCTCTAAAATGGAAAGGTGTGACAGTGCCATATCTGGGTGTTTCTCGTGTTTTCAGGGTTTTTCTTATAAGCATTAACATCTAAACTTTGACTACCTATCATTTTCTAGGATATGATTCCAGTGAGAAGAAGCGCATTCCTGCCTGGTGTGACAGAATATTATACCGTGATAGCCGGTCAGCTTTGGTGTCTGAATGCAATTTAGAGTGCCCTGTAGTCTCTTCGATTTTGCAGTACGTTTCCTTGTAGGGTTGTTTCCTGCCAACTATTTTCATTTTCTGTTGTGCTAATACTTGGCGTCTCATTTTTCTCAGGTATGAAGCTTGCATGGATGTTGTCGACAGTGATCACAAGCCTGTCCGGTGCATCTTTAGTGTTGATATTTCCCGCATAGATGAGTCAATAAGGAGACAAGAATTTGGAGGAATTATCAGATCTAATGAGAAAATCAGGTCTTTGCTTGAAGAATTATGCAATGTTCCAGAAATTATTGTTAGCACGAACAACATAATCCTTCAAAACCAGGACACATCCATTCTGCGGATCACCAACAAGTGTGGGAAAGACAAAGCTATGTTTGAAATCGTTTGTGAAGGTCAGTCCACTGTCAAGGAGGATGGACAAGCACAAGATCATCATCCAAGAGGTTCCTTTGGCTTTCCCCGCTGGCTTGAGGTAACCTCCCCTGCTTATTGGATGAACACATTTGCTTCTTCGTTACAGCATAAGTGTTGCACACTTCATTTGTGCATTGTTTTTGGCATGCACATTATATTAGCTGGTTACTCATGCTATATTACATGCTCTCTTTATTTTCATGATAATCCTTGATTTTGAGTACCACAAAGCCTTAGATAAATCGTAAATTAGGACTCTAGTTTCAAAACCTTAAGATATTGTGTTTCTAATAGAATGACAAGCTAGTAGAAAGAAACAAAAGGTGCTCTTGGAGGGAAATTGCAATACTGAGAGGTTTAAAAAGATGAGTAATTGACAGCTAAGTACACAAGTTTTCCAGATTTCCATCTTTCAGCTATTACTATGAGAATTATTGACGTGATGAACTCCATCTCTTTAAAGGGAAGGGTCCCAAGCCAGGGAGGGGGTTCCTTCTTTTATCACATCAAAGGCTCAAAGCTAAACAAATGTCCCATTCGATCTGAAAGGGGAATGTAAGAAAGTTATTGAGGATTTGATTACCATATAAGTCTGGAAGGGTTTCTGCAACAATCTATTGATACTATGTTTTTTCATTGATCCTAAACAAGTTTAATATAGGTACTAAAAGAATCCCTACTGTAGGAATGTAATCAATCAATCATATCTAAAATTATCCTAATTGACACTAATTTAGTAGGATATGGTACTAAAGTAACTAAACTAAGGTTGTGATAATATGCATTGGTAATGATACGGTGTATAGAGTGCTCACTATTGCAATAATATTTCCTTTCCCTGATACTCCCCCTCAAACACATGGAGATTGAATGATCATGGGTTTGCCGTATAGAAAAGTTCATCTGCCGATTTAGAGAAGTTCACTTCATTCCATGAAGTATAGAGATGGGGATAGCAAAGAGAGCAATTATGAGCCTAAGATGGTCTTGAAAAGTGGGCATTTAATGGGCCAAAATCTGCCTTGTTTGGGAAAAATGGGCCTCAAATGGATGTGGGTCTCTATTGGCCAATGAGTGGGCCACTATAGGCCTAGTGATGGTGTCTCTATGGGATTGGAGAAGGGACTCTATGGGCCTCTAAATAGTGACTATGGGCTTAAAAATGGGTCTCTTTGGGCTGAGATGGTGAGCCTCTTTGGGCTTGATAAGGGTCTTTTTTTTTTAATGTCTTGCTCTATGGGCATAAACTGGGCTAAATGGTGTAGAAAGTCAACCTCTGGCTCTATGGGCTTGTAGAGAGATTTTATAGGCATTAAATTGGGCCTTCATAGGCCCAAAATAAGCCGTGGGACTGGAAAATGGGTCTCTATGGGCCTGGAGCAAGGTGTTTATTGACTATAAAAGTGAGCCTCTATGAGCATGGAGTATGGGCCTCTGTGGACAAAAGGTGGACATATGGGCTTCCAAGAATGTAGGCTTAAGCTGTTTTTAAAATTCCACAAGTTTTTTTTTTCTTTCTTATTTTTGTTCGTCTTCCTCCCTATTATGATCAAGGTTGTTAAATCGTAATCGAATCGTAAAATCATTTTAGGAGAGATTTGATTCAAATCGGGATTTAAATGTAAATCGTAAGTTCAATATATTTTTTATAAATCATAAAAAAAAATTCAAAAAACTCTTAATAAATCAGAAAAATGGAATAATCCATTATCCAAATGATTTTATTTATATTTATTGATAAAAGAAAATAATGAACATTTCATTGCATACATGGTTGTTAAATCCTTGCGATTTACGATTCATATCCTATGATTCGATTCAAATCCCAAGCAAAACGATTCAAATCGAATTTGAAAATCTTAATTGGGTAAATCTCATTTGATTTGCAATTCATATTACGATTTGCGATTCAAATCGTACGCTACATATGATTCATATGATTCGAACACGAAACCCTTTTTACGAACCAATACTTAAAAAAATATTTTTTATTCTTTTGATTTTCTAAATGTACTTTATGGTTTTTAAGAGGAGAGAAGAAACAGGAAAACCTCTATTACGGACATGCCAAAACCCCTATTTGGGTTGTCTCTCTGTTGCTATGAAACGAGAAAAAAAAGAGAAGAAATAAGGAAGGAGAAAGATGATGGAGTTGGATTTTGAAAAAACTTGATAGTTCATTTTATTAGTCTTTTTAATTCTACAAGTCTTTTGATATTTGATCTCATACAACATGATTATATGAGTTTACTTTTGTTGATTTATCTTTAATGATATTGATTTTTATTTTTTTTCATTTTATAGAGATCATTCGTGTTTTTTTATAGTGTATGCAATGAAGTATTCATTACTTTCTTTTATCAATAGATATGAATGAAATCTTTTGGATAATAGATTATTCTATTTTTTTGATTTATTAAGTACTTTTTTGTATTTTTTAAACAATTTTTTAAAAAATGGATTGAATCTTACGATTTATGATTTGAATCCCGATTTGAATCGAATCGGTCCTAAAACGATTTTACGATTCGATTACGATTTAACAACCTTGATTGCATACACTATACAAAACGTGAATGAACTCCATAAAATGAAAATTAACCCTCCATATCATCAAAAATAAATCTACCAAAGTAAACTCATATAATCTTCTTGTATGAGATCAAATATCAAAAGACTTGTACAATTAAAAAGACTAATTAAATAAATAAGTTCTCTCAGAGGCCAACTATCTAACTCCATCCTCTTTCTTCTTCTTCCTTTCTTCTCTTTTTTCCCATTTTATGGCAACAACGAGAAAACTTAAATAGGGGTTTTGGCATGTTTGCAACTAGGGTTTTTTAATCTGTCTCTTCTTAAAAGACATAAAGTACCTTTAAAAATTTGAAGAGTCTGATGGGGGCATATTCAATTTCCATTCTTTATCGGCGGGTGGCGGAAGAGTTCACATGGGTATTCTTTGGGTATATGGCCCATCTGGAGGGTTAGATGACTCTGTGTTCTAGGGTGAGCTTGAGGATGTAAGTTTCCAATGGGGGGGGGGGGGGGGGGGGGTCCTTGGTGTCTAGGTGGTGATTTTAATAGCATCTGGTTCCAGTTCTCAAAGGAGCGGAAAGGTGGGACCATGGGTGTGTGGTCAATGCAAAGATGAGAAGATTTGGGGAGTTCATCGAGCATCATGAGTGGATCGATTTTCCATTAAATGGTTAACTATTTACGTTGGCCCATTCAGAGACCAGTAATCTAGCGAGCAAACTTGATAGATTCCTCTGTACCACAGATTGGGAAAATCATTTTCCAAATCGCATTCAAACAACCCTGCCACGGCCCACATCAGACCATGTTCCCATTTCATTGGAGTCTGGTAATTTCAGAGGGGGCCCCACGCTGTTTCGGTTTGAAAACATGTGGCTCCTAGACGATAGGTTTAAGGGGGTGGTGGCTGAAGTTTGGAATGCCAGAAGGGGGCAGGGATTAGCGAGCACTCGTTTTGGACTTAAACTTAAAGCTCTTAAAGCTCGCCTCAAGGTTTGGAATAGAGAAGAGTTTGACAATATTCCAACTCGATTATATATCCTTCTAAAGGACATAGATGATTTGAACTTGGTGGGAGAAATGAGGTCTCTATCCATCGATGAAATTCGATCAAAGGAAGCAATGAAGTTGGAATACTTATTCACGGTTAGGATGGAAGAGATCAATTAGAAACAGAAGGCCAGAATCTGTTGGCTAAAGGAGGGTGACCGGAATACCAACTTTTTTCACAGGATGGCCAATTTTCATCGTATGAGCAACTTTATTTCCAGAATAAACGGGGAGTGGCAAGAGGGGTCGTCAGTAGAGGTTGCAGCGAGCGTTGTTCATTCTTTTAAGATTTGTATACAAAAAAGGAACGATGGCGCCCACGATTAGATGGTTTGCCTTTTGAGTGTCTGCTGGAGGAGCATAGGGAATTGTTGGAGTCTAGTTTCTCGGAGGAGGTTCTGGATGCTATTCGAGATATAGCTGGGGACAAGGCCCCTGGCCCAGATGGTTTTACCATTGAGTTCTATCGCTCTTGTTGGGATATTGTTTGAAAGGATTTCTTGGCGGTGATGAGGGAGTTATACAAGCTAGGGCGTTTTGATAGAGTGATCAACAACACTTTTGTTGTGATGATTCCTAAGCACAAAGGGACAATGGATATCAAAGATTTTCGGCCTATCAGCTTAGTGAGTAGCATTTACAAAATCCTTTCCAAAGTGCTAGCCAGTCGACTCAAGAGAGATGAGATATATCATATCCCCTCAACAAGGGGCTTTTGTGGATGGTCGCCAGATTCTTGATGCCATACTGATTGCCAATGAATGTATCAATGATAGGATTAGATCCTCGGTCCCGAGCTTACTGTGCAAAGTAGACATGGAGAAAGCCTATGACCATGTCAACTGGTCATTCATGGGGTATGTTATGAAACGTATGGGTTTCGGTCCGAAGTGGTGTCATTAGATGAAGTCGTGCATTTCCTCAGTGACTTTCTCTATCGTAATTAATGGAAGCCCGACAGGGTTCTTTCAAAGCTCTAGGGGTTTGAGGCAAGGGGATCCTCTTTCCTCATTCCTCTTCATCATTGTATCAGAAGCTTTGAGTAGAATGTTGTTCCGAGCTGATGGGTCAGTGTTCGAAGGTTTCTCCTTGGGCCACGATGGTCTACGCATTTCTCATCTCCAGTTTGCAGACGATACCCTTATTTTCTGTAGAGCATCTCGTTATGACCTACTCTCGATTAGGAGCCTCCTTCTTTGCTTTGAAGTTGTGTCAGGGTTGCATGTCAATTTGTTCAAGTCTGAAATAATAGGGGTTGTGGAGGTAGTGGGAGTGACCTCTCTAGCGGAAGGTTAGGGACGTAGGGCAGGGACACTCCCATCGATGTACTTGGGAATGCCTCTCGGAGCTAGTTTTAAATCCAAGGCAATTTGGACTCCGATCTTGGATAGATTTGCAAAAGTTTGTCCAGGTGGCAATCATCTTTTTTATCCAAATGGGGGAAGTTAACACTGATTCAGGTTTGCCCACCTACCTTATATCACCTTCGTTGTCCCTCGTTCGATAGCTCTTGCTCTTGAAAGAAGGCAGAGGGAATTTCTTTAGCATGAGAAAGGAGGACAGTTCAAATATCATCTAGTCGACTGGGGTCGCATTTGTCGTCCCAAGGGTGAGGGTGGTCTAAATCTAAAGCCTTTGTCGTTAGTAAACAAAGCTCTGCTAGGGAAATGGATTTGGCGTTTCGGGGAGGAAAGAGAGTTTGTGGCGGTCAGTGATTGTAGCCAAATATGGGGCCCATTCGTGCTGGATTCCGAAGGAGGTTAGGAGGGACCATGGGGTGGGGTTGTGGAAGGGCATTATGTCAGTTGCGCAATTTGTCGTCCCATTCTTTGCATTTAGAGTTGGGGGGGGGGAGCCGAGGTCAGGTTTTGGAAAGATATTTGGGATGGTGCCACGAAATTGCAGGACAATTTTGCTACCATTTTCCGTATAGCCATTGATAGGGTTGCATCAGTAGGGGAGTATATTGATAAGGGTTGTGAGGGGGCTGTCTGGTGTCCTAGACTGAGAAGAGGGTTGAATGATTAGGAAGTCATCGAGTTTAGTAGTCTTTTAGAGCGGATAGGGTCACTCTTTGGTTTCCCCGGGGCGGGACTGCAGAGTTTGGTCTATAGGCAACAAGGGTCGGTTTTCTGTGAGTTCTCTAGTTCAGTCTCTTAGGCTTATTTTCTCTCGTCTTTTTTCCTCATAAGACTGTATGGAATCCGGGTATTCCATCAAAAGTATCTTTCTTTCTATGGAATGCAGCCTTGAATAAGATCCTCACCTGTGATCACTTGAAATCTAGAGGGTGGAAGATGTTGAATCGTTATTTTATTTGCCTTCAAGCGGAAGAGTCGGTTGATCACCTACTTTTGCATTTTTCTGTAGCAAGTGAAATTTGGAGTTTCTTTCTTTCTCGAGTGGGCGTGGATTGCGTCTTTTCCTCTTCCTTTCTCAACTTCTTATCCTGTTGGGATTTGGTAAGTGAAACTGACTCAAGGATGACTATCTGGTCAATTTTGCTAGAGAAATATGAGAGTTTTTTAGAACTCTTCATCTTCCATCCAACGTATTTGCTCACGGACACGCTTGATAGTGGTGGCCTGATGCACTGCGAAGCAGGCAAGGTGGATGTGGATATCTTGTTAGATTGATTTGCTGCAGGGTCCGCAAGGTGGAATTCAAGGGACATCTTGTTTTATTTTTCCTTTGTAGTTGTGTATCGGTTCATGTCCTCGTGAGCTATGCTTTCTATCTTTTTTGTATCTTTGTTCTTGCTTTTTTCTAATATATATATTTTGATTGGATTACCGATCAAAAAAAAATTTGGAAGAATAATATTTAACTAATATTTGTTTAGTATTGGTCAGTAATAAGGGTTTCGTGCTCGAATCACATTAATCGCATGAATCGTACGATTTGAATCATAAATTGCAAATCTAATGGGTTGTATTCAATAAAGATTTCCACTTGCAATTTGAATCGTTTTGCTTGGAATTCGATTCAAATCGTAGGATTTGAATCGCAAATCACAAGGATTTAACAACCATACCTATGATTCTATATCCGACTATCCTCTTTATCGGGGAACATCTGCACCCCCTCTTAAGTGCCTCAAGTAAGCTCAAACATTCTTTGATCTCCTTGTCCCTGAGGTTTTTGCGGAAAGTCAGGCACCACACCATTTCATCATTCTTCCTTTGAAAAATCTTTGACCAGAACTTCTCTCAAAGAAATAAGACTGTAAAGACCAGGACATGCATCAAATACTCCAATCGGCCTCCCCAAATCGTACCCTATTACCTTTGCCTACTACCAATCTGGCTTGCTCCAAAACATGATCGTGCGTCTTCATGATACCTTTCCATACACCTACTCTACACGGCTACACAAGGAAGAAATACGGTTGGAGTCTCAATCATACTCGACAAACCCGAACTTTGCCCTAATGACTCTCCACAAGGCTCAACTTTCCATACTAAAGTGCCACAACCCATTTGCCCAAAAGTATCTGTTCATACATCTCGTCCTACAAATGCAAACCACCATTAGCTTTGGGTCTGCAAACCCACTCCCATTTGACCAATGAAATTTTCTCCTGTCACCCCGGGCTTCCATAAGAAATCTCTCTTTAACTTCTTCGGACGACTAGCAATAAAAGTAGGCATGCGAAAGATGGGCATATAAAAGACTAGAAGACTGGCCATTACTTTCTTAATTAAAGCCATCCTCCCTCCCAAGATTAAATAACTCTTCTTCCAGCTTCCAACCTTTTTTCTACATTCTTGATTCCCGAATCCCTGATCACTTTGGCAGTAGATCTCGAACTGAGAAGTAAGCCTGGATATCGGATGGGAAAGTGCCCTGGTCTACATCCTAGCACTCAATTGTACTCTACCAACAAGTCCTGAACCTCGCCAACACCCACAATAGTGCTCTTCAAAAAATTAACACGTTACCTAGAAGCCACCTCAAAATATCTCAACACTTGTAATATTTGCCACCTGCTCTGCGAACACCACCGTGTCATCCGCATACTGTGAATGAGTAACCACTGGTCCTCCATCACCTGCCGAAAACCCTCAAAACAGCCCGTCTCTTCCGCTTTGAGCATCATCTTACTAAATGCTTCTGCTACCAACATGAACAGAAGGAGTGAAGGAGGGCAGTCCTGACGAAGCTCCTGAGAACTAGATAAATAGCCATTAGGATAACCATTTACCATCATTGAGTAAGATGCAGAGGAGACGTAGGTTCTAATCCAACCTATCCACTTGCAGCCAAACCCCTTTCTGCACAACTTATAATCCAATAAATTTCAGTCCACATGATCGTATGCTTCTTTAGATCAATCTGGCACAACTTTCCCCGACCTGATTCTGGAATCAAGACAATTGCTGGCTATCAACACTTACTATCACCGTTACATCTATCTCAACCAGGCATGTTACCCCAACAGCTCTCCTATTTGAGAGTAGCAGTGCATGAAAGGGCTGAAAGAAGCTTTCTAAAATCTGGGTTGGATCTCATACTCATGATTGCTAGTACAAAGTAGTTATTAAATTTGTACTCTCTATGCTCTTTTGCTGGGCAACCACATTCATAGGACAAGGGCGGCCATAGCTCATCTTCTAATACAGGCTTTGGAGAGCTGACTAATACTCGCCATGCCACATTGCCATCAGAATATAGTTTCCCAACTTACTACTGTTAGTATCCTGATCATTCCCCAACATTGACTTTCCTTTGAAACAACATCTTGATAGGGGTAACATCTTTGCTGTGGTAAATGGGTAAGTGGAGCTATCTGACTGCCCAAAGCTCTGTGACCAAGTTGGAATTCTTTGAAGATTGTGGGAAATTGTGAAGATGGAGAAAAATGAAAAATGGAAGGAGACTGGGAGAGTTACTGGTCTAAAGAGAGTTCAATGCCCCTAACACACACGAATCCCTTTTGTACCAAATAATGAAATTTGAAGTTACAAACATCACCCTTCCAAATGTCAAAACTAAACTAAGAGGGTGTTTGGCAACACAACTATAAGCTTAATAAGTACTTTTATTTATTTATTTATAAATAAGCACTTATAACAATTAACAAGTAGGTATGGATTTATTTATTTATAAGTACTTTTTTGGTCTCCTAACCATTTTTTACTACTTATTTATTTTTACTAAGCAAATGTATTTAATACTTATTTTCATGAATAAGTGAATAAGTACTTAATAATAGTGTTGCCAAATGCCCTTTAAGTGTATCCTTACAAGTGTTTAGCAATCTATATTAATCTTAAGAATTAGAAATAGAAATAAAAGTTACAATAGTCTCTAAAATGTTCTTGAATATTTTTTCTATTGTTTGTTGCCTTGCGCTTACTCCTAACACTCCCCTATATATATATATATATATATATATATATATAGACTGAAAAAAAAATGTTCACTAGTCAAATGGCTCATTTACAAGTCTTGTGGTATAACCAGGTAACTCCAGCAGCTGGCATAATCAAACCTAACCAAATTGTGGAGGTCTCAGTGCTTCACGAAGAGTTTCATACGCTTGAAGAGTTTGTTGATGGCGTCCCGCAGAATTGTTGGTGTGAAGACACAAGAGACAAGGAAGTGATATTGGTTGTGAATGTACGGGGCAGTTGTACGACTGAGACAAGAAGGCACTGTATCCGCGTGCGTCACTGCTTCTCGGCCAAGAACAAACACATCGACTCTAGACCCACCAACTCTACACAAATCCAAGGAAATGTCCTTAAGCGATCCGACTTCCGACGTATCAGCGGTTCCTCTGATATAGTTGATGACCTACGTAATTTGCACACTCCTTGAAGTGATAAGAAGACTAAAGGTGGGGAGAAAATCCATGCATAGGTGGGGAATAGCTGAGGCAAATATTCATCTGATGTATCCTCCTCTTCAGATTGAATTGCATACATATCGCAATGTAAATACCCCTGAAGCCTGGTTGCCATTTTACTCATCCTGGAACAGGCTCGACTTGTTTATTAGCATTTTTATCCACTATCCGGTGAAATTCTTTACACACCAATTCTTTAACTCACAAGTTCTTGAGTTCAACACAGTACTTTTTTTTTTGTGCGGACTGTTCAAGATTTGTATTAGAAGGAAATACAGCAGGCAGCAGAAGGGAGCAGTTGATTTTATCACTTGTAAATGTTTTTCTGAGTAATCGTGAGTGTTGTGTTTGTAAGCAGGTAAAGCAAAGGACATGGGTAGAAGTTCTTTGTATTAGATTTACTGATGAGTTTCAAGAAGTATTTAAACATTTTAGCTCCAAATTTCAATGTCTCCTTATTATTTGGTTTTTCAAATGTCAATTTGGTTCTAGTTGTTTGAGATTGCTTTAGGTGCCCCGAAAGTGTGTTTACATGTTGATGGCAGATCAGGGGAGAAGGACAGGGTCTCTTGAACTTTTATTGTTAACATGGGTACCAGAGAACAAGCAGCCAAATTAAGGTTTATAGAGGGATTAGGTGTTTTATACTAGCATTATACTTTATACTATTTGAAAAATGGTTAGTATATTTCAGATTTATTAGGGATAAAAAATGTGAAATAAAAGGAAAGAAAAAGATTTAGCCTTGTCATAAAATGCTTGGTCCACTTTCCCATTTTTTGAACAAGAAAAAAAAAAATTGGCGTTTTTGTTTTTGTTTTTGTTTTTGTTTTATTGTTCAAAAAAGGAAAGTAGATGTGAAGAAAAGTGAAATAGTCCCTAGCCTAAATCATAAAAAATCAATTAGGAATATGTTTTTCTCTCATATTACAATATTCACTGCACTAACCAGTAGTCATTTAGCTCAGATAGGATAGATATATGGTTGGAAGGATGGACCTTACATTGTGTTTGGATAAATTTCTGGACTCACTTGACTTCTTTCTTTATGAAAGTTAAAAGTTGTAAAAAATTGCATATAATTTGTTGTTCATTTAGTGCATAGAAGTCTAAATTTTGAGTTTTAAAGGAAGCTGGCAGGGGTGAATTCCATAGACTTCCACTGAAAAGGAAGGTTTCAGCTTTTGAGGAAAGTTACCACTCTCATTGTCTCACATTTTGCAAAGAATGAAGTTAAAAAGTCACTTTTTAGAGAAGTTTAACCAAACAAGGCCTTAGTCTCATAGCTTCCCATATTGAGCGACACTCCTACTAAGGTAAATCCTAGTTTTCTGCTGTTGATTCAGCAATCCAGATGCTGATCTCTCTCTGAATTTTCCTCACATAGGTTTCAATTTACATAATTCGCGCTCCTACAGTGGAGAGCAATTTGGTTGAATGCGAGGTGGGAGTGTATCCCCTGCTTTGGGGGGAGTTACCGGGTTCCATTCCCGAGAGGGTGGGAGTTTGTATATACTCTCCACCTGCCCACTAACTGAACAAATACTAACACCTAACCGGCATTGCGGCCTAATATCTCGAACCAAAAAAAAAGAGGTGGAGATTTAGAGGCATCCCATCATTTATAAATACTAGCAGAGATCCCGTGGGATGCACGGGTAATAATTAAGAATATCTAAAGGGGTTTTTGCATATCAGCTGCTGCATTCTATCAGCTTTGCAAATACACTGTTGTGAGTTATAGTTTTGCAAATTAACTCATGGTTTTGCAACCGTTAGACAAACAACCTCAATCCCCAATTTTGTTATGCTTTCGTTTGTTATTGTTAGAAAAATGATTATTATGCCCTTGTGATATTTCATTACCAAGCCTTCAATTATCCTACAACTATGGTTAATAAGTTTTAACCCTTGTGATTAAGATTCACACCCTTAGAGATAAAATATCTAACCCTAGTTTTTTTTTTTTTTTTTTATAACGTGTCCCCTTTTAACTCCCTTTAACTTCAGTTAAGATACACTAACCCTTAGAGTTAAAGTATTTAACTTTGGTTTTAAAAGAAAATAAATTAATATGTCCCCTTTGAATTCCCTTTAATTATGGTGAAGATTCATTAACCTTTAGGGTTAAAGCACTAACCTTGAGTTTTAGAAAAAAATTAGAAAAAATTAACGTATCCCTTTGTAACTTCCTTTAACTGTGGTTAAAATTCACTCAGCCTAATAAAAAATTTAATCGTGTCTTTTAACTCCTTTTGACCATGGTTAAGGTTCACTAACCCTTAGGATTAAAGAATCTAGCTTTGGTTTTAAGAAATAAAAATTTTAAGTTGTCCCCTTTTAACTCCCTTTAACTATGATTAAGGTCAACTAACCCTTAGGGTTAAAGCATCTAACCTTGGTCCTTGATATTGAAAAAAAAATTAACGTGTCCCTTTCCATAAGGGTTAGTGAACCCCTAACAATAGTTAAAGGGAGTTAAAAGATAGGTTTTATTATTTTTTTCTAAAAACCAAGGTTAGATGCTTTAACCCTAAGGGTTAGTTGATCTTAACCACAGTTAAAAGGAGTTAAATGGGGACACCTTAAATGTTTATTTTTTTTATTTTCTAAAAACCAAAGTTAGATGTTTTAACCCTAAGGGTGAGTGAATCTTAACCATAGTTAAAGGGAGTTAAAAGGGGACACGTTAATTGTTTATAATTTTTTTTTCTAAAAATCAAGGTTAGATGCTTTAATCCTAAGGGTTAATAAATCTTAATCATAGTTAAAGGGAGTTCAAAGGGGTCACATTAATTTTTTTTCTTTTAAAACCAAGATTAGATGCTTTAACTCTAAAGGGTTAGTGTATCTTAACCTAAGTTAAAGATAGTTAAAAGGGGACACATTATTATTTTTTTATTTTTAAACTAGGGTTAGATGCTTTATCCCTAAGGGTGTGAATCTTAATCACAAGTGTTAAAACTTATTAATCATAGTTCAAGGGTAGTTAAAGGCTTTGTGAGGTTATGAAATATCATAAGGGCATAATAGTCATTTTCATAACAATAGGGGTGTATTCGGGCCGGGCTTGGCCATGCTCAGCTCGGCTTGAATTCATGCAGATTAGGCCCGGCCCGAGCCCGTAATTCAAACCAAACTCAAGGCCCGAAGCCCAGCTCTAAAAGGGATTTTCAAGCTCGAGCTCAACCCGAGCCCAAAACGATTCGAGCTCGAGCTCGAGCCGAGCTTGGCTTGATAATTTTTTTTTTCCATTTTTTTGCTTGTGTCCCCTGTTTCACTTGCTTTTAACACCTATGTAACATACTCTTAAAAAAAAAAAAAACCCTATTTAACACATCAATAGACAATAGGTGGCTTGTAACACCCAGTTGAACTTGTTTTTCACCTGTTTAACACATCAATAGACAATAGGTGCCTTATAACACCCATTGAACCTGTTTAATACATCATGACATCAATAGACCTGTAAATAACACCCCCCCCCCCCCCCCCCCTGCTTTCTTTCAAGCAGATCAAACAACACAATTCACTTCTCTATATACTAAGATCTCAAAGAACAACTGGTACGCAGCTAGACACCAAATGAAACAACCAAGCTTTCTAAAAGTGACCCATGATCACGCTTTCTGAAACAGGAACAAAACAAACAAGTAGATCCATACTTATCAACTTTAAAATCTGCGAAACGAACTCAAGAAAATGAAAATGGGATTTAAAAAAATCCATCTACGCAATGACAGATCTCTCACTGCATCTTAGAGCAGAGAATCAAACAACACGATCCCTAGCCATTTATGGTGTCATAATGAAGAAGAAGGGTATTTCTTAAATACTCAATTACAATAATCATTCATCGATAATCACTAGGAAGAAGAAGAAGAAGCAAAGATGAAATTGGAATGGAGAGAGTTGCATTCATACTTGAGAAATTGAAATGGAGGTGATTTCATGGACCGTAGAACTCATTCCCTTGCTCCGGCGAAGGTATGGCAACGGTAGTGGCAACAGCAGGTGGAGGAGAGCCGAGCTTTAGGTTTCTCCAGAGAACTCTAGGGTTTCTCTCGAGAGCTCTGTCTCTCACTCTCTCTAAAGTCTAACTCGTATTGGGAATTTGGGAGGATTGAAATTTAGGGTAAAACTTAAAAACTTTAAAGTTAAGTTTTATTAAGGTTAAAAATCAAGCCTGGCCGAGCCGATCCTCAGGCCAAACCAAACACAATCGAGCCGAGCTTCGGGCCAGATCAAACAGTGGTTAGCCCGAGCTTGACTTGATTTCATTTTCAAGCTTTTTTTAAGGCTTGGCTTGGCCCTATCGAGCTTAAAAATCAAGCCGATCTGGGTCGCACAATCGGGCAGATCTGGGCCTCACAATCGGGCCGATCGGGTTTTGTGCAACCCTATATAACAATAACAAACGGAAGCCTAACAGAACTAGGGATTGAGGTAATTGTTTGTTTAACTGTTGCAAAACCATGAGTTAATTTGCAAAACTATAACTCATAACAGTGTATTTGCAAAGCTTGTAGAATGCAGTAGCAAAAATGCAAAAACCCCATATCTAAAATTAAATAATAATATTTATTTATTGAAATATTAAGTAATTTATTTTAAAAATATTTAATAAAATTTATTTTTAATAATATAAGTTTTTTTTTTATTTGATACATTATTATTTGTGTTAACTAATAATTTTATAGTAATATATCATTTTAATAACATTTAGTAGAAAATCATAAGTTTCTTAGTATTTAACTTAAATTAATAAGTCTAAGAGTTGGAGATGAGAGAAGACTCTACAATAGTAGAGATAGATAAGGCCTCTAGGATGAGATAATGGGTTCCAAACCTCCAAGAGTTGGAGATAAGAGATGACTCTACAATAGTGAAGATAGAGAGGACTCTAAGATGAGATAGTGGATCCCAAACTTGAACGGTAGAGATTAAAGGAAAAAGCCACATGTCATCTCTAAAATTGAACTTATAAGATTGGAGGGACTGGAGTTTGGATAGCAAAGAGAAAAGTCTTATTTCTTTATATTATATAGTAGTAAATAAGGTTTGTTATGTCATAGGTACATGATATAGATAAAATGTAGCTATCAGAAGGAAAAAAAAAAGTTGGATACATGAAATCATAGGTTCTGACCAACTCTGATACGGACAAGATTTGATACGGATGGTTCAAATTGATTAAAATAGTAAAAATTTGTTAATACATGCAGAATTAGGTGATTAAATAAAATTGGTTAGTAAAATGTAATAATGCTTACACGGGTTGGCTTGTAAAGAGGTATATAATGTGCTTCCACGGTTCCACCCCCATTGCATCTAGACACCCCAAGAGGCGCTCCACTTTTCTAAATCTGGCGCTCTCGCGGCAATTAGGATGGATCAACAGATCAACTTATCTATTTTAGTAAAATTATTCATTTCTTCAATAAAATGAAACCAACCAGACATTTTAAGAAAAGGGGTACCATTATAACACTGCAAGCTAACTCTAAGATTATGAAGCAAGAGTTTACTTGCTTATCGTCTTTATTTAGCAAGAAAATAAGCACTTTTGTTTTTGGGAGAGATTCTATAGAAATTGATCTATCAGCCCACCTGGGTTGAACTTTTTTTTACTAATATTATAAAGCGACTTTTCGATAGTCGACATAAAATGAATTGTATTTTTATTTATTTTATCAATTCTTTCTTGATTTATTTCATCATTATAAATGGATTGATCAAAATGGAACAAAATGAAAACTATAATCCTCAAGTCATTTTTTGTAACACTGGCAATTTTTGCACACTCCTTTACACATTGCATCCCCAAAACATTCGGCAATTTCACCAATTTGGATTGTCCAACTTATGTTCCACTTCTTGGAATTACATTGCGCCTATAAATTGTTATAACTAGTTCGACAAATCTAGAGAAATAAGAAAAAGAGAAATCAAGCAATCGCACACGGAAAACAAGATATAGTGGTTCGGCAAGGTGCCTACATCCATGGGAAAAAAGGGCAAGAAATTCACTAAGAATACGGGAGAAAAACAGTGTATGCAAGCTCTCTCGAAACCCCTTATTTACCATACTCAAAGAAAACTCTTTATATATCTAGGGTTACAAGGAGAAGACATAACGGGTAGGAAATACGGGTCAAAATTTCGGCCTCACTCAGGTCGCACACCGGGTCATCAAGGATTCGGGTAAGATCTATACCAACTTTCCAACAAACCCATATACAAAATTTGAGCCAAAACTCACTTAAACAAATCCTACAATGACACCAAACCATTCACAAAAATGTCATTCCTTCCAGTTTATCAAGAAAAATACAAGGGAATCAGAGAAAAAACAAAGGCAATTGACATTCACATCATTGAATAAAGAACATAAGCACAAAATAAAAAAAAATAAGCATTTGCATGGGATCTCTTGGGTTGAGGTTTTGCAGCTTCAGCTGCTCTCTTCTTGTCTAGCTGAAGTACCTTTTTTGGAAAGGTTCCACTGGATACTGCTCCTCAAGCTTGTGTTCTTTAATGCACTTGATCACAGCCTTGAGGGCATACATGAGGGTTTGTAAGATATTGCAAATATGTTTACAAGAAAGGATCATTTTCATTCTGTTGTGCGGAAACCCCTTAGGATAGAATCAACGACAATGAGAAAATAAATATAGCAAATAAGAAACACACACCATAAAGCAAGATTAACGTGGTTCGGCCTAAATGCTTACGTCCACGGTCACAGCACACCAAAATCTTCACTAATCCAAGAGAAGAATACAAAAAGAGAAGAATCTACAACGAAGATCAAACCCCAAGGAAAGTCCACAATGCTCTCTCTCACAAAAGTCTTCTTGTTCTCTCAACCCAAACCCTAGTTATGACAATCTTACTTGACTTCTTATAAACCTTAACCCAAAGCATCTCTTTTATAGCCTAAAAGAGACTCCAAACACAAGAGGAAACAAAATCTACCAAAAAAGAAGTTTCCCAAAGCTAAAAAACTCTCTAAAACTGATTTTAGGAATTTCCCGAAACAAAAATACCACTTGGGCGATGGATCCCCCTTTTGGGCGATCGATCCCCCTTCCCAAAATTCGAGCCAAAACTTCACACTTTCTTCATCAAGGCCAACCCCTCCTGAAATCCTACTTGAAGGACTCAAGAAAATCTTTTTCTCTAGTCAAACCTGGAAACACATCGATCTCCCACTTCCCAGGTTAGGTTTGGTCTTGATCCTAATCCAAGATGTTATAATATGATTCAGTATTTCTATGTTTTCTCATATTTCTACTGATGAATCTCATCCTCTTGGTGGTTATTAAAGGATTGCTGCCAGTCCTGAAAAAAAAGGTTCATTTATTAATGAACAGACCCCACCTTTGAGCAGTGCCATAATTAATTAGTACGTTCCATCTCCTAGGCGGAAGCTACCTATCATCATGAGGATAACAATAACAATGACATATATAGTTCTAATTGGACTAGTGCATCATGCATGTGCAGCAGATCTAGACATGTGGAGTTTCCAGAAAGCAAAGCACGTAGAAATATCGAATCATATATATTATAACATCTTGGATTAATTAGGAACAAAAAACCTGGCAATTTGGAGATGTGTTTCCAGATTTGACTAGTGAAAAAGCTTTTCTTGAGTCATTCAAGTAGGATTTCAGCAGGGCTGCAAGTGAGAATTTCTCCGTAAGTTCAAATGCATAAGCCAGGTTAAGAGCATCGATTTGAGTACTTCAATTATACCTGAGAATCCAAGTAGCAAGCACATAGTCAAGAGATATAAAGAATTGCTAAAACTGAATAACATAAAAGAGGATATCTTTGTTGGTTTCAAATTAATGTGGATATTTCCTGTACCACCCAAGCTCTGAGCCTCACTATGACTCAGTTGAGGCCAAGAAAAACTATTCACATTTCTGGTCCTCACCACACCCATGCAAGGAGGGGTCCAAAACACGCAAATCTGCAATTCTTTGTAGATCATTGTGGACAAAATTCACCCTGCTAAAAGATGATTCTAACCTTCTAACATTATTTTCTTTTTCCTGACTGTTGAGGAAGTTAATTTAAAGTGCAGTTAAAGGTTAGGATCATCCTTTGACCGACCTTCTCAGTAGTTGGAATTTTTCAAAATTAATTATCTTTGAAAGGTTAAGATCATCTTTCAATTCCGCTAGTTCTACATATATTATATAATAATGTAATTGAAATGATCTCTGGATTGATTGGAAGATCTTTTCAACTGGCTAGAACCTGTTATTAGAGAATATACTATTGTAATAAAGTCAATGAGATACACTGTATCGTTATCAGTGTATCTCTTCACAATTAGATAGTATCAATTAAGTTTGAATTTAGGATTTGATTATATTAGGATTATCTTTGAGAGATCTTTCTATATTAGGAGTATTAGAATATTATTTAAACCCTCTTAGGATTCTTGTAAATCGTCCAAGATTATTATCAATAAATCAATTTCTCTTTATGGTATCAGAGCAATCGATCTGTCTGTATTGATTTTTTTTCTTCCATTTCATTACATGTTTCCGACTGGCAGCATTTTCCCCGCCCGTCGAAACTAAAGTTTCTCCATTCTTTTTCTTGTTTTCCTGCTATCAAATCCACCATAGATGTTGGCATGATTGGTCTAGTTTTTTTTTTTAATTTTCTTTGATGTCCGCCGTAATAAGTGTATCTCTTTTTATTTTATTGAAGACCTCGTTAACGAGAGTTTTTTTTCACATTGCAAATCATTCTTCCGGTGCTTTGGAGAGACGATCATGACAGCTCGATCTAGTGAGCTACCGGCTCCGACAGACTCATAAAATGAGCAGGATGTGACAAAGTAGATGTCACAAACTGGATGTGACTACCAAACACAGTTAGATGTTTTAACTCTTCATGCACAAAGGGAGTACTGAAGTTGCGGCAAATCCATGAAGATTTTCAATCTATATGTGTTTGAGGAATATTAGAGAATATATTATTGTAATAAAGTGAATGAGATACACTATATCGTTATCAGTGTATCTCTTCACAATTAGAAAGTATCAATTAAGTTTGAATTTAGGATTTGATTAGATATGATTAGATTAAGATTATCTTTGAGAGATCTTTCTATATTAGGAGTCTTGAAATATTATTTAAACCCTCTTAGGGTTCATGTAAATCAAATAATCAATAAATCAATTTCTCTTTATATTAAGGAAATAATTATGTAATATCTATGAGATACACAGGATCTCATAGATCATATTGGAATAATATCTTTAATATATTAAGATTATCTTTAATATTGTCTTTCCAAGTTAAAGAGTTTTGAGTTATTTATTTAAACCCTCTATGAGTCATTGTAATTCATCCAAGCTATTTAATAAAATAAGTTTCTCTATATGGTATTAGAGCCACCAACCCTTTGGTGACCTCTTAGCTCTTGTTTTTCTTTTCCGGCGGGTGGTGCCGCCACCGCCCACCGGCTATCAAACTTTTGATTGTTTTTTGTTCTAAATAAAACCCTACCATCATCCTCTATACTTTTACCACCCCTAGGATCATACCCATACCCATGGATCTCCCTGTTTCTTTTCATTTATTGAAAACTTCTCCAACGAGGGTTTTTCTTTAAATCGTAGGTTATACTTCATATGATTTGGGAGAAGATCATGACAGCCTGATCTAGTGGGCCACCGGCTCCGACAGACTCAAAATGAGCAAGATGCGACAGAGATGGATTTCACGGACTGACGGTGACCACTAGTACAGTTGAATGTTCTAACTATTTGTCTACAAATTATCAAAGAAGATCAAGGATGAGGAGTACTCGTCTTGTGGCAAACTCATGAAGATATTGATCCTCATGTTTTTGAAGGGGATTATTAGGGAAATATTATGTTAGGGAAATAATTATGTAATATCTATGAGATACAGAATCTCATAGATAATCTTGGAGTAATATCTTTAGTATATTAGGATTATCTTTAATATTATCTTTTCAAGTTAAAGAGTTTTGAGTTATTTATTCAAACCCTCTATGGGTCATTGTAATCAATCCAAGCTATTCAATAAATCAGTTTCTCTTTACCTGTTAATTGAATGAAAATAGATCATGTGTGATACATATATACATATATATATATATGAGTGTGTTCCAAATTCAAAAGGAAAGACCAACGTCCTGACATTTTATCTGATAACCCAAGGGAGCGACACAGATCAACTTGTTGCCCAATGTTTGGACCCTAAAAAGGTGGTGATTAGGGTCTATGGCAAATTTAAAATTCTTTCTACTTCTCTAAGCAGAATTTCAACTTAAACAAGTTAAAGGAAATAGAAATTTAGCAATTCTATCAATAATGCAAGACAATTAAATAAAGAGAGGAGTTAGAGAGATTAAAAACACATAAACATATGATGTTGTTCACGAGGTTAGGCAACCCGCCTCAAGCTATACCCGCTAGAGGATTCACCACGTTTTACTCAAACGCGCAGCCTTCTTCCGGGTGAAGACCAAACTTTACGATCTCTCTTTCAGGTCGAGATCAAACCTTGTAAGAGAACAATTCTCCCTATACTTAGTCCACTTTCCGGGAAGTGACCAGACCTTATAAAGCTCCCCGCTTCAAGGACAAGAATCCACCGATTCTTGATTTCAATACACTTGGTTGAAAAGTGTTTTGCAATCATAATTTGTTTCTAAAACGAGCTAAATGATCTCTCTAAAACTCACTGAAAATCTCTCAAAGATTGGAATTGAATAGCTCAATAAAATTGATTTGGGGATTTTTGGTTTAACTCAATAGATTTGGAAATCTAAGCTTTGGAGTGGATGACTGAATGATTGGATTTATATTTCATCAAGTTTCTACATCATAAATCATCCCTATTTATAGCCCTTGCAAAGATATAGCTGTTGGAGGCACATTGAATACAAAAGAGTTGTTTAAATATAGCCATTACAGAGTTAAGAAAACTCTGTCCCGAGCCATCTAGTTGACTAGATAGGTCATCTAGTCGACTGGATAAACAAAATTGTCATCTGAATGCATTTTGGCATACCCAAGCGTTTTTGGCCTATCCAGTCAGCTGAATGGCTTCATTCAGTCGACTAGATGATGCAGATTTTGTTCAAACTCAGTTTTTCGAGATCATGAAGATGGGATTTGATTCCACTGCCTTATATTTCATCTTTAACAAGATAAATACCATCTTTTTAGGTCATTCAAATGATTTTTTAATTTGGTCTTAAGGTACCTATGATCATTCTAAGTTTTTGAGCTTTTCAATACCAACCATTAAAGACTTTTTACGAAAGTCTTAAATACTCTCAAAGACTAAAAATTAATTCTAAATCCATTTTTGAGAGTCTTCTAACTTGATTCTTGGATCTTCAATAAGAATTCAAGTTTAAGATCTTCCAAGGCTTCTTCTTTCTTCATCTTTATTAATCTTCAAATATCTTCATTATGATCTATCTTGACTTGCTTGACTTTGATGTTGAATTCCTTTCAAGTATGATGTCTTTTTCATGCTTCTTCATTGAATGGTTTGCTAATGCTCTTTATACTCTTTATAAACTGATTTTCGTATAAACTCAATAAAAACATTAGTAACACAAATCTCATTTCATTATTGTGTTATCATCAAAATCACTAAGGAGACTTATGGTAGACACCTATAACCTATTATCAACATATTAGATCAATCAACCAATCATCAAAATTATACACATTGAGCATAGCATAATTAAACATCTAATCATCCAAATTTGTCAAAAAAAATTTTTATCTAAGATGGTTAAATCTTTAAAAATAGAGACCTAAGCTTTGATATCAATTGTTGCCAAGGTTTGGATCCTACAAGGGGGGTGATTAGGGTCTATAGCAAGTTTAAAATTCTTTCTACTTCCCTAAGTGGAATTTTAACTCAAACAAGTTAAAGGAAATAAATATTTCGCAATTCTATCAATAATGTAAGACAATTAAATAAAGAGGGGAGTTAAAGAGATTGCAAACACGTAGACATACGATGTTGTTCACGAGGTTCGGCAACCCGCCTCAAGCTATACCCGGTAGAGGATTCACAACGTTTTATTCAAACACACAGCCTTCTTCCGGGTGAAGACCAAACTTTACAATCTCTCTTTCAGGTCGAGATCAAACCTTGCAAGAGAACAATCCTCCCTAGACTTAGTCCACTTTCTGGGTAATGACCAGACCTTACAAAGATCCAGCTTCAAGGATAAGAATCCACCGATTCTTGATTTCAATAAACATGGATGAGAAGTGTTTTATAATCATAATTTGCTTCTAAAATCTGAATGATCTCTCTAAAGCTCACTGAAAATCTCCTAAAGATTAGAGTTGAATAGCTCAATAAAATTGATCTGGGGATTTTTGGTTTAACTCAATAGATTTGAAAATCTAAGCTTTGGAGTGGATGATTGAATGATTTGATTTATATTTCATCAAGTTTCTACATAATAAATCATCCCTATTTATAGCCCTTGCAACGATATAGCCGTTGGAGGCACATTGAATGCAAAAGAGTCGTTTAAATATAGTCATTACAGAGTTAAAAAAACTTTGTCCTGAGCCATCTAATCAACTAGATGAGTCATCTAGTCGGTTGGATAGGAAAAATTGTCATCCGAATGCATTTTAGCTTAACCAAGCGTTTTTGGCCTATCCAGTTGGCTGAATGGCTTCATCCAGTCGATTGGATGGTGCATATTTTGCTCAAACTCAATTTTTCGAGATCATGAAGTTGAGATTTGATTCCAAGGTCATCTACCTCTTCTTTAACAAAATAAATACCATATTTTTAGGTCCTTTAAATCATTTTTCAATTTGGTCTTAAGGTACCTATAGTCATTCTAAGTTTTTGAGCGTTTCAACACCAACCATTGAGGGCTTTTTACAAAAGTTCTAAATACTCTCAAAACTAAAAATTAATTCTAAAACCATTTTTAGAGTCTTCTAACTTGATTCTTGGATCTTCAATAAGGCTTCAACTTTGAGATCTTTCAAGGATTCTTCTTTCTTCATCTTTATGACTTGAGCTTGGATATAATCTTCAAATATCTTTATTATGATTCATCTTGACTTTGATGTTGAATTCCCTTCGAGTATGGTATCTTTTTCATGCTTCTTCATTGAATGGCTTGTTAATGCTCTTTATAAACTGATTTTCATATAAACTCAATAGAAGCATTAGTAATACAAATCTCATTTCATTATTGTGTTATCATCAAAATCACTAAGGAGACCTATGGTGGACACCTTAGCTTAGATATCTCTTCCTGATCGAATTCATAAGCAATACCAAAAGTGGTTCAAAGTTGTAAAAATGCACGGGCCTCTAAGGTGTTCCCACTGCAGGCATCGAAGTCAAGATCATTCAACTTCAATTTCCAATCTTCAGCAATATCCTTCGCTTGCTCCTTAACATCTTTTTATATTACATCAAAAACAGTACTGAGTTCCAGGTCCGCTTACATCCAGTGTTGGCACTTCCATGCATGCGGTAGAAATCCTCCAAAGAGTCCAAAACCAAGCTGGCCGGATCAGCTGCAGCCTCCCGTATGGTATGGCGTCAAGGTTCTAATGGTTGTCTGAGATGTATTTATGGAGCCCTTTCAATTAAGTCCATTTCTTCACACACACACACACACATATGTATATATATATAGTTTGTTCAACTGGGAACGGGCCAAGTTTGACCTCCATATTTTCATTTTTAGAAGGTTCTTTAATGTCTTCTGCATCATTTGCATCAGATGATTTCTCTTCCACAATCAGATCCGTCTCTGCATAAACCTCATAGCTAACAACAAGAGGCTCCACAAATGATCGATGCCTTCTTGTACTTCTCTAGAGAATCGCCAATGACAAAGATGGCTGAATCTCTTTTCTTCTGGAGCTCTTGCAATTACAAGGCTTGTTCCTTTTCCAAAATTGCAACTTCCCGCGTCTCCAGCATCTCTTGAGATTCCAATGCCTTGGACTCATACTCCTTCTCCTGCTCTTCCAATTCATTAAAACGTTTCTTTAAGGACCTCTTGAGCCCGTGAAAGTGTTCTTCAACTTCTTTCCATTTCAGGTTCAGGGTTATGGCTCGATGTCCTTCGAGCTTAGCAAATGCTTATTGAAGTTGTTGTCTCTTACAAGTTGTAGAGTCTATGAGCATGGCAACTGATCCTGTATTGTCCATGACGGAAACCTTGAAAATCAAGGAAAGGTTTCACCAAACAAAGACTAAACAAAGATATATTGCAGAAACCATACATGCATGCAAGATAAAATAATAATAGAAATATTTGGGATAAGCTTGGACGATCATGATGCCAATGATAATGATTGATGACGATAAACGAATCCAACTCCAATAACAACAACAATAGTATTAATGACCTTTCACCCTAAATATTAAGGTTTCCGAGATTTCTCAAATCAGCATCACTTTAAAGCAAGTTCTTGTTTTTTCTTTTATTGATACAACAGATAAGATAATGCATTCATGGTTTAAAATGTTGACATGTTTCTTATGAAACTCTTCTGTTTCCTTGAGTATCGATCCAAAATCTACCTGCGACATCAAAATTACAATATTTTCTTACACATTTCCTATTATTTCCTACAAAACTCTTCCTTTCTATAGGTTCCAACATAAAACCTACCATTGTGGTAAACTTTGCTGAATATGTGTCTGCTTCAATATTGATGAATGATATCCACTTGAAATGTAAATAGTATCGATAATGCTTCAGTAATATCGACCGAAACATTACAAAACCTTTATATATTTTACATGACTTTAGTCCACATGAACCATATTCGACTGATTTCATTAGTTTTTGTTGATTGATAAAATTCCATTGTTTTTTTCAAAAGGCATTTTCCCCCATTTTCGTGAATCAATTACTATATTGGAGATATTTAAATTTTACTTTTGGTAATTCAGCTCTACCATTTTGCATAAAAACACCCATAAATTAATGCATCAAAGGATTGGAAAAATGATGTGCTCAAAAGGTTAAGAAGGAATATCGTGATTCCAGAATAATCTGTGAGGTAACAGAAAAACCATAATGTTATCGAAAGATTGGGAAAAAGATCTCACAATGAATTGACTTTTGATGTCTCTTAACCATGCTCTTTTGTCACCAACCATTGCATTGGGCTTAGCCTATCAGAAACAGCTCATAAACCTAAAAAACTCCTCCAATTCCCAATCATACAACCCTCTTATCAACAAAGGAAGCCACACAATGTCGTTCTCTCTCGACTCAGAACAAGAAATTACCAAACATTGCTTATCTAAGGCTAGAAGGTAAATTTTATCGAATTCAATTGTTTTTTAGAAGGTCTTCCTATACCAATGGTCCTCCCAAAACTTCACCTCCTCACCACTAACAACCTTACAAGAAATGGATTTTTTAAACAACTCTCTCCTACTTACTATTGCTTTCCACAAAATCACCCCATGTGATCTAGAAACATCCTTAGGGTCCCATACCAACTTATGTTCGTACTTTTCCACAATGACCTTCCAAATACAATCCATCTCCTTCCCAAATCTCCACAACCACTTACCAAGAAACGCCAAGTTCATCTTGCATAATGGCCTAATATCCAAACCCCCTTCGATAATAGGTTAGGACACCTCTTTCTAATCAACCAACTGGTGCTTCTCTTCCGCACTATCATTCCAAAGGAAATTTGGTTGAAGACTCTCCAAGGAGTATGCGACATAAACTGGGATAATCAAAAGAGACATGAAGAAGGTAGGCATACTTGCTAAGTCGCTAAAGCTAGTTCTTATTGATCAGATATTCTGATTTGCCTGACACACTTGCTTATGAGGCAAATTCAGCAAGAATATGAAACTAAATCAGTATAAAGATGGCAAAATTAAAGAGCATTTGTATATAAAATAGTGACTACTTTTTTTTTTCCATTTCAAGTACAAAGTTGTAACTTGTAGAACTTGTAAATAATGTTACTCAACTTTAAAAACACACAGTGGAGAAAATATTCCAAATTTGGAATCTCAAATACCAAATTTAAAACAAAATTGTTTTTTAAAAAAAAAACATATCTTACAATCAATACTGGTCAATTCGCAGTGGGGACAAAATCATGCGGTTCCAAATATCTGTCTAAGAATGCCGCTTAAAGTGATTCCAATTTGAGAATTTACAGAAAACTTTATAAAATTTTCCGGTATAAATACTAACAATAACAATAGTAATAATATTACTCAAAATAAAACTATAAGTAATACTAATAAGTTTCACATTAATGTCTGGGAAAAACAATTTCTCTGCATAACTGTTTGCTACACAATGTTATCATGGTTTGGATTCTTTTTCCCAAGCAATGGTGACATAGCTAGATGATTAGGGTAGTATGGAGGGTTTTGGGATTAGGAAACTGCCCTAAGGCAGATGACTAGGGGTGCCTAACAACTTCCCTAGGCATAACATAACTGAATCCCTAACCCTAAATGTTTTCCTAGACCAAATGCATTTTAGTAAAATTTATCATTTGCCAATAATTTGGAGTTTCCTATGAAAACCTTGAAAACAATGATAGGCGGCAACTCCCTTAATTTTCTTTCAGGATTATCCCTAACCCAAGATATCAAAGTCCATTGCATACAAGTATGAAATTTGATCTCAAAATAAATGGAGTGACCATAGATATCTCCATTATTCTTGAATATGGACCTATTAATTAGTCCCGTTTAAAAAAAAATTTAATCTATAAAGGGTTTAATTCTTTCAAGAACTTTTTATAATGATGCAATGCTTGGAACCCTAGAATTTTTTTTGAGAAGTATAACTGTTAAAAAAAGGACAACATTCCATAATTACAAAAGAGAAAACAAGGCCAACAACTCGGCCTATGTACAACTTTAGCATTGGATAAACAAAAGAAATCCAATTTTAACTATATGGTTACTGGTATGGCCTTATCATTCATCCTTGAAGTCTAGAGAGGACCAAAGACGGAGGAGCCAAATGACTCGCTTACACACCAAAAGAAAAGGCTCCTAACTCCTATATGCCTTGAAAAAATTATCGGTGTCTTTCCTTCCAAGTACACCACCACGCTATCGCAAACAGGACTATCTTCCACGTAACATTGCCTTGAACAACAAAGCTCCTTGCGACTAGCTAACAGTGCGGAAACACCCATGTCATACTAAACAGTCTGAGGATGAAAAACCCCAAGTCTGCCGTAAAGTAAAATGTAATAAGAGAATATTGTCCATCATTTCCCATTCTATTTCTTTCTACTAGGAAGTACATATTCAGAATAGTTCATTTCCTATGTATGATGATGGCTATGGTTAGTCCATAGGGAAAAAAAAAAAAAGGCAGCGCGTAGAGGGCATGCATTGGAGTCTTTCAAACCAAATCATACAGGTAGTAATTTTAAATGCCTCAACTCTCCTCATTAGTTCTTTTATAGCCCAACTCTCCTCAAGGCTTTTCTTATGTAACCGACGTGGGACTATTTTGGGGGAAAGGGAACACACTCACACTATACTATGTAAAGCGTCAAAGGCGTAAAGCAACCTCGTACCTTTTTACCCTTTTCTCAATTTATTCACTTAAGTTGACATATTTACCTTTCATGTGTCATTGAGATATTTGCTTTTCTATCCTATATTTACTTAACATGCGATTCAAGAGGTATAATTATGATCATCCTTAACAAGGGGAGCTTTTGTCGAGCCGAGTAGGGTGTGATCAGCCTCGGCTCATTAACTAAACGATCTTGAAAAACATCTTCACGCTAATTGGCTTGTTTACTAAATAAACAAACGAGCCCGAGCTTTCAACGAGCCGGGCTTGAGTTGTTCACAAGCACCCGATCGTTAACAACCCCTAGTTGTCATCCTCCTCCAGATGATTCCCTACATTCTAGCTTCGAGAAAGAATTATCACTTCTTCTAGCATTCACCATTTTGTGAGTGAACTATCACCTTCTTTGAACTATTGGACCCTGAATTGTTGAGCCAATTTATCTCCAATTGAGCAAGCCTCTCAAACTCTGCTTTTACCCTTGGACCCCTTACCCTCTTAAGTGATTGGACCCACCACTTATCCGGTTCCAAAGACTGGCCATAGGAATGCTGGCCCATCTCCTCTAAGATTGAAGATCTCTTTAGTGGTTTCCTCTCTTTATCTTTTGCTCAGACCCTATTGCTAACAGGGGTGCAACCTTCTTGGCTAATTTTTGTAGCATAGGCCACCACTCGTCGGGGTCTGCCTAACCCTTCTTCTGAAAAATAAAAGTAGCCCTCCCTTCCAAACTGGAAGTGGTCCACCAATTCTTGACAACCCCATAAAGCTAAAGTCATTCAGCAAATATGTTCTCAAACCTGAAAGGGGTGCTCTTTCTGGTACACCTCCCACATTTGAGAAGAATAGAGAAGTGGTCTGAAGTCTGCCTAGAAAGCACCTCGTGGACAACCCTAGACTTCAAGAGGGTTAAAAAATCATCAAAGAAGAAAACTCACAAAAATGATAGACAAGAAGAAGAAAATAATAGTTAGAAAAGCACAAAAGATTGAAGAGTAAATTCAAACAAAAAAAAAAATACCCAGCAGCTAGAAAAATTTAACTCTAGTCTTATCTACACTTTATTTCCATTTTTTAATCTCTGCTTTCAAAAATATATTAATATCTTTAGTTTTTATAAATTTTATGAATTCAATCATCAATTTGGTTGTCTGGACATTACCTAAGCAACAACTAGGCAACGCCTCGCCTAGGGTTGCCTGGACACTTTGATAAGTAACTCTTTTCTTTAGGGGGGGGAGAGAGAGAGAGAGAGAGAACACGAAAACGTTTAAAGATTTACCCTGGTTTTTTGACAAGGTCATATGTACTAAAAAAATACAACAAGGGCTTTCAAAGAAAAAAATTCAAAGAGGGGATAAATCCCAAATAACCCCGCCTCCACCCTCCGCACACCCATCCACAATTCCACATACTAAGATGGTTGAACATTGCTATTGCTATTGCTACTTCTTTGGTTTTAAATATAGCACCGATGGTGACAGGACCAAGGGCCTCAAACCTATAGCTACAAGCCAATAAAAGGTTCAGGGCCATGACACAAATTACGTCCCTTGAGGACCCACTTGCAAAAACAGTTTTCTTTAACTTCATTTTCTGATTTCTTAAGTTGATTGCAGAACCAGTAGGTGAAGCAGCACACATATATAGGTTATGTGTAGTAAACGTACTTGTAACTGTTTTGTACCTACTGTGTAGGTGTTGTATAGTTTTGTGGCGTCATACACTTATCCTCTACCATCTATAAATAGAGGAAGAGACATAAACTTAAAGAAGGAACGAATTGCAAAGTTTTCTTGCTACTGCAAAGCTCTAAAGCAGCGACTTCCCTTATTTCTGATGGTGTTACCTCATCATTAGATTAAGGCTTTTTGGTGCTATTCTCCTTGAAGTAGTGATAAGACTACTTTCTATCTCTGTTATCCAACTACAGTCTTTCTGATATTCTTCTATTAACTCCCTAGTCCCTACCATTTGGTATCAAATTTCATACCAGAACATAAAATAACTTCTGCTACATATATCAAGAAATTAGGTTCAGAGAGGAGAAATTCTTCTAAGGTGGTAGTGCCATCTTGAAATTCTTGACCAGTTGGCATTCTAAATCAAGTCTACCATTTTATGTCAAGCGCTTAACTTAGGTACTTGTTATTTTTAATTTCCATTTCACCCATATAAAAATAATGAATAGTTAATGAAATTGATAGGGGTCATAAGCCATTTTAAATTTCTGACCAATAATTTGAAACTTTTTTTTTTATTGGGGCGTGTAATTTATAAATTGAAAAGGATAGGCAATCCATCGAAGTATTATTGTTCTTATTCTATTCCATCAATTAAAATACTTTTTTGCAATTATGTTCTTAGATTCTTAAACTAATTTCCAGCACAAATTTTTTTGGGAAAAAGGAGATTTGACTGGACATATATCAATCTTCGTCACGATTTTTTTATTATTCTTTTTTTTAATCAATAGTCATGAGGATATATTAATCAAAAGAAGGAACAAAGCTAAAAATAAAATAAAAGAGTTTACAAGAGGGTAAACTCAAGACAGATAGAAACCAACAAAAAGCATGTAAACATTCATCGAGTTTGATCCGTGTTCCAATGTTTTACACCTTGGATCGAACCTTTCTAGTACTTTTAATTACATAACTATAAACACATATCCTGAAGAACAATTACATTCCTTTTACTATCGATAAAAACTTATTACTATTGTCAGGACATAACCAGAAAAACAGCTACAATACAACCCAAAGCTACCCAAACCCCCTAGTGTACACGCGCACGCGCACACACAAATAGAGAGGACATCAATAACAGAATTTGTAAAGCTACTATTAGGTCTTACATGCAAGGATTAAAATACAGGTTTCGAGAAATGTAACGGTATGTATCGGACGATATTTATAAATCAGAATTTTTCTTCAAAAAGAAAAAAAATCAATTTAAACGTATCGAGTGATACCAACATGTATTGGCCGAGTTCTACTGATACGTATTGGAAATTATTTATAAATCATGATTTAGTATAAGATAGAAGTCTAACAAGTCCTACGAAACCAGATACGTATCAGCTGAGTCTTACTGTTATGTGAATCATATTCACCCCTTATTTTAAACGTATTAGTAATGGTAACATCTAGGTCTCTATTGAAACCAATCTGTATCGGGCAATAAGTATTCGTTTCAGCAGTTTTTATTTCCATGCATTTATGAACGGGAAACAAATATCTCTTAATTTTTCTCCCAGGAAGTAGAAAAATGGAACTGTAAAGGAGGAACTTCTACTTAGAGAGAGGAAGAATCAACCTAGAAGAACCATAATAGATTCATTCACTTTGTAGCAAATTCAGTACAATACCTAAAGAGCAAGTAGAACTTCTTGCACTAAAAAGAGGGGTTCTTGCATTAGGAACCTTATCAAAAGCACAAAAAAGAGATTAAATGCATAAACTCATCGCATCTCAATGCTCATATGCTAACCACCTAAGAAGTTAAAATTCAGCTCAAAAGCTGCCAGAACCAAAATCATAAACCCCCAAAAGCCTCAAGTAAATTATCAATCTGTCTAAAACAAAAGCAGCAATAACCACACTAATGCAATTCTTCTAAAGCCCGTTACAGATTCTTCTTTCCAATAGCTTCAAATGCACCACAGGTACCTAAGGGTGGTCCCGAGATTTCCAAGCTCGAGCTTGGCTCGGCTCGGCTTGGCTCAGCTCGCTTATTAAACAAGCTTGAACACTGATTTGAGGCTCGTTTAGTAAATAAGTTGAGCTCGAGCACCTTTGTACTCTGATAGTTGAAAGCTCAGTAGTTTATATATATATTAAAAATATTTTAATTAAAGGGTTTTTTAAAAAATTACATTTTTTTTTAAATTAATAGTATTTAATTAAGCTTGTTAAAAGCTCGAGCTCGGGTCAAGCCGAGCTAGAACCCTTCATTTCAAACGAGTCGAGCCGAGCTTAAACATTCCTAAAAAAGTTGGTATTAGATAAAAGCTCAGCTTGTTAGGCTCGACTCGAGTATCACCCCTACAGATATCCTAAAGCATAGTTACTAAGTACGGGTATAATACGACAATGATCTGTTTGGGAAGTACGGGTGTTTACAGTAAAAACAAGGCTAAAGTAAAAGAAAAATAAAAAATAATTAATAATTATAAATAAAAATCATGATATTAACTAATAACAATCATTTAATATGGAATACATTTTTTAATTAATTAACACGGTAAAAGTATGGTAAAAATACGTGTATTGTACGTGTTCAATACATAATTCATGTATTAAATTTGTATTATTCAGCGATACAAGTATAATACGTAACACGGAAAAGTACGCAGATTTAAGCGTCGACCCCCTTAAAAGTATTATATGGGTACTATACAGATATAATACGGGTGTTTGATAATTATACCCTAAAGTGGGGAAAAAAGTTTACCTGCAAAACCAACAGACCTTAATTACCGAAACTCAAAATCAGCGCAGAACTGTCACGCCTTGTCCATTAGCTATAAAATCAAAACCCTTAAAAAAATCATAACTAAGTTTACCAATCTCTCCGGACTAGATCAAACACAAAAACAAAACAATTAATAACAAACCCATTCTACTGATGCACTTTTCTCGTCTTTTTTCAATAAGGTTCCATTCCTTAAAGGCCTCCGATTGTCTCTGGCGAAGCCAGAAAACCCTCTCGAGTTCCATACATTGTGCGATAGTTGGCAAAAAAGTGGGGAGAAGTCATTCCATTTTCTCCCCATAATTTTGACTTCTCCCCATATGATATCTCTTCCCCTTATTCTCATACACTTATTGCCACATGTCTTAATATGTGTGGAGAAGTCAAAATCATGGGCCCCATGATTTTGACTTCTCCACCACTTGTCACCTATTCTATGGAACCCCGAGACAAGCCCTTTCTGGCTTCGCCAGAGACAATCCAGAGCCTTCATTAAAAAGTCGTCCAGATACAGTACCCAAATGTGACTGACAACCAAAGTAAGTCAGTGAAACAATTTAGAACTGTTTCAAGCCTGTAATAGGAATAATATGGTACGATTCCAAGAGAAACAAGCAGGTCATTCTCATCAAAGGGAGACTGAAACCTTAGAACTCAATGGGGAGAGTTCTCATCTCCTATTTTGGATAAAAACCAAGAAAATTTATTCAATACGAAGGGTTATAACTACTACTAACACCCACGACTCCTTAAGCAATCAAGACTCCTACATTGAGCAACTACCAAAAGGGATCAATCCCAAACTCCTAGTACCTAAGACTCCTTCTAAAATACCTCATTTCCCAAGGATATCTTAACAAACATAAAAAGAAAGTAAATAACATAAAAGAAAGTTATAGGATCGTTACAATCCACCCATCTTCAAAGCAACCTTGACCTCAAGGTCGAAAATCTAGAAAACGTTGTTGTATCTTCGGCCATAACTCCCATGTTGCTTCTTCCTCCGGCATGCCCACCCATTGAATTAATACTTGGGTCACAACTTGATTATTATGCTTAATGGGTCATCTATCTAGAATGTTCTTCGGGTAGAGATTAACCAGCCCAACTTCCGTATAAACTGGTAGAGTTGTATCAACCGTCATCGAGTTTCCAACTTTCTTCTTAAGGCATGAGACGTGAAAAACAGGGTGGATTCACACCCTGGCTGGTAGATCAAGTTTGTACGCCACAATCCCGATGTGAGCTAAGACCGGAACATGACCCATAGAATCGAGGAGCCAACTTCATGGATTGCCAAGCGACCACGGTTGATTGTCAATACTGCTATAATTTTAGAAAAACCATGTCCCCAACTTCAAACGACCTCTCAGAACATCGCTTATCAGCCTGCATCTTCATGCAGTCTTGAGCGACTTTTAAATTTTGTTTGAGCAGCCTAAGGATCTGATCTCGTGTCAACAATTCCTGTTCCACATGATGTACCAAAGTGGTTCCCCTGATATACGGTTCTATGGATGGTGGAGCTTGGCCATACACCGCTTCATATGGTGTCATTTTGGTAGATTCGTGGCATGCCGTATTATAACTCCATTCAGCCCATGGAATCCATTGAGTCCATTGCTTTGGTTGTGTGGTGGTAAAACATCTCAAGTATGTCTCCAAGCAACTATTTACTCTCTCAGTTTGCCTGTCGGTTTGAGGGTGCATGATAGGCTGAACTCATGAGTAGCTTGAAACCCTACAAGCCAAACAACTATTTCCAAAAGCTGCTAGTAAAGATTGCATCACAGTCACATACAATGGAGGATGGCTTGTGATTTCAACTGGTTGTGATTTTGCCCAGATTCCTTTCTAAATTCAAATTCTGAGAATTCTAATTTAAGGGGGACTCTTAAACACTATAAATAAGCCTTAACTCGTAGGTTTAGGGTTTCTAAATATTCTTAGAGAGAGATAAAGAGAAAAACCTATTTGAGAGGGCTTTCAATCAGAGAAGAAAAAAAGCTTAGAGATCGAGATTACAACCACATTCGCAAGCTTGTGATCGTAGGGAGACAATCAAGTAAGTTAAATATGTCTTCCATGTTAATTTTATCATGATCATTAATGTAAATAATTAAAGGAAAGTAACATTGTTTTGAAGTAAGAACAATAATTGAAGTATGTTTTCATCTTAAGATCTCCCCTATGAAAGTTTTATTGTAATTATAGATGTAAGATGAGGTGATTGGATTATGTATATGTGATTAAAAAGGGGAAGGAGATTGATTTGCTGGATTATGGATGTATGGATGTGGAGGAAGAAATGTATGTCGGAGATTATTGAATGACTATTTATTTGAAGTATGATTTCCTGATTTTGTGCAATTAAGGAATTAGGGTTACTATTTCATGTATGAAATACTTGCAAACCAACGCATGAGGAACGACCTATTGAATTGATGTTTGAAAGACCATGATTATCCATGTCTTAAATTACCAACCATGATTTTGAAGTATGATGTACCAATTGCATGTTGTGATATATGTTCGGTTAAGAGATGCCTTGGATTTAGGGTCTTGGTTGTAGATTATGGTCTCATTTGCCTAGGATTTTTATAATCATGATGAAATTGGCTGTTATGATGGATTTCCATTGGCTCTTGACTAATGATCTAGGACACCATTTATCCAAGAGTTATATCACTTGTTCACTCATTTCACTCACCACAATGATGTAAGCACAAGCATGATTAATTCACTATCACAAATATAATAAAAGTAGGTAAGTATAACACAAGTATGATTGAGTTTTGTACAGCCCGAGTACCAACACTCTAAGATCAAGAGGCATGTTTACCCAAGTAAGTGAATCAATAAAGTCCACTCGCACCGGAGTATATGTCAAGTAAGCGGTAACTCGGTAAGGAATGTATAGTTAATCTCTATTCATATATGGTGTGAGTTATTTTAAGTTATTTTACAGTGCATGAAAATGAATATATGAAGTGTTGTCACTCACAGAAAAGTAAGAAAAGTCAAAAAAGTAAGCACAAGTGAATACAAAGTAAGAGTTGAAAAAAATGTATGTATGATTGGATTAAGGTATGTATGACTATCCTGTTTTAACCATGATGTAAGTTTTATATTAATGCATATGATGTTGGTAACTAGGATTTCATATTCGATGAGTGTTTCAATACTCAGTCGAACTTTTATTATCGGCAAGTTTAGGCTTCAATATTTATGCACCAGAACCTTGGATCGAGGAAGAGTATGTCGAAGAATCGGAAGGTGATTGAGGGATCTGAATATATGACCTTGCATTATTGATTATAGTTATTATACTTTTGATTATGTTTCAGAAAATTGTAATTTAGATTTTATTAGATGACCTTGGAGTTATTTGATGTTGGGAATCATGATGAATGATTTGGATTATTATTACGTTCAGTTCAATTATGGATCTTTAAAATTGATTAAATATTAATTGAAGAATTTTTTAAGTTCATATTTTAGTATGTCTTTATGCCTCTGACAGGGATGATTTGATAAGTAAGTCACGTGCCAAGGTCTCATTCTCCTAGGTGGGATTTTGGGGCGCGACACTTGTGTTATGTGTTCTTGTTTATTTTTCTTTGTTCTTATTCTTTCAGTTATTGTATTGTAGGTTGTTGCACAATTCCAACAGGGTGGTGGTGGGTGGTGGCATGATGAGTGGTGGTGGTGGGTGGGTGGATGGATGGGTGGTGGGTGGTGGTGGTAGTGATGAGTGTTTTTGGTGGTGGATGGTAGGTGGTAGTGCAACACTCCATATTTTCTAATTTTGTTTTTTATTTTCAGAAAACAGAGATAACAAAAAAAAATTTTTACTTGATTTAAAAAAAATTCTCTAATTTTTAAAAATAAAAAACAGAAACGTGTTTAGCAAACATGTTCTGTGTAAATTTTCAATTTTTTATTTTAAAAAATAGAAAACGAAAGTGCAACGAAACAGAGCCGACGATACTTAATACGAGTTCGGATGGGCAATAACGCTTATTGCATTGTTGCCCGGTTGTGTCTTGAAAACAAGTGGGGCCCTCCTATGTTGACGTGAGGCCTAACTTCTTGAAAATGGGGCCCTTGAGTTTCAGATACAATCGAGCAGCAGCGCAACAACAAACGGTGTTACCCATCCGAACTCTACTCAATACTTTTTTTAGTTGAAGGTTATCATATAACACTCTTAAAACACATAGCGCTAAGGTTTCGTGAAGGTAAATCCACACATTCACTCTAAAAAGGCTTTGACTTAAGGAGTAGAGGCCCCTTATACAACGTTGCTTAATACATCACACATTTTAATTGCTAGGTGCTACATGGCATGTTTATGAGTCCAGCATGCCACATGGTACAAAACCATGATGGTTGGACGGCCAATCAAGCTAGGCCTACTTAATTATTATTTCTGAAAAACTTTTACATGGAGCCCACACTGATTCGATGTTCTAGATTGATTACCAAGGTGGATCATTTCAACTCCTTGTACCAAATATTCTCCGTCTCTCAAATGACAAGAATTGGTGTCGTTTGATAAAACTTAGAATAAGAGCTTATTTATTTATTTATTTTATTAAATTAAGCTTATATTTAGTAATAAGAATGTTGATAATATTTTAGTGATATCTAAATATTTTAATAATTAGTGATTTTTCTACTTATTCAATAAGAAATCTATAACTAGTTTTTGAAAAAGAAGTTATTTTACTTTAGTCTTTAGAGCTTAATTAGAAAACACTTATTAAATATTAGTTTTTTTAAATTTACTTATGAGAGACAAGAATTAGTATTTAGAGAATGGCCCGAGATCCATGTTATGTATTTATGACTTTCCATTAAAAATCAAGCTTAGATTGCTTAATCTTAGGAGTGAGTGAATGTTAACTACAGTTGATGTGTGATAAAAAACAAAACAAAAAAAAAAGGGGTGGGGCTATTTAACGCGCACACTATCAAACTACCTCACCGATGTGGGATTTTGTTTCTTTGTTTTGATATATACTGAACTCACACACACAATCACATACACGTACACACAAACTCACGCACACACTATACACACATCCCTCACACCACACAACTCTCTCAAAAAGAGGTAGAGGTGGGGCTATTTAAGGCACACACAATCAAACTACCCCACTCATGTGGGATTTTATTTCTTATTTTGATATATACAGAACTCACACACACAATCACATGCACACAAACTCACGCACACGCACACGCACACACACATGCCTCACACCCCCCACACAACCCTCTCAAAAAGAGAGGCAGGTGGGGGATATTTAAGTCACGTGACGACCAAGCATGATGCATGGAAAAGAAAGTAATTACAAGAGTCCTGAGAAGCAGACCGCTTCGAAGCTGACCCAAGTGTCCCCGTGTCCCTTTTAACCCCTGTTTGACTATGGTTAAGCTTAACTAAATCAAAATTTATATTTTTGTTTTCGTTTTTTTCTAAAAATCATGGTTAGATTGCTTAACCCTGAGTGGTTAACCACAGTTGATAGTTGGTAAAAAAAAAAAAGGGCTTGGACCAATGAGATCACTGGGGTCAAAAAAAAAATTAGGGCTTGGACGAATGAGATCACTGGGGTCCGTTTCCATTTCCCTTCTTACAATTCCCAAACATTACTACTAAAGAATATTAGTTATATATATTTCAAAGAGATTAACTATGTGACGAGGGAGCTCCGTTACAGAGATAATGGAGCATCCCAAAATATACCTTAAGGTATGGGTAGTTTGAGAATTATAAAAAAATAACTCTGTCAATTCAACTTAGAGCTAATCTACATGGAATCAGCACATCTGTTTGATGTAGACGAGTTTTATAGATGCTATATATTTACTGTCTAAAACTATCCAAAAGCGAAAGCCACCACCAATTAGTGATATCCTTTTTATTTATTTATAGAGATTCATATGATTGATGAGCCGCCCTGTAGTCTTCATGCCATTACTAACTAACATGGCTAGCTAGCTAGCTAGCTATTTTAACAAGTTTCTCTTACTTTCAGTTTCAAACCTTTCATCTCTCTCTCTCTCTCTCTCTCTCTCTGGGATGGCCATGAAGGTTCTTCTTGCAGTACTGTTCTTGATCATCTTCTTCTCATTAGCAAGTGGAGGAGACTACAATGTCGTCGACTACGGCGCCAAAGGAGACGCCAAAACCGACACAACCCGGTCGTTCCTTAGTGCATGGGCCTCTGCATGCAGCTCCGTCAAGCCTGCCAGAATCTATGTACCTCATGGAAGGTATTTGATCAAACAAGCTGCAGAGTTCAGAGGCCCATGTAAGAACAATGCCACCACCATTCGTATCGATGGCACCCTAGTCGCCCCTTCTGATTATAGGATACTTGGCTCCTCAGATACCTGGCTTTTGTTCATCAAGGTCACCGGCGTGTCGGTCTATGGCGGTACCCTCGACGGGCAGGGATCAGGTTTGTGGGCTTGCAAGAAAGCTGGGAAGAATTGCCCAGCCGGAACCAGAGTAAGTGAATTTTTTTAAAACTATATATATGTGACTATTAATTCTCCTTAACAGTATATTATTAAAATGACCAAATTGGCCTTGATAATATTCGTGTTTCATGGATGGTTTGTGGAAGTGCAAGAACCAGCTGACGATACTAGCTAGTGCTGTTGTGTATCTCTATCTGTGCAGTCACTAACTTTCAACTACGCAAAAGACATTGTGATAAATGGCCTAACATCGATGAACAGCCAGGTCTCCCACATCGTCATCAACAGTTGCCAGAATGTAATGGTGCAAGGGTTGAAGATTGTCGCCCCCGAAGGAAGTCCCAACACAGATGGCATACACATACAGACCTCCACCGGGGTCACAATCACTGGCACTAGTATGAATACCGGCGATGACTGCATCTCGATCGGCCCTGGTGCCACAAATCTTTGGATCCAACGCGTCAATTGTGGTCCAGGACATGGGATAAGGTGAGTCACTCTCCTCTTCTCTATACATTTTGAATGGAGTGAGTATGAAGCTGCATGCAGATGAAGAACAAAAACAATTGTGCTTGTGATGGGCCTGGGCCTAGTTGATCTAATCTGTGTATTGGGCCTGGAATATTTTAGTGTTTCATATTTCTAAGAAGAAGAAAAAAAAAGCTGTTACTAACATGGGCTAATATGCACCGTAGCAGCATCGGGAGTTTGGGCAAGGATCTGGTCGAACAAGGAGTGCAGAATGTGACGGTGAAAAACGCGGTCTTTACGGGAACCCAGAATGGGTTAAGGATAAAATCATGGGCAAGGCCCAGTAAGGGGTTTGTGAGAAGGGTTCTTTATGAGGATGCCACTATGAAGAATGTGAAGAACCCCATCATAATCGACCAAAATTACTGTCCCGGCAATGAAGGTTGCCCCGATCAGGTAAGAACAAAAACCCTACTTATATCTTTGTTGATATTGCACAAGGGTTTACATGGGCCTTGTCAGCTTAACGAGTTCTCCATGCCTAAACCAGTGGCTAGATTTGGGGCTGAACTTATTCTCTCATGGGCATGGGCTGGATGCCGCCTAATGTAACCCCCATTGGATAAATGGGCTAAGTGCAAATCATAGTTTCAATACCCGCTCGGATATGGCCCAAACCTTATTTAATTTGGGCCATTTCCAACCTTAGGTCCAGCCAGAAACTTTGATAGTGGCTGTGGGCCTACACATAAGGAAAATGCTAGTGAGACCGCAAAGGGCCGAGATCGTGCATGCGATGCACGGATCTCAAAATTTTAAAAATGGATTTAATGAAATTTTGAGATGCGTGCATTACAAGCACAGTCTCGGTGTGGTCTCAGCCCTTTGCGGTCTCAGTAGCAAAGACCACCAATGCATGCAGTCTAATACTGAGCCTGGGCCTATGCAAATAGGTCTTTGTCCAGTGCAACCTCGATCAAGAGCTTGGATCTGGTTCAGGTTAGTGGTGGGCCACACTCGATTTGACAGTGAAATGGTTAAAGCCCAAGCCATGTGCATCTTGCTCTGAGTCTGAGTGAGTTCCTTAATTAATCAAGATTTTAGTGTCCTAATCAAAGTATTTTACTGTGGTTTCTTGTTTTGGATATCAGAGCTCGGGTATCAAAATCAGTGAGGTGACATACAAAAACATACAAGGAACGTCAGAAACGGAAGTGGCAGTGAAGTTCGACTGCAGTATGAGCAATCCATGCAGAGACATCAAACTGCAAGATGTAAAGCTTAGTTACCACAACAACAGCCCAGCTCAATCTTCTTGTCTCAACGCAGATGGGGCAGCTACTGGTTTAATGTTGCCATCAAGTTGTCTGTGAAAACATATATATTACTTACAAAATTTAAACAAAACACAGAAAAGCATTTACTTCTTTGCTTCATTCTTGGCATTGGTCAAAACTCACCTAAATCATGGTTATTAGTATTGGGTCTGTTTGCTTGAATGAGCGCATGAATGAATTTGCAAAAATGATGTGAAAACATTGGTGGCATGACTAGCGAGTCGTAATATTGGGTAATGCTAGCTCCATTTTCTTAAAGGGATGGCATGTGTTGTTCTCATCCAGTAAGAGAAAGACACGTTGTACGCGCAAATTTCGAGCGGTCTCAAGAGATGAGACATCCTGAACCTTGCTGTCAAATTACCTTCACTGTTAACGAGTTTATTATTTTGTGGTGGACACCTTCCCAGATTTGGGATGAACTTCTGATTAAGAGAGGGGATGGCCGATAAAAAAATGCATTCCTTTCATTCAAATAGATTGCCTAAGCCCCATATAGGCGTTACAAGGTGCCTCATTGAGGTCTTTGTGTTGAAGAAAAGAGAAGAATAAGGAAATGGGTGGCCATTTTGAGAGCTCACCTTGTATTCTCCATTGCTGGGAGGGTCTTCTTCTTCCTTAGCTTACTTTGGCTTGCTATTAAGAGGAACTCTCTATTTTGGAGAACTCTTCCATATGATTTTATTTTTTTTTCTTATTTTTTCTGGAGACTCTGTTGGGAGACCTCCTTTTGTACTCATGAGAGAATCCATTCGGGTCTCTCTCCTGATTTTCCCTTTTGGGGGAGACCAAACCGGAGTCAGCTCTCATTAAAGAAGGTCATCTATCCCTGGACAGTTGGTTTCCTTATCTGGGAAAGCTCTAGGAACAGAGTCCTCATTCCAGAGAATTATGTTCTTGTTTCCCCCTTTTGAGGGAAAACCTCTTATATATGTTAAAAAGAGGGGAGAGAATAACTCCCCCTCATAAATGAGATGCCAGGTGGCACCCTTTTACTGGGGATTTAGAATAGAGTCTCCTACTCATTTCAAACATGGGGTGCAAAGTGGCACCCCATCATTGGGTTTCAAGAGGAGGATCTTTATCATGGGATCTCCCAATAACAAGAAGATCTTCTCTCAGGATCCTCTACTAAGTAGCAGTTATGCATTGACTGTCATTTGATGATCAATTAATGGTCCATGGGTTATTGCCCCTGGACACGACACAAGAAACATCTGAAGGGGTTAATTCATCGGATCTGAGAAAAGTGTCAACCTCATAGGGACTGACACCAAGGTCACCCGAGAGGACTAATCCCATCGATGTGGGACAGGAGTCATTCCCATGGGGGCTGGCACCAAGGTTTATTTGAGAGGGTTAATCCCCTCGAATCATAACGGATGTCAACCCCGTGGGGGCTGACACCAGGGTCAATCTGAGAGGGTTAATCCCATCGGAACAGGAAAAATGTCAACACCATGGGGATTGACATCAAATTCTATCCGAGAGGGTTAATCCCCTCAGATCAGGACAAGTGTCAACCCGATGAGGGTTGGCACTTAGGTATATTTGCGACCCTCGAATCAGGAACATGTGTCAACCTCATGGGGGCTGGCACCAAAGTCTATCCGAGAGGGTTAATCCCCTCAAATCAGATATAGGTGTCAACCCCATGGGGGCTGACATTCCAATAGGGTTAGTCACTTAGTGTAGAGACCCAAATGTAATTATATGCCATTATCGTGACTCAATAAGGGCAATTTAGTCAAATTTAAATTGTGATGTGAATTTTGTTTTAAATAACATTAATGGGTGTTTAAATTATATAAACCATCAATTAAACGAAGAACCAAAAGAAAGAAATCCGAAAAAATAGGGTAAATGACCAAACCGGCCGACCAGACCTCCAAACCGGTCGACCGAATGGTGTAAAACCCAAAACAGTGGGCTCCTGAGCAATCCGGTCGACCGGATGTCACAATCGGTCAACCGCCTGGGGGATTTTTTGAGAAAAAGGGGCCTCCCAGCCCAATCCGGTCGACCAACCTCCCAAGCCGGTCAACCGAATTTCATGTATTTGGGGATTTTTGCACTTTGGTGCGAAGTTAAGGGTATTTTAGGGTTTTCAGAACCCTAGTACTATAAAAAGGACTTCTATTTCGAGGATTTGAGACCTCTAAGTGTTTCTAACCCTAATTTGGTAAAGGAGATGAGAAAACCCTAGGTGTTCAAGGGAGATTGCTTGAAGAGGGAAAATCTTGCTTGAAGGAGTGAGATTTTAGGCTTGGAGATCGCCCCAAACCTCTTGCAAGCGATTTGAATTTAAGGGAACGATCTCTAAGGTTGATATTTTTTCACTCTAACTCTATTATGGTTTTGCATGATTCTAATAAGATAGAAATGAATATTTGTATATGTTTTCATGTTTATGCATGGATTATTAACATTGAGCATGAAATGGAGAATTCTACATGTGTTGGTAATTTTGTTAAGTGTGTTTTGACTATTATTGGATTAGAAAAGGTTGTTTAATGCTATGGATGTGTGAAATGAAGGATGAGAAATGATGAAGAATGGATTGGATGCATGGGTATAAGCAATGAATGATGTGTGTGGAGAATGGACTACTATTATGGAGGAAGAGGGGTTTATGGGAGAATAGTAGAATGGATGAAATTGTTTAAAGGGGTTGTAATAGATATTCTAGATATTTGTCTCAGTTAGATATGATGTTGCTTAGGTTTCACTTTATATTTGGGTATCATACTACTTTGATTTTTATGGTGGGATTGGTCAGAATACTACAGGATGGTTTATTGAATATAACAAATTTTATTATTGCCTTTTTTTGGACTATTGCATTTAACATTACTTGTATGTTATGGGATTAAGTAGGTTTATGCAGTGTCACAGATCCAAAGTTCCATTATGACCAAGGTGGGATTTTAGGACACAAAACTTAATCCCCTTGAATAAGAATGTTGCCCAAGGTTTGGACCCTAGGGAGGGGGGGTGAATAGGGTCTAAGGCAAATTAAAATCTTCTTATTCCCTTAAATAGAATTTCAATTATACTAATTAAAATAGAATGGAAATATGCAATTCTACTCAAACAATGTAAATTAATAAAGTAAATAATAGGGAGAGAGAATACAAACACAAAGACGTTATTCAAGAGATTCGGTAATCCCGCCTACGTCCCCGCCTCAAGCTATACCCGCTAGAGGATTCACTATGATTTTCACTAATCGTCGATCTTCTTCCTGATGAAGATCAAACATTTACAATCCTCTTACAGGTGGGGATCAAACATTTAGAATCTTCTTACGGGCGAAGATCAAGCCTATACAAAGTTCCCTACTTCAAGGACAAGAATCCACCGATTCTTGATTTCACTTCATAACAAAGTGGATTATAATCACAATGTACTCCTTTACATGAGCTGGATGATCACTTTAAACCTCTCTACGAGTCCCAAAGAATGGAGTTGAATAATTCAAATTCGGACTCTTTTGGGTTTCTAGGTTTTCTACTCAAATGATTTATCAATGAATGATAAGGTGAGTATTAGAATGATTGGAAGGATTAGAGTTGTTCTTTCAGTTCATAAATCATCTCTATTTATAGCTCAAGAGATTTTATGACCATTGGAGAAGCATTGAGAACGAAACTACCCATTATAGAGTTTTTAGCTTCCCATAATAATTCGCCAATGAGATTGGGTTGGCTCTTTGAATTCGTCGACGAAATGAATGTCAAAACAGAGACAGTAGCCTCTGCGATTGAATTCATCGACGAGATTGTAATGAGCCTGGGATTTCGTCAACAAGATTAATGGATTTTTTCTATAATCTTATCTTAATCAGACTTAAACGATGGGAATGAATTCATTGGTCTTTTGGCTCATATTTATCATGTTTTTTTGTCTTTCCAAATGATGTCGTAAGGCCTTATAAAGTTGTTCAATTTTGGTCTAAGGCTCCTATAGTCATTCTAAGCTTTGAGCATTCAATCAACCACACTTTTAGGACTTTTTACAAAAGTTCTAAAATCTCTCAAACTAAAAATATAAAACTATAAACCTTCCTTGAGAGTCTTCATTCTTCAACTTGATCTTGACCATCTTCTTGGATTTCATCTTTAAACTTCATCTTCATGACTTGGACTTGGTATGATATTTGATATCTTCATCTTGATCCAATTTGACTTGTTTTGACTTGTGGATGATTCTTCTCATGTATAGTGTCATTTTCATGCTTCTTCATTGAATGGCTTTGTAATGCTATTGGTAAACTGAATTTTACATAAAACTCATAGAGACATTAGTAACACAAATGACATTATATTATTGTATTATCATCAAAATTAACGATATTACCTTAGGTTAAAACCTAAAGGCTAACAAAGGACATGTGTCAATTCCATGAGAAGTTGTCACTAAGGTATACTTGAGAGGGTTGAGGACCTTTGTCAACGCGATGCGACCCGATTAATGGACAATGTGTAGGGTTTCACCCGACTCATTTTTTACCCGATTTGTCACTTATATTGTAACCCTAGCTATATAAGGGGTTTTCTTTGAGGCTGCGATTAAGGGGTTTTTCTAGGGTTTTGAGAAAGCTTGTGTCCACTGTAATTTCCCTATTCTTAGTGGATCTTCTTGTCATTTTCTCCCGTGGACGTAGGCATTTTGCCAAACCACGTAAATCGTTCTCTATTGTGTGATTGTTTGCATTCCGTTTTTTCTATTTCTCTAGATTTGTCGATCTAGTTATAACAAAAACAATGGTTTAACAAATAATAAAATTAAACCCACCCAATGGTAAAATCCAATTAACATGCCATAAAAAAAATTATAATATTCATTTGGAATTTAATTGAGATTTATAACATTTGAAAAGATTTATTATTTAATCGAGATCTTGTTCAAGATAGAAAAATATTTTAATCTATTTTATTTTTACAAATTAAGCATTTGGCAATCACAATGTCACCTACTCCATTTAATTTTAAAAATTAGCTCAAATTTGAAAATTGAAGAAAATATTTAAATCTATTTTATTCTCTTCTAAATTCAAATATCTATATATATGATCTCTTTTGAGAGCTATTGACGGTGCAAAAATGAGTGTTAACTGTAACATTTTGTTGATGATGGAAAATGATAAGATGACAGGTGGGAGTAATTTCCTAGTCAGAACAGAACCTGAACTAGTCAGAAGCCACGTGGATAAAGATTATGATGATCATAAAAGGTTCTATTGCCTTTAAGTACCTTTGTTTAGAATACAAATTTTGAGTTAACAGCGTACCAGATGATTCATTTATACAGTTTTATGATTTAACGTTGTTAAAGGCATGATAAACCTTCAGGAATTGATTACTAACGTCTTTCTCAGGCTGAGTAGCATTTTACAAATATTCAGATAAGTTTTTTATACTGATAAAAGCTTAAAGGATTCGAAAGGTTCAAATACCTTAAAATATGTTTTGCTTAAAAATAGACTTAAAGTCTAGCATATCAGATGCTCATTTATACTATTTTATGGTTTAACTCTTTTAAGTGTGATAAGCTTTCAGATACCTAGAAGTATGTCATGTTTGAGAATAAGATCCGAACTCCGAGCATGCTGATCAACTCACTACGCCTTCACGGCCTGAAGTAATTCGAGTATTTCACAGATGACATGATCAAAGAAGCAAATTTTGATCAACTGATAAGCTTTCTGGAATCAGATGGAAAGCTTAAAGGCTGTCTAATCCGTCAGGACCAAAGTAGTTCTTGGTAGATTTCAGTAGAACTTGATTACTGAATACTTTCTAACGCTATTATGAGATTTTATTCTTCAAGACAGGTCTTGAATCAATGGTGTTGTGGGCTTATGCAGATCAAAAGCTTGAAGGAGTCAGACTCCGTTGAGACGAGAAGGCGGTTGCTGGTTCAGCCTCGTCTTTATAGGGATTCGGTGGAATCATATCACCATGTACCCTATTGCCTTGTCAGGGGGTAAAGGCACAGAGTGTCTTCCTCGTAGGAATGGGCGTGTGTGTTCCCCTCATCTCCTATTCCAGCAAAGTATTGATTACTTCCTGGGCTGACAGTCAGAAGGGAATGTTGGGATGTATCTTGTCTCACTTCCCTGTGGGCTATTGGAGGGAAGCAAGGCCTCCATAGTCTCATTCTCTCGTATTAGATGATTGAGGCTTGACAATGGATATCGCATCCACCCTGAGAATAGTGCTCTCGTCCAACACTTATGATTTCTCTAGACAAGGTATCTCAAAGGCTTATGACCCGCCTTTGGTGTACAATGATCTATATATATATATATATATATATATATATATATATTGTATCTGGGGGAAGAATTATGAGATGTGGTCTGGAGGTTTAAGAGGGGATCTGTTAAAATAGTTAAACTCCTTTTTGATTTCTTTCCTGAAAGTAGTTTACCCTTTTAACCTTTGAAGTATGCATCCAAAAGCTTGTTTGAGTCATAACAGTTTAAAGGATTAAGCCATAATTGAAAGTTTGTTATGATAGTTTGATGAGCTGGCAGCTCCCTTCTGAAAGAACACGTGATGATTAATAAAATAAGTTCTCTTTAACGGATGTAAGCTGTTATTAACAAAATAAAAGTTAGTTATTGATAGAATGGCTCCACTTAACAGATTCTGTTTATTTTTGTAACTGAAATGCTCCACTTTACAGATTCTGTCAAAGTTCTAACGGATTGGCTCATTTTAAAGAAAACAGCTGGCATACGTCAGAATCAGTTAGACGTCACATCAAGGAGTATTTTAATTATTAATTAAATTTTTAAAAAAAAGGATTTTCTTCTATAAATAGGGGAGAACCAGTGAGAAGTAAACAACGATTATCAGATTTTGGAAAAAGAGATTTTGATTTTCAACTTAGAAAAAATTATTCGTACTACTTAGATAATCTATATTCTCAATGTTCTGAAGTAGGAAAGCTGCCCATTCATTATCATACTTCACTGTCCATTCTTCTCTCCCTTCAATCACGTTCATCTTTTCTTTCTCTTTTTCTCTTTTTCTCTTCTACTCACTCTTTCAGGAAACCTGGAGACGTACTATGATGTAGTAAAACTACTTCAGGCTTGCGGGATAACCCAGAGATGATCAAAGGAGGTTGCTGATGATAGATTTGCTACTCCTAATTGGCAGATCTATAGTTGCAGATTGATATCCAGTGATCTACACCAGCAATTCAAATCCTCGGTTTCAACACATTTAATTGTTTTTTATTAATCCAGTCTAGAGAAAAACAAGCCCACTAATGTAATCGCTTTTTAATAATCTAATCCAGAGAAAAACAATACCACTAATTGAATGATCTGAACGATTAGGTGTGAGTGATAAGTATAAGAAATGCTAGTGACTTACATATGTTTTCCATATGTGTGGAAAATTGTCCATGTCAGTGTTAGGCAACTCTAGCAAATCCTAGCTGGTAGCTAGGGTTTCTCTAAGATTTTTAAGGATTGACAGTCATTGGAAGCAACCACTAACATGAGTGGTTTCCACGTCTAGGTCGTTCTTAGACTAATATAGTAACTTTCCTTCTACCCAAATAATAATAATAATATTTACTTCGGAGTTAGAATCTTTTGTAGAGGCTTTAACAAGGATTCTGGATTCCTTGTAGGATTCAGAAAAGTGGCACACATATTCAATTGTGCAAACATTTTCAAAATAACACCAAATAAGAAGGGAGCTTCTATCTTTTTCTTCTTCTTTTTTGGGTAATTAATCAGCTATATCACTTATCTATCTATGTCAGGGGTCAGGGGGTTAGGTGGATTAGAACTCAAGGGTGCGCACTCAACGGCCACACTCGAACACGAGTCACTCCTCCCCAAAGGGAGATCATACACTACCACTGGGACAAACCCAGGCGTTGGGAGCTTCTATCTCATGATGTTGTATTCTTTCAAAAATGCTATGAACAAGTGGCTTTGTGGCGCTCTCTCCTGAAATATAAAGGAAATCCGTGTACATCCCATTTTTCTTTATAAGAAGTAATGCTACAAAGACTGCCATCTCCTCATGCGTTTACAGACTCTACAACAACCTTGATAGGTGCCTTTGCAATGGTCCCTTCTAGGTCACTTGAGTGAAATTTAGCTGCAATGGTCCTTATAGTTTGTGTTTCATGCGTTTACATAATGCCATTATGAATTTTATTGTTAATTTTTGTTACTTGCAATTTTTTGATGTGTCGAAGACAAGTTGCAGCCTTGCGTTGCAACTATTATGTTATGTCTTTATTTTAGTCGGTAGACCGTCTATTGATCTAACGGTTAGGACTCTTTTATTCATTAGGTTTTATTAACAGGATAGTATAAAGCGAAAAAGGAATTTTTGAAGCTATGAATTGAGATATTGGTCTTTTGTGAGGTTTTCACTGGTTTGGGAGTGGGAGAGAAAGAGGGGTGTACAAAGGTTTTGGGTGCGAGTTTTTCGTATTGAAATACAACTTCTTATGTTTTCTGTATCACCATCATAGTGAAAGATTTGTGAGTTATTACTATGGGCCTCTAGGCTTCTACGCCAACCACATAAATTTTTTGTCTTGTGCTATTGTGTATTTTTTTTAGATTCAATTTTTTGGTATTTCACGCTGAGGTACTAATTTTACAGGGTAGTCGAGATTTACTTGTGGGAATTGAATCACAATAATTGTTATTGGAGCATAGGTTTCATTTGTGAATTTAGAAGAAATTTAAAAAGGTGAAACGGTGGGTTTTTTTTTATCAAGGTGGAGTTTGTTCGATCAAATGTAATTGTTTTGAAATATTTTAATTTTTTTAATAGCATTGATAGTAAAGAATATAGGTGCCCAATTTCACATGGAGAAATTTGATGGGAGAGAAAATTTTATTCTATGACAAAAGAGAGTAAAGGATGCACTGGATCAACAGGGCCTCCTGACTAGGACGTTGAAGAGAGACTCTTGTAAACCCATGAAGATAGAGGATGATGAGTGGGAAGGCATTCAGTTGAAGTTAATCAATACAATTCGACTATATCTCGTAGATAACATTTTGTTTAACGTAATGAATGAAGATTCAACACTCGACTTGTGGGAAATTTTGGAGAAGCTCTATATGCAGAAGATCCTAACCAATAAATTATATTTGAAGCGACAATTGCATGGCTTAAAGATGGTTGGAGGCGGTAGTATTCTAAAACACATAAATGTGTGATGTTAGATGATTAACTACAAAAGAGTGCTTGTTCTGATTGTGGGTCTTTTCAAATAGACCCATAGTAATGCACAAAACAAGGGTTTAACAAATAATACAATAAAACCACCAATGGTACTATCTAATACCCAGTTAAGAGGAGTGCTGCCCCTGACACACTAAGTCAATTTTTTTCCAAAGACGCAAGGTGGGGGAACACATGGTGATGCTACCCTATAACAGGTAGATGGTTTGCCACCTGTTGCCAACACCTTGCGTCTAGGGAAGACTGTAGCTAGGGCTAGCATTTCTACTCCAGTTAATAGTAGGACATGCCATAAACAAGTTTATAATAATTGAAAACCCATTAACATTTAATTGAGGTTAATAATTTTTTGAAAATCTCAATTATTTAATTGGCGTCCTGTTCTAGAAAAATATTTTTAAATCTATCTCAATCTTTATAAATTGAGCTTGTGGTAATCACAATATTGTCAACCGCTATATTTTATTTTTTAAATTGAAAAAATGTATTTTAATCTCCTCTAAACTCACTAATATATTTATCTCTTTTTTCTAAGAAAAGATTGACAGTACAAAATTGGGTGCTGCCTGTTAGCATGTAATTTCCTTCTAGTCTAGAGAAAAAGTGTGTATGTGATAGTTGATATATTTGGGTTCACTAATTAACTAAATAATTGGATCGTTTAGGTGTGAGTGATAAGTATTGAGTATTAATGCTAGTGATTTGCCAATGTCCTCCTCGCGCTTGGAAAATTGCTCATGCCAGTGGAAGTTGGTGAAGGGACCTTCGTACTGGGGAAATAAAAGGCCATGAGGGACCCAGAGTGAAGGGATCCCCCATCCAACACTCTGAAATCCGGCCCGACACATTAGTATATGTCTAAGGGATAGTCTCACTTACTCTGCCAGTTGGGTTGGTTAAAATGTTGTTCCGGCCTACAGACTGGTGTAGGTGTACATGTGTCAACAGGATGAATTCGAACCATAACAGCCAGGCTTATTCAAATATTCAAGCGCAAGCCTGGCCCATTGACACCCCTAAGCATTAGAATAATGATATTGTTTAAAATTGAAATGGTATAAATTAAGAAAACTTAGAAAATTGTTGTCGACCATAATACCCTTTCAGCTTTTTCATTGGGCAGTTAAGAAGGCATCATCCCATGTGATGTTTTAGGTTGCTCCTCAATCAAAGGGGAAAGCCGTTATAGCAGGTTAGTTGAATTCAGTTAAGAAAGCCGTTATAACAGGTTAGTATCTTAAGTAGAATTGTAGTCATGATCTAATTAAGTCTCCACAAGAAGCAATTGACTTGAGAAAAATTAGGGCGTGACTTGATCCCTAAGTTGTTCTTTCGGTACGAAATCAGGTCAGGAGACCTACTTATACTTCTACTTAAGATACTACAAAGCCTGGTTAGGTATTGTTGTACGTGGGTGGGACAGTGAGGGAGAAGTGAACAATCGTCAAGAAACATGAAAAACTTGCCCAAAACAAGGCACCTGCATTCATGTAAATAGTCCTCGTAAGTCGTACCCTAACATGCATACGGATTTTCTGACTACCAAAACCTGGATTCAAGATCTAAGGAGATTAGTCTGGCCCTTTTCGAGTCATTGTGTGAGTTCCTCTTTTTTTTTATAAAAAAAAAAAGAATAAAAGCAACACCACCTCTCTCTCTCTCTATCTATATCTATACTAGTGGGCGGCACATGCGATGCACGTGAGAAAGAGAATGGGAAGAGGAACCCTAGTAAAGGCATTTTGAAAAAAAAATTAAGGAATATTTTAGGTATAGAAATTCGAGGGGTATTTTGAATTTTAAAAAAATTGTGAGAGACACATTGCTAAATGAAATATAATGTTAGTACATTTTAAGAACCAAAAAGTTTTAGAAATATTTTTGGTACAATAAATAAAGGGGGCGAGCGGAGCCTTGGCGAGACGTTCTTCTTTCGGAGCATTTTATCAAGAGAGTGATGAGTCCGGTTATACCGAAGAGGTCGCCATGTGTTTCTTTTAACACTATTTAAATGTGATTAATATTTACCCATCCTTAGGGTTCACCCACTTATCCTTGGTTTTTAGAAGAAAAAAAATATGAATTTATTTTTACCTTAGGAGTTGTGAATTTTAACCAAGATTTTAAATAAATTAATATTATTTTTTCTAAAAACTAAGAATAAGTTGGTGAATCCTAGGGGCCGGTGAATCTTAACCACAGTTGGAGTCTCGTTATGCCCTTCAGATTGTCATGTGTCTATTTTGACACTTTTTAACTGTGGTTAAGATTCATCTACGCCTAGAGTTCATCCACCAATCCTTAGTTTTTAAAAAATATATATTAATTTTTTAAAATCCTAGTTAAAATTTACTAATTCCTAGGATTAATTTTTTTTTCATATTTTTTTCTAAAATTTAAGAATAAGGGGGTGAACCTTAGGGGTGGGTCAATCTTAACCACAGTTAAAAAGCGTTAAAAGGTACAAGTAAATATTCAACTAAATGTTTGTCTTATATAATGATTATAATAAGGATAGTTTGGCAATTTTAAAAAAATTCATCTAGGCTTATTATATATAAGATTAAAAAAAAAAATGAAATAAGAGCAAATGGTAGTTTTGGAATTACAAAATATTAATCAACATTTTGAACATGGGGCATCCTCTTTATATATATATATATCTTTACTAGTATGAAGGGATGCCCCTTTATACGTTGATTGAATCTTTTGTAATTTTAAAACTATCATTTGCGATTCAATTGCAAAACTATCATTTGCTCTTATCTCTTCTTCTCCTTTCTTATCTTATATATATTTATACATATGTGAGCCTTGAAAATTTTATGAAATTTCCAAACTAGCCTTATCATATAAGACAAACATACTACCCCTCACTCATATATATATTAGGCTTGAAATTCTCTCCTGTTATAACGGGACTCCTTGGAGTCAAGGAGTCCTGTTACGCCACTAAAGTCACCATGTGTCCCTTTCAACATCTTTAATTATGGTTAAGATTCACTCACCCCTAAGGTTTACCCACTTATCATTGGATTTTAGAAGAAAAAAAATACGAAAAAAAAAAGTAACTCTAGGAATTGGTGAATTTTAACTAAGGTTTAAAAAATTATTATTTCTTTATAAAAACCAAGGATAGGTAGGTTCCCTGAAGGGGTAGATGAATCTTAACCACAGTTAAGGGGTGTCAAAAGAGACACATGGCAACCTCAAGGGCATAACAGGCCTCCAACTATGGTTAAGATTCACCGACCCCTAAGGTTCACCCAATTATTTTTGATTTTTTTTAAAAAAAATATATTAATTTCTTTTAAACCATAGTTAAAATTCATTAACTCAGGGTTAAGTTTTTTTTCTAAAAATTCTAAAAACCAAGGATAAGTGGGTGAATACTAGCTAGAGATGGTGAATCTTAATCACAATTAAGTAGTGCTAAAGGGACACAAAGCGACCTTGGTAGTGTAACCCGACTCCTCGATCTCTTGGCAAAATGCTCCAAAAGAAGACTCCTCGCTCTCTTGGCAAAATGCTCCAAAAGAAGAATGTCTCGCCAATGCCTCGTTCGCCCTCTTTCTTTGTTATACCCAAAATGTCTAAAGCTTTTTGGTTCTTATAATGTGCCAACATCATATTCCATTTAGCAACGTGTCTATCACAATTTTTTTAATCCAAAGTGCCCCTCAAGTTTTTATACTCAAAATATTCTTTAATTTTTTTCCCGAAATATCCTCACTAGGGTCCTTCTTCGCAGTTTCTCTCCGCTTTCTCTCTCACAGGTATCGTACATGTCGTCCACTAGCATATATTTATACTTCATTTGGTTATGCTCAATTGAAATAAAATATATTAAATTAAGATTGTTCTAAGGAAAAAAAAACTTTTATAATCATTTGATATACCTTGAAAATCTTAATTCTCTTTTAAGAGAAAAAAAAAAAATTTAATTGGTAAAAATTACTTTTAAAATACTTTTGTACTTATTTTCTTGATTTTGTGTATTTATTTTCAAATTTTATAGGTTGGATTGAGCATATGACATTTGCCTTTTTCTTTCATTCCCATCATTTAATTTGTTTTTGTTAAAGAAAAGAAGATGAGCAATTTCATTTAAATCTAATCAAAAAGTCCTTCAGTACGAGAGGAAAATTAAGAACAAAGTAACACAATCAAAGTAAAGCACCCCGTACATATCACCAAAAGCCAGGAATCGTACATGCCTTGTAAACGTCAAGCGCAACCTTCAAAAGCCATTACCGATGGATGTTCACCTGGGATCTCTTGCACACTCTAATTATCTTTCTCCTCTAAGTGAGTTATAACTTAACAAACAAAAACATCAATCATTGAACTTGTATCATCTGATTTGATAAAACATTTAATCATACAAATGTCTTATGTCTAAGTTATTTATAATTAGAAGAGTGCTAGCCCTACTCTCAATCAACCCATATTCTCACCCTCTAACAACCACCTATACATGCAATGATTAAAGCACTCTTTCACCAAAAAAAAAAAAGGGAACACAAATGATTGGTCGAGGATGAAAATATGGGTTAACCGGAAGTAGGGACGGCATTCCTCTTATAAGATATTATTATTTTACCATTCAGTATTGAGTTTGTTAAAGTACATTGAAGTTAACCTGTTCTTATTCTCCACCAAGACTAGCATTTAATGCCACAGATGGAAAAATGCTAAGAAACGTGATCTTTTGTTTTTATTTGAAGAAAAACATGATGTTTAGTGCCCACATGTTGTGACTAAGATCATATTTTAAGGCATTATTTAAAATAATACTTTTGAAATCAGATCTATAATTTGAAATTTGTCCACTATCGAGAAAACTGATAAACCCTCGAGGGTGTAGCCCAGTGGTCAGTTGGATGAACCGTAAACCCGGGGTGGAGTTCAATTCACTGGCTCCCTCAATAACGGCTGCATGGGGTGGGGGTATTCAATCCCTATGTTAGCCCATGGGACTAGTTTAAGCTTTCAAGGCTCAGGATATCCACGGTATAAAAAGGAAAAAAAAAAACTGATAACCTCTCTACGACCATGTGAGAGGTTCTCACTTTTGGCAATTCAATGAATAGATTGCGATGACCAAGGAAATAGATAGAGAGAGAGAGTCTGATCTTGCGCTTGACGTTTTGTATATAAGATAACATAGCACCGGAAAAACAGATCCTATTTATATGTCACGTTACGGCCTTGCTTTTTGCCCTTCCTTCTTCTCTGATTTTTCCAAATTATTAAATGAAGCAATCACGTACGTGCATGCTTAGTTACATGTATCAAGATGAAATTACTTATATACAATTTATTTATCATTTTTTTTTTTTTTTTGTTGTACATAACACTTAACTCACACACATGGTCAGACCTAAGGTTATTGTAAGGTGTCATATGGGTTAACCCAGTCAACCACTTCAAAAGGATTTGACTAATGGAAGGTTATTGGACGCTTATGCACCCCCTGGGAAGTTAAGTATCCAGATATGTGGGACTAACTTAAGAAGACTGTATCACCCAGCCGTTAAGGGGATAAACATTTGTTTTAATCAGGGATACGCCAACCTGCGCCTAAGGTTTGGACCCGGATCGAGTTTAGGTTGGATCATTAATTCTCAACTCATTTGTAACTGGGTTTTGTGGAACGGGTGTGCCAACCCGACCCAGTACAACAGGAGTTGTGGTCCGATATTCTAAGCAAGGGTATTTTAGTAAGTACATCTAAATATTCAATCAACCATGCCTTAATAATTTCCGGGGCAGCTTGCTTTAGATTTCATCCGTTTAAACCCCAATTAAATTCTATAAATACCCAAAACCTCTCTGACTTCTCCCATCAAACTCCCAACTCTCTGTCTCTCTCTCTCTCCCTTAAACGCACACACACAGTAACAGTAACAGTAGCAGTAGGCTAGTAGAAGTAGCAAACTAGCAATGGAAATGGTGAAGCCCATGAATGTTCTTCTCTCTCTGCTATTCATTCATGATCATCATGAATTACTACTCCTCATCAGCAACTGCAGGCGCAGTGTATAATGTGGTGAACTTAGGGGCCAAACCCGACGGCATTAGCGACTCAACCCGATCACTCCTTAGTCCATGGGCTGCGGCCTGTGGCTCGGTCGGAGCCGCCACAATTTACGTGCCAAAGGGAAGATATTTGCTCAATCATGCTGTCTTCGGAGGGAATTATTGCAAGAACACCCATATCACGATACGGATCGAGGGGACACTTGTAGCTCCATCTGACTACCGTGTCCTCGGCAATGCTGGAAACTGGCTTTCCTTTGAGGGTGTCAATGGCGTTTCTATCTACGGCGGCACCCTCGACGGGAAAGGAACTGCCTTGTGGGCTTGCAAAGCTGCTCCGAGGAACTGCCCCGATGGAGCCACGGTATGTTTATGTTATTTTATTTTAAATACTATATATATTGCCCTCACACCATCTCTCAAACAAATAGATATTGAAAGGGTATTTTAGTCATTTAAAATAGTAAGCACTGAAAAGATGAAAAATAAAGAGCTGCCGCTATAAGGTGAAGTACTTTGCTAGCACATCACCTGATACAATGTCGCACGTCTATATAACTATTATGACTATAATAATGAAAATAATACTTAGAAGTGATTGATTGGGTTCATCAGGTTGGGGCCAAAATATTTTAGTGGTTAAAAAATTTAATCCTTGTGATTAATTTTTTCTTCTTCTAAATACCAAAGCTAGATTCAGCAATCTTAAGAGTTCGTGAATCTTAACCACAATTAAAGAGAGTTTAAAAGAGTACACATGGCAAGTAGGAGAGGCTAGGCCAGAGATTTTCCTCTGGTTCCAGCAGAAGAAATCCTAAATCTAAATGGTTTACATAGGTATCCAATTTTCTCTTCGCCACGGGGTAGCATGGGTCGGCTAATCACTGTTCAAAGATAATCTATTAACTAGTTCTATAATCAGTAGTATTGAGCTAATATATATATATTATCCGTAGATTACATGATCGATCTACTTTAAACGGGTTCAGCCCTAACACCATGCATATATGGTCCAGTAATTGAGATCTACAATGGCACACTTGCCATTTTTGACAAATTATCTTGTGTGAGTGAGGTGCAGTCACTTAGCTTTACCAACTCGAAGAACATAGTGATCAACGGATTAACATCGTTAAACAGCCAGATGTTCCATATTGTGATAAACGGTTGCCGGAACGTGAACATGAGAGGTGTGAAGATCACAGCCCCGGGAGACAGCCCGAACACGGACGGCATTCATGTGCAATTGTCGACTGCTGTTATGATCATGAGCACCGGCATCAAGACCGGCGACGACTGCATATCCATTGGCCCGGGAACCAGGACCTTGTAGATGGAGCAGGTCGCATGTGGACCCGGACATGGCATCAGGTGAGATGCATGTGATTAAACAAGCATTCGCCATCTCTCTCTGATACTAACTTTTTTGTAGCATTGGAAGTCTTGCCAAGGATTTGCAAGAGCCAGGGGTGCAAAACGTGACAGTTAAAACCGTTGTTTTTACCGGTACTCAAAACGGGTTGAGGATAAAGGCCTGGGGAAGACCAAGCAACGGATTCGTCAAAGGGGTCCTTTTCCAACACGCTGTAATGAAGAATGTCCAAAACCCCATCGTAATTGACCAAATTTACTGCCCCCGGAATGAAAATCGCCCTGCTCAGGTAAGACATATAAAGGGTATAACTGAAAAAACAAAGTTGAAATTGACTGTTTGCTTAGCTGGCTACTTCAAATTGGAATTGGGCTTGCTTGCGCTTGGATAACCAAAAAAGACTCGGCCTAGGCTAGCTTTGGTTAGCCCATATGCAGGCTTAACAAATCAAATGGATAATTTTGTTCACTTTCATCACGTTCTTCTTTAATTTCCTGATAAAACATAATCAAAACTAACACCTCTCTCTCTCTCTCTCTCTCTCTCCCTCTCCCCCTCTCCCCCTCTCTCCCTCTCTCTCCCCCTCTCTCCCTCTCTCTCCCTCTCTCCCCCTCTCTCTCCAGGCATAAAAATTAGTGAAGTAACGTAACAAGACATCCACGGAACGTCGGCAACACAGGTCGCCATTAAATTTGACTGTAGTGCGAAAAATCCGTGTAGAGCTATCAGAACAGAAGATGTGAAGCTTACTTATCTGAATAAGCCAGCACAATCGTCTTGTACAAATGCAGACGGAAAGGCTTATGGTTTGGTTGAACCAACAAGTTGTTTGTAGAAACCAATTATGTAAATTAGATATAAGATTTTCACCCTAAATCCAAATCCAACTTATATTTTGTTCTTCAATCCGGGTATCATCATAACTATAACTAATTCAGAAAATGAATATAAATTTAATAAAGCACAATCGTGACACTTAAAGGATTGCTAAATTTTTAACTGTTCCCACATTTTTTGAAAACAAAACCCAACCCTCTCCTAACCGACTTATTCCAAAGAGACCACTAAGGGAAATCATGAGAGATCACATCATTACTCGATGTATCAACGCTACGTAATTACAACATTAGTACCCGTCTTCGTTATCATAGATTGGCTCTCCATAATCACCTAACACAATTGATGGCCTCAATGCAATTTATCTGCAATTTTTTCTTTTAATATCTAGGAAAGAAAAGGAGGAAATTATAGCACAAGAAGCTGCTCAGGATCTCCTTACTACAATGGAAGAGAATATCCACGGAGGTACTTAGAATCCACCCCGGACTCGCGCACCAGTGCCACCCGCCCAGTTCGTGCCACCTTCAAAAAAACAAAAAACAAACATCCTTTAAGAATCTGTAAAATATTTGCAAGGCTTGAAACAAGTCTTTGACTCAACTGAATTGGTGTTTAATCTAATTGTAAACTTAGAGAACCCGAAGAAACACTAAAAAAAGGCAGGGAAGTCCCAATAATCGATCAAAGTGGAACATAACTTGGGCATCACAGCCGAGCTTTTGTGCATATACATTGTAACTACAAATTCCAAATCTGGTGAAATCGCCCTTGTCCAACCGAAGTGGGACGTAATGAAGTAACTCTTCCTAAGAACTCCTTGTCCAATCTTGAAAAAGCAATCTTCTAAAACTTTCCTATCCATTGAAACTCATCCAAGTTGACTTCGTTTTTGGATGCACTCCAAGTGACAGGTACAAAATCCTAAACTTAAAAACGAGAAATTTGGCTGAGAAACTCCAAAATTGGAAGACCAGCTCTGGAGTGCTGGACTTGAAACTAATGCAGTCAAGCTGGGGGGGGTGGTTTGACAGTCACAAAATTGAACCTATAATAACACCAAAACCAAATCCCAGACCCAGTCACAGGATTTGATTCAGAAAAGGTCGAGACCAAGACAAGATGGCCGAGGCTACAGCTAAATATTGGGGCTCACCGAGCTGGACCAAATCCAGTTCAAGAATCAAGCCCAGTCCAGTCAATCTACACTGGCCCAAACTCAGCACAGAATATTATTGGGCCCAAACCCAGCCATCACATTTTTAAGTTCAGGCTGAGCCTGAGTTGGCTCAAACACAGCCCAAAACATATTATATGTAAATTTTACATAACAAGTACATTTTAAGTCTTAATTTGTTTTACTATTAGTGTTAGTTCAGGCCAGGGTTGGGCACGAACAACCAGCCTGTTGAGAAGCATCTCTCAAACAACAATTATGTAAAATGTATATACAGGTCAATGAGACTTGACCAAAATGCTTGGAACTTGGCTCAGCCAAGACCAAGATCAAGACAAAAACAAGACGGCTGAGATGCACCTGACCTAGCCAAGATTCTAAACCTTGACTGGAACAAAGAAAAACAAATTCCGAGACAGACCTCACAAATGCCGTACGGCTCCAACAATCTCTGCAGTGCAACCATCTTGTCCAAATCTCCTGTAAGCTGGAATAAGTCACAAAAGCTAAATTGTCAGTATCACTAATAAAAAGGAGGCACATAATACAAGAAGAAACCATAGACAATGGAGAAATCCAAGGTCAATTATAGATAAATAGCAGAGACAGCGTACCAGCCCAGTACATTTTGAAGATGCAGAACAGGACAAATCATTTGACTAACTCACCTTGTAGATATTATATAAAACCCAGCCAGATTAAAATACTCCTCCTCCCCCTCAACTTTTGAATATACATAAAAAATTTATAGTTTAGATGGCATTGCCATGGGGCATGGGAGGCTGTTGCCCCCACTAAATTTTTGAAAAAATATCTTTTATACTATGTTGTTTAATAATTTAACAGGCATAATCATGGCGCAAGGGAGCAGCTATACTATATTATTGAATTATTTAGTAGGGCACAACCATAAGGCAAGGGGCCCCTGAAAACAAAATATATTTATTATACTATGTTATTTAATTGTTTAACAAGGCATAGCCATGGGACAACCGTACAAGGGGACAGCTACTCCTGTAAATAAGGAGAAACAATACCCATAGGATATGTACGAAACGTACGGACGAAACGTCCCACGAACTTGGTTGTCAAAAAATAAAACGGAAGCTACGCCCTACATCCCCCTACACCTAAAATATTTCATACGAAATGTACGGATGAGATGTCCCATGAACTTGGCATCAAAAAAGAAATTTTGATGCTACGCCCCACATCTCCCTACACCCAAAATATTTTGTACAGCCTAATCATCCTTCACAAATCCGTCAACAATACAATCAACCAATCCAGTTGATTCTCGCTATATGATCTCCTATGATGTAAATGGTTTGGCCTAACATGCATATGTGCCACATGTAAACTATGTTGTTGTTAGACCATCCTTATACCCAATAGATGTCCTTCATGAGAAAGGTTCATGCCACATGTAAACTATGTTGTTGGTAGACCATCCTTATACCCAATGGATGTCCTTCACAAGAAAGGCTCATGACTTGAACGAGTACTCGAAATTTCAGAAAATAGTTAACAGCTACTAAACAATCATCATTTCCGTCCAAAATGCTAAAAATGTCGAGGACATCTTGATGTCATTTTCAAGAAAGCCAACAAAAAATATAATATTATGACTCAGTTGGCAATAATTTAAGGATATTTACCTCAAGGGTTATCGTATGGTCAGACACGTCAACAGCTTTGGCCCGGAATATGCTAGCAATGTCGAGGACATCCCTTCGAGCAGTAGTGTTTACAGCAATCTTTATTAACATTAGTTCTCGCTCGGCAAAAGGCAAATGTGTAAGATCCCGAACCTGAAAAATCCACCAACTCTTTCTTCTTTATCTATTTGAGCACTTAATATAAAAGCTCGAAATGTAGGCAATTCAATCATGGGCTCCATTAAGGAGACTTCCTTGTAAAATCAGCCCAGAATGATAATCTTAACCATCTGATCAGTTGCATGACAAATGAGGGTAATGGTCCGAGAAAAAAAAAGTCCATTTATCAGATGTTTGGGAAGAAGTTAGAATTCCCTGATTAGTTGCACTATTGGGATATTAAGTATATTCAGAGGAGCCCATCAACTGGATGGTAAACATCCCCTTCATGTGTGTCATGTGTATGTATGGTAGAGAGCTCATAGCACTGCAAGTGTAATACTTGGGTAGTATCACATCCTTCCACATGTGGTGGAATGATGGGATGCTACCATGTCATTCACTTCAACTAACAGATTCAACTGTACACATGCCACAATGCAAATGATGTAACTTAAATTACCCTGTCTATTAAATGAAATACCACTGACCTCATGAAGATCGATTAGCTTATAAAGTTGCTGAACCAACTTGCCAATTGACTCGTCAGTACCAGGAACAACAGTTGTAATGCGAGAGAGACCCTGTATTTCTGCAGGCCCAACAGCAAGACTCTAAAAGCAAGATATTAAGACAATTTAGATATAAGAAATTCAAATGATAGAGAATATAAAATGAATCAATATTCAAACCAAACGGACCTGAATGTTATAGCCTCTTCGAGCAAAAACCCCAGTAACTATGTTGAGAACTCCAGGGGAGTCATTTACAACCATAGATAAAGTGTGAGATCGAAACCCACTTGACTGAAAATGTTAATTCATGCATTAGAAAATAATTCATATCACTAAAGTATTGAAGATAAGAATATCAATGCTGCCCCAACCAAACCAAAAACTGTATTCCCCCAGTAACCAGTGGTATAACTGAAATCAGAACTATTGGGTTTGGTGATAGCTAAGATCACCAACACCTTTTTTTGTTGTTCTATTGGTTAGTAGGTTATTGTTATCTATTAGAGCGGCATTCTGGGTGTAGCCTAGACTCTAGAGTAGCTAATAATACCTACTATTTAAGAGGAATAAATGACAAAATAATTGGAAAGGAAAGAATAAAGGAGAAAGTTTAAAGAGTGGTTTACTCTCAAGTTCTCTTCTTCTGTTACCAAGACTAAAGAGGCCCAAGGTAGTTGGTGTGCCATCAGTGTTCCAGGTTTGCAACGACGATGGTGATTGCAAGTTGTCGATGGAGAAACAGTTGTAAAGTTTTGATACAGATGGAAAGAGAGTTTACAATGATTTTCTTTGGGTGTTGGCAATGTTTTAAAAGGCGTGTGTGACTTATGCCTTGAGGCTCGCATCGGGGCGAGGCTTAAGGAAAACGCCTTGAAGCCCAACCATAAGGCTTAAACCCCATGAGGCTCACATCAAAATCTGGGGCTCACATGAGGCACATGCCTCACACCTTGAGGCTCGCTTTATTTCTATGGCGTACACCTCATACATTAACTAAAATTAGGGTTATAGCCACAGCTAAGACTTAAATGTCATTTTTTATTATTTTTTATTTATTTCAACTAATAGCAAATAGCACTATATTTATTCTTGATAAAACATTGAAAATAATGATGGTGATATTGGTTATAACTAACATTTAATTTATTATGTTTAACATATTTAGGCTTTTAAAACCCGTTGAGTCTAATTCACTCTATTTTCCTAGTAAACATTACAAAAATATGGAGACACTGGCCTACAATGTAGTTCATGACTTATTTGCAATTTTTTCCTATAATTTTAAATATACCACATGAATTGATAATTGAATATCATCTTCAATATGTATATCAACAAAAAAGGTGAATCTAAATTTTAGCATTTGCTTTCTTATCTTTATTATTTTATGGTTATATAATTTATATAGTATTTCCTATGTGTACGCGTGTGCGCTCACACGCGCACATAAAATGTACACGAATACAAATATATGTATCTCTCTTCATATATATACTTTAATCTATCATTAACTTTTTAAATTTTATACAATTTTTCTTATATTTTATTTATTTGTTAAAATGAGAGAGCATTGAGCTTTCTTATGAGGCTTACGCCTCACGTATCTTGAGGTCCTAATACCTTGCCTCACGCCTTCACGTTTTTAAAACATTGGGTGTTGGGGAGGTAAGTCATCACAATCTCCTTGTAATATCTCGTTGAACAGTATATTCCATCCTTCCAAGATTTCTCATGGATGCACATTGTGGGTGAACCACGTAAATCTCTTGTTTTATGATTGTGTGGTTTTAAAGTTTTTTGCTCCATACTATTCCTCTTTTAAATTTCAATTTATTCTTGGGTTTTCTGTGAGTAGCCGGAATACATTTATTCTTATTCGTAGTTTCGGTATTTGTTTCCAATAATTGGACTAATAAAGGTGGGCTTAGGCTTTTAGCTACTACAAGTGGTATCATAGCTTCAAGGTTGGTGTGAGTTGTTTGGCATATTGTTTGATAAGAGCATAATTACACAGTCGGGGTTCAGGAATTATTCGTTTAGGGAAAATTTTGGACATTAGATATTTATTTGAAACTTTCAACAAAAAACAATCATGAATAATATGTTGAATTTGTAAAATTTGTGACTTTTTGAAAAAGACGAACTTTTTTTTCCAAAAGTGGCATTTTTCCAAAAGTTGCGAATACTTCGTGAATTAATTGTTCGACAAAAAAATCGAGTATTATTCAAGACTTTAAAAAAAATGAGAATGAGTGCTTTATTACTGTTGGCTAAGAGCATCCATGTTGGAGTACAATACCAACAAAGGGAGTAACCCCAGGAAAGCCAATGCTTGAGGAACTGCCCTCTATACCACTAATCCTAGGCATTCGTCAATTATAGGGATTAAAAAACCAACAATTGAGTAACCCGGAGAACTCAAATACCAAAAATACCTCAACTAGAGGACCAAAACAATGCTTATTTACAAAAATAAGCAACCCAAACACCTCACAAAATTTTACAATCAATCTTCCTTTGTTCAAATATGTAAAATATCCCGTCATACCCAAAACCAGAAAAAACATGTAATCTTGAAAAAACATTGATTTAGAATCTCCAAAACACAACAAACATTCATTAAAATTTATTTCATAAATGTGTACTCATCATATCACTACAACTTTCATCAATGACCAACACCAAAATAGCCCAAACACATCCATCCAGTTATAAAACCGATTTTCTTAACCTAAATCAAAAAATTGGGTATAACACCATCAAGAACTAGTTTTAAAAAAAATTGAAATAATTATTACCATTCCCAAAAAATACATTTCTCTAGAAATCCAACATTTTTTTTACCTAAGGGGAGAAACACTCTATTCACAAACAGTCCATTAAAAAGCAAAGGAAAAAAGGAACACAAGCCTTGTCTTCTTGCTCTTATACCAAGTAAAAAACTAGGGTTTGATACCTAAGATTTGTAGAAGAGAAGAATAGAAGAGAAAGAATGAGAGATGAATGGGGTTTGAAATAATGTCTCGAAACCATTTAGATCTACTTTTATATCACTAATAAGATTAAAGGACATAAATGCCCTTAAGTACATAAAAAATAATACCTAACAATAAAGTAACTAGACAGTAAGGAAGTAATGGACTTATTAAGATGTCCCATTACAACAAGGTGCCATCATGGTGTTCTTACCAGTTTACAACAGCGGTGGTAAATGCAAAGTTTTCGATGGAGCAACTGTAGTGGGGTTTCGATTGAGTTGGAAAGAGGGATTTATGATGGGTTTCGCCATGTGCTGAGGAGGTAAGGCCTCATCCCAACCTCATGGTAATCTCCCACTGAATAGTAATTTATATCCTTGGTTGATTGCCCATGGACGTAAGACCCATTGCTGGTGAACCATGTAAATCTCGTCTTGTGGTCATGCCACATGTGAGGTTTTATTCATCTTTTTTCTCCATGTTCTCCTTTTAATTCAATTGTAATTCTTGAGTTTCCACGGGTTACCAGAATTTATCTATTTGTACTTTGGGTGCTTGATTTCTGTCATCTGAACTCATACCAGAACCATTATTATTCAAAATCAATTTACCAGGGAAAGAAATTCGAAAAATTGACAATTCAAGATTCAGATTTGGGTTTAAATGGTAACGGCTTTTCTTAGGACTTCAAACTGAAAGGTGATGAAGCACCCAAAGAAATTCCATTGAGTACCCCAAATATCAGAAAATAGAACTCAGATTGCAGAAACTGGATTGCTTACTCATCTGAGCATTGATTCAAGAAGATTAGAAGAGCCCCTGCTTACGAAGAGTATACATCAAGTATGACTTGCATATCATTAACACCAAAGGTGCCTTGAGGCTTGAAGAAACAAAAAAAAAATCAAGGATCTTAAGTGGAAAGCAAGTTTCTTACATCTTCATCATTGAGAACACCCCAATGAGCATCAAGAACTTGATTCACTGAGAAACCATTATATGGCTCCACGGGATAAACATCACCCTTCACATGTAAGAAAAGAAAAACCATCAAATACTCAATCAATAACAAGGATACAGGATCAATAAATTTATCCAAGAGACAGAAAATCAAATTGAAATATATATAAATACACTGCAGTTCCAGTGAAGAATAACAGAGGATTACTACCCAACTAAAAGTAACATTACAATACCTCAAAAGCCGCATCCAATCTATGTTGCCATGATGGATATCGATAAGGAGACAAATAGCATAAGCATGGATTAAACGACTTATTTCCCGAAATTCAGCGGATATAGATACAATTGTACAGTCCAGGAATTAGGAAAGCGCTCAACAGTTGAAAAATAACCAATAATACAATAGGGCGTGAAAAAAATGTACCCTATAAGTGTCCATTAATTATCTAGCACCAGTACCGCTGTCATATTGTGTTTGATATTGGATAGTCAAGAAGGAAACTATCGAATTACCATAGCTATCTTTTAGTATTTAATAAGTGCTGAGATATCCTGGTCAACATCATATTCTGATCATATTAAAGTCAAACTTCCTTGCCAATCTATCCACCAGGTCAGTACAAATGCTAATTGGGTTATAACCAACAATTTGAACCAAACCCAGAGGATCCTCAACCACAACAATTAGCCCAATTCAGTGAACTAAAAAATCCAACAGATGAACTTTTTCGGACCATTTATTGGACGGTCCAAAGAGAAAAACAATTCAGTAAATAGAATTCATACAATCCAGCCTTAGTTGAACATTTTTTGGCTGATTGATTAGGCGGTTCAGAGAAAAATCAATTAATAAAAAGCTATGTTGCATAGACACGGACACTATTGTTGAAGTCTGACTCGAATGCCAAGGGTTCAATTTGGTGAACCCTAGAAAATAGGATTCAAGAACACAGAAAATATTATAATTTATAGAAAATTATTATATTTTTAATTTTATGAGTGCAATGAGATTGTAAAAGAAACATATTAAATATGGAAGTATAAATTATTGCAAATAATAATAAATTAATTAATTAATAATTGAAGATATTATTTTCAAAGTCATATAGTAAATATTCTTTTTTACTAACAACTTCAATGGTTAATCTATTCCATGAGTAGTTTGTCATGTATTAACCAATAAATGGTCCAGCATGCAATGATCTAATTGAGTGTTGCATAAATCCATTCATTTAAATGGTTGTGATTATTTAATAAAATGTGATTTTCATGTTTACCAAATCTGAGAGCGGATTTCAGAAATGAGCAATCAAATTAATGACTCATATTTGTATGTGTCGCATGTAGGAAAAATACAATATATTGTAAGTAAACAAAATGGAAAAGAAGGATCCTTCACCAGAGTATTATGCAAGGAGACCAACAACAGAAACTGACTCTTCGAGAATCCCTTCGGATGCCTGGTACGTATAGTGATTATTCAAAACCACAGCAAGACCTCGAGGGACGCTATTTTCAAGCGGACGCAGCTGCCAGTGAGCAGTCCCTCCGATCACAACGAGTCTAATATGCTGGAACTGCCAGGGCATCGAGCAACCCCCAACAGTTCTGGTCTGAAGGAGCTCATTCGAAATCACAAGCCCAATGTTTTGATGTTAATTGAAACGAAAGCAAAGGCCAAGGCGGTTAAGTCATTGGCAAGGAAGATCCATTTTAATAAAGTGTTCACTGTGAACCCGAGGGGTAGAGCAGGAGGCTTGGGCCTCCTGTGGAATAAACAATGGAACTTAACAGTCTTACAAGCTACAGACAATCTCATACATTTAAAGGTCCAGCATTCATCTCAAGCTCAACCTTGGAGCTTGAAGTTAGTTTATGGTCCACCTGAGGAAAGATTACAAAAGGAATTATGGGTGCAACTAAGGAATCATAACCCCTGGTTTCCATGCCATTTATGGATGGGAGACTTCAATGAGATTCTGCATAGCCATGAAAAAGGATATCGAATGAAAAGTCCCCACCAACTGGAGCCTTTTCGAAGGTTCATGCAAGCTCACCAACTTATGGATCTAATCGGAGAGCTGCAGATGCAAGTATCCATGAAAGACTGGACCGTGCTTTATGCTAGGCAGAATGATGTCAACGGTTTACAAATGCAAACATCACACACCTGCCCACCATCAAGTCTGACCATCGTCCATTGAAATTGAACCTGAACATAAACACAGTACCAAGAAGACGGTTCAAGTTTGAATCAATTTGGACCACCCATGAAGGGAGTAAGAGAGTGGTGGAGGAGGCTTGGAATGAAGAAAGCAGAGGTCAGTAATGTACAACACTTGTACCCGAATCCGAAATTGCCGTACGGCCCATGCTCAATGGAATAGGCTGGAATTTGGAAATGTTCATAGAGTAGAAAGAGGTAGAGAATGGAGAAATAGAAGAGAAAGAGAAGAAAGTGATTAGCGTTAGAGAGCATGAATGATTCATGTCTCTCCTTTCCTTTATATATTATTATTAAAGAAGAGAATCACACTTTTACTCTTGTGTGTATTACGCGTATTAAATACGGTACGCATAATACACACAATATAGCTAATAACATGAAATATCATAATACCCTTATCAACACTCCCCCTCAAGATGGTGCATAGATATCTATCATACTCATCTTGCCTAACATTTCAAGTAGCCAAGCATTGTTAACAGCCTTGGTAAGAACATCAGCTAGTTGATCATTAGTCTTCATCTACGGAGTGCACACTTCACCTCGGATGATCGGTTCCCTAATAAAGTGACGATCTATCTCAATGTGTTTGGTTCTATCGTGTGTAATACTGGGTTATGAGCTATATTGATTGTTGTTTTGTTGTCACAGTATAAACTCATAGGTCCTTCAACTGGAAATCCCAACTCCTGAATGAGGATCTTTAGCCTCAGTAACTCACATATATCATGTGTCATCGCTCGAAACTCTGATCTGCACTTGAGCGAGCAACCAGTGCTTGTTTTTTGTTGCGTCATATGAACAAATTACCTCCAACAAATGTATAGCAACCGAATGTAGATTTTTTGTCATCTTTAGCACCTGCCCAATCTGCACCTATATAGGCCTCAACTAGCATATGCCCATGTCTTTTGAATAAAAGTCCTCTACCTAGAGATAGTTGAAGAAATGGTGTGGAGGATTTCGGGTTTAAAGAAAAGAAAAGAGAAGAGAGGAAGAAGAGAGATTAGGATGAATTGCTTAGTGAGGGAAAGAAAGTCCTACTAGCATCTTATATTAAGAGAACATTACATATATGCCCTTTTACAACTATACCCACGATATTACATATATCAACACTCCCCCTCAAGCTGAGCATAAACATTAAGCATGTCCGGCTTGACAGCAATATCCTAGCTTTAGACATTTGATAGAAAAATCTAGTGTTAAAATCTCCCTCTTTGAGCCATCTAACTTTGGACTACTGTCTCCAACATGTCTCCTCTCTCAAGAACAACTTTGGTATTCCACCTTCAACGGCTTCCTTCTCTCTGCCTCGAGACCCAACTGGGAAACTGACTCTTCAGAACTATCAATATCCCCTATTACTACAATGATCTTATTCATTTGACCTTAAAATCCATGAATATCTCCTTGTTCCATTTCTTGAGTTTTTGTTTAGTGGCTTTAAGCATAATCCCAATACAGGCACTAGCCGAGCCCCAAAATAACGAGTCTTTGCACACCTCTTCAAAGACCTCCTTGAAGTCTGGCGCAGCACTTCCAACCACATCTCCTCAAGCCTAAAAGGACAGATGGCACTAGGAATCCTAGGAGAGGATAATATGATGGGAATGTGTTCTGGCATTGTTCTAGGCAAGGCACTCTGAATCACATCTAGAAAGAGGCTATCCCAATGGTCAGAAAGAGGAATTTACCATAAACTCGAAAAAGGCTCTCTTGGAAATCAGATTATGTAGACTGGGCCCCACTGAGCGGGATTTTCATCATGTTGTCTCTCGATGAAATCACTGAATTATCTCATCTTTAAATTAAGAATGCAACCATCTTTCTTCAAAAGAAAGAAGAATGGTGTTGAAATCCCCACCTAAGCATCATGGCAGAACTCATCTGGCCAAACAATCATCCAACTCTTGTCAAAACTCCGAGAAGTCCTTTTAATCGTTAGGCCCATAAACCTCGTAACAATCTTCTCAAAACTACCTCTCACAATCTGACAACTCTGAAACAAAGAATACGCTCCTGACTCAGACACCATCACTTCCTCCTAGTTCCAAATAATCAAGATACCCCCGGATAGGGTTGCAAACGGATCTGGATATTATTCAGATGCGAATAAAATCTGTATCCGAATAGTCGGATAATTACCCGGATAAAAAACCAGTGGATCAAACTTGGATAGTAAAATGATATTCATTTAATAATCGGAGCGGATACAGATAGTAGTGTATCCGCTCCACTAAATATCCGAGGGATTAGTATTTTATATATAATTAATATATATTATGTCTTTACAAAACTACCTTTACATATAATGGATTTTGGTTTTTTGGGGTATTGAACGGATCAAATACTATCCAATTTGGTAATAGTATGAACAAGTTCGATTATTTCGAATACTGCAATCGAATATTATCCGAATTCATTTACTGTAATCAGAAAAATTCGGATGATATCCGAATTCTTATCCAAATTCAGTTGGTATATTCAGACGGATTTGAATAATATCCGAATTTGATCAAATATTGCAGATATGGATATGGATACGGATACGAAATTTATATTTTATTATCCGTCGCATAACGGAGCAATTCGGATATCATTTATTAGGAATTGAATCGGATAATAGTGTGCTATCCGCTTCAAATTCACTCCATTTATAGCCCTACCCCCAGATGTTCCAGTGGAAGGCAGGGTGATCCAATCCAACTTCCTACTGCCCCAAACCTATCCTTCATATGCTCCACCTTGATTTCTTCCAGGCATAGTAACCAACAAGGTTGCCACCAATGTTTGGGTTTAGATCAATTAACAATATGAAAGGCCCCTTTTAGGCAAGAGTTGAGGAACTTCCAACCCTGTATAATTACGAAAAGTCCAAAAGCTACTTACTCAGCATTACCATCATCTTTCTGCAATATACAACTAGAATTAAAATGCTCTAGATAAAGCACAAAGCCACTCCACCTCCAACGTCCAGATTATCTTCTTACGACCAGTATAACACAGTTGATATTATTATAAAATGTGCTGCTTTGTTGAGGAATCTAGTGTTCAAGAGTCCAATAATAAAGTTAAAACAAAGTCAACTTTGTTTGGCAAGGCTAATTCTGATTTCATATGAAGTCAATCAGTTTTCATGACTAGACCAAGTCAAAAACTCATCAACCAGCAGACTAATTTTCAACTCCAGTCTGAGTGTTTTCACTTACAGAGATAATTACTATACTAGTTGTTTCCCTGGCTCCCAAAAAGTCCCAACTATCAATTAGAATATAGAACTCTGGTTCCGGACTATACAAGTAGGGAGGAGCAACCAATGAAGAACTAGGTACATATGACAATGAAAAACAGAGATTGGGACAGTGCTCCCACCATGGGATGGTGCCTCTTTGCGTCTCCACACACCAATGGCATTGATTAGATAAACAAGCCATTAGATCAACAAATAATTTTGGAACAATTGGAAAAGCGTTTAATAGATAATGCAAAAGAAAGCATTGAACAAAAAGTTTGTATCATGTAATTGCAGATTTTTTACGTTGTGGCCCATGCAAAAGAGATTTTGTTGAACAAATGATCTAGTATCATGTACTTGCATAATTTTTATATTGCAGACCATGAAAAAGAAACTTTGTTGAAGAGATGATCTGAGCCAATGAGTCTGACCACCAGTTGTAGGTAAAGATGTGGTAACCATCATATGGCATTTGGTGAGGTATAGTCCTATACAGTATTTTCTCACTTACGAATCTATATATGCATGCTATGGAAGGACAAAAGTAGCATGTCAAACATTGTTCATAGTAGAACAGATAAGTGCATACCCCTGAAGATAAATCGGAAACGCCATTGAGCGTTCTATTTGTATTCCCCACAAGATCATCTACAGGTGTTGTCCCTTCAAGATCTGGATAAGAAGCTGCAGAAAATCTCCAAAAAGGAGCAGTCTCGCCCATCTTTTCCCTTCGCAGCGCAATCTATAAGAAGCAACAAATTCAGACCCCAATACATGAAATACATATTTAAATGGATCACCATACTTACAGAACCCTATTAAAAGATGAAGACAAAACAAGTTACCGAATATTTGGAAGTTAGTTATCTGACCTTTCCGGTTCTTGCAAGTTCTTTAATCCCAAATTTGCTTAAATTTCTTTGCACAGCAACCATCTTCCCAGGATCTCCAGTAACCTGAATCATCCACATAAAGAAAAACTGACCTTTAAGGGCTTTGAAGGATCTAAAATACAATTGGAAGCTGCAAGCTCAAATTAACACACAAATACTATGTAAAAAGAGCATTCTATTACTTTAAGGAGAAATTAGATCCCCATCAAGTCCCACAAAGGATATCCCACTGATTCAGCATCCGTCGACCTAAATTCGGGAAAAAGTACGAGAACACGTATGGGTTCATGAAGCACCACAAGCCAAGAGATTTGAGAACAAGACCCATGATACATGAGGTTGAAATCTCGCAATATTACTTGAGGCCTTATTATCCTGAATGAAAGATTTTTTCGTCGGTTAGTGCCACTTTGGGCTGCCACATTAGGCCGAGGGTGCCACATTGGGGTCATGGGTGAGAGCGCCACCTGCCACATCACCAAGGAAACTTCTACAAATCCAATGGGAGTTTCCCTCTCTGGGACACAATCACACACCAGTCACCACCCTGAAATGAGGGACACACCTTAAATTTGATCTCAATTATTTATAAAATGGGCCCAAGATTAACAATTTAAAATCTTATTCTATATTTTAAGAATTAAAATATTATGGTATACTTTATTAATTGTTCTAACAATAATTTCCAGCTTTGACAACCGCAACTTCATTAATGTGTATGAGAAATTACAGTTCGGCAAGGGAATACCTGAAAAACCAAAGGTTGATTCATCTATACAAGATCTCCACAAATTATAAACTTCCAAGTCAACTCGAAGTCTGCACTTTTAAAGATTTTAAATTCTTCCAAAATAGTCCACCCGATTAGAAAAACCTCGATGTCCATACAAA